>CM027123.1:37855250-38287571 GCA_015476505.1 Urochloa ruziziensis | reverse complement strand
CTCCCCCCCCCTCTCTGGTCGCCGTTTCGGTCCTTCAACCTTCCATAGAGAAGAAATTTGGAAGCAAAAATCCCCAAGATTGGTTATTTTAAAGCTTAAAATCCTCCAAATCTGTGACGAGTGGTTTTTATAGACAAAGTAGTCGAAGGACCATCACAAAAAAAAAACTTTTTACGCGGCAATACAATCAATGGTACTTTTATAAGTCTATAGTATATAATCCTTGGTTACATGCGTAGTAATATTTCTCTTTTCTTTTATTGTAAGGAAACTACCTGACAGCTGGACTGGTCTTATACGGAGATCTAGTCTACTTGCTTTTTGAAAAAAAAACACTACTCGATATGATGACGCCCTTTATAGGTTAGGTCTTTTTTCGATACGAGTGGTTGTGCTTCTGCTCGAAAGAAGTAGTCTTACTCCTTCGGCCAGATTTGCTTGATTGAGGGAGTGACCTTTCTGATGACTCCTTTATGACAGCAGTGGCATTGTCCTAAACTTCGTTGAAGTGATACGACGCCATTCCGAGTGGGCATTTTGAGGACGAGGTAATTGTAGCTTGGGATAGCTTGGAATTTGACTAGTGTAGGCCTTCCAAATATTGCGCTGTATGGAGTGCTGAAGTCGATTACTTCAAAGCTTAGATACTCTGTCCTTGATTTGTTGCCATTGCTGAAGGTTACTGGAAGTTTTACCGATCCAACTGGCATAGTTTCTATGCCTGGAATGATTTCGAAGAACGGGGCGGTCGCGGGTACCATCCACTTTTTAGAGTTGAAACCCATGTCATGCAGGGATGAGACTGTTAGTAGATTAAGCCCGGCCCCTCCATCTATTAGTACCTTCGTAGTTTTGAGATTGGTAAGTACCAATCTCTTGTTTTACCACGAGTGGTGGTGGGCTTGATTCTGAAAAAGTTGCCCATTGATCCTTTTCTGATAAGAATATGTTGGTGTCCGTCTTTCTTGGGAAGAAACGCCTAAAAACTGGTATCATTTTCTTGCCTTGGTGTTCCTTTGCTGGTCGAGAGATCACCATTACCATAGCGTCGTGGTGCTGATATGTATAAGGCTCTTCTGGTATGTCCTGAACTGAAGTAGTTTTTTGATTCTTCACAGGGATCCCTAGTGCCTTTTCAGCGTGTAGCATTCTTTAGTGAAGTGCTTTTGATTTGGGTGCAAAGTGCATCTCTTGTTAAGCGCTTCTTTGAATGCTGCTGAATCGGAGTTTGATTTTAGCTCGTTGACCTGTTGGATGACTGTTGTTGCGTCTTTGACTGGTTTCCTCTTGAGAGTACTGTGGATTTCTTGGGGCTGAATCTTCCAGCTATTTTGAGGATCGTATTGTTCTATTGTGGCGATCTGTAGACGTGCCTCTGAGTCATCGCTTTCTTCTTCATTCAGGACCTCATAATCATCGAGTTGTTTGATGATTGTGGTGGTCAACCCGAGAAGATTTTTGATTTCAGCAGTTTGGTGCATAAGGGATAGCCTGAAGTACAGTTCCATGGCGTTGGCCATTGGAGAGTTGCAATATTTGCTTGGCTTAGTGAGTCTGCAATTGCCTATTTTGCTTCATAGAGTAGCACGTCGCTCTGCTCTCCTTTGGTTTTTAACCACTCGAATGTTCTTCCTTTCTTACTCTTGGGTACTGTTTAGTGCTTCTGAGAGCTCGAGGAATGCTTCCCTCTTGTAGAGATTGCCTTCTTCGAAGTCTTTGAGTCCAATCATGTATACGGCACGGTCCTGAGCGTGGTGTGCCATGTTGTTGTTCTTGATTTGGACTCTGTCTTCATTTATGTCGAAGCTTGACATGGATGAGTCGCAACTTTTGTTGGTTGAGTGGTCTGTTTGCCTCCAATCTGTCGTTCTTACTTCTGGTCTCGAGGTTATGAATAGACATTGCCTGATCGCACCATCAGAGCCTTCATCATCCGAGTCTGAGTCGTGATCGAGTACCTGGGCTGCCTCTTTGCAAGAAGTGGCATGCTCTAGACCGATCCGAATTAGGATATCCACGTACTGCTCTATCATTGACTCAAATTGGGAACATATGAGTCTTTGGTAAGTGGATGTCAAGTTGTGTAATCCGAAGGCGGGTAGGGTTGGGTGAGAGCTCGAACCACTCGTCGAAAACGAGTTGGATTCGGGGTGAATTCCTGAGAGAAATTTGAGATCGATTCTGATTCGAACGCTTTTCCCTTGATGATGTCAGACAGCTGGATTTCGTCGAAATTTTCGACGAGCTCCTCCATGCTTGGCAGTGCTTTTCCTGACTGGAGTTAGTGGTCGTCGATCATCTTCTTGAGCTTGATTCCGAGAGCAGCGCCTTCCCGGAACATTTTGTTTTGTTTTGACGTCGTCAAATTCTCCACGGGATTCTTGACGATCACCCCTACCTGGCGCCCAAATGTCAGTGTTTTACCGACAGTCCTACCGAGGGGTATCCCAAGGTATTACGGTTTCGGTGGAGTGACAGTAGAATCAGAAACTCGACGATTACGTGACACGAGATTTATACAAGTTCGGGCCGCCAACTAGGCGTAATACCCTACGTCTTATAGCTGATCTTGTATTACGTAGGGTGAATATGAGTACAAGTTTGTCTTCTCGATCGATGATCACAGAGACTAGTCGAGATTCTCTGTATCCTATTAGATCGGGTTGTGATTGATTTGAGAGGGATACCTGCCCAACCTTATATACTGGCTGTTAGGCTTACAAGAGTGGAATCCTAGTCTTATTCGAGTAGTAACCCGTACAAGTCTCGCTATGCGAGTACTTTCCTAATATCGACTAGTTCATATACTCGTAGAGTACTGTGTCGCCGTGCGCCACGGTCTCTACTCGTTGCCATATCCTTCTTTAGAGTATCTTCTGCGTCCGTGTGGGCCCTAGGCCTCCATGTCTGACAGGAACAAAACGTGGACTCCTTCCCTCCCATAGACTCGTTTTTGTTCGTGACAAAACTGCCCGCGGCCCCGCCATCAACTCCGTGGCGCCGCCCGCTCTCGACCTTGCAGCATTGCCGGCCCACGCAGATTCAATGATAATCTAATGGTCCATTTTATTTACTTACGTGGACTGAAAATAGAATAGCATACATCGATTTTACAAAGATCTAATGGTTCATAATATTTTCAATAATCCATATATGAAACAAAAACTGACTTTAACTTAGTCCAATTAAAAAAGGAAAAGAAAAGTATACATAGGAGCACGTCCGTTTCTAAATACTAGCAGAAGGGCATGTGCCGTAGGCACGTGTTTTAGGAAAAAAATACTAATTTAGAGACGTAGCCTATATACACTCTTTAGATTAATTTAGAGCGTTCGATCATCATAAAATCCGACGGCATAGGCTCAAAGGTGAGTTGTAGTCAACATGGACTCTTTAGATTAATCTAGAGCGTTCGATCAACATAAAATCTGACGTTGTAGTAACGATGGACGAAACGAAAATTTCGTCCTACTTTATAGTATAGATAATTTAACTTCATTGTTTTTTTTGTTGCGTTCGTTACTGAAGCGTCCCCACATAAGCAGAGACTAAATGTGATACAAATATCAGTCCCAGAAGGCTGATACACATTTATTCCACAGATGGTTCAGTCGTCGCGCAACCTCAGAGGGTCACGATACTCGATACAAATTATGATAGTAAGCAAAAGTACAACAATACATAACCAGAAAAGGACTAAGACTGGATCTAGCCCTATCTCGGTGAGGAACAACAACGGAAGCATCTTGAAAGGGACCACACCACAGGCAACGTCGGGTGCGGACACGACCTCTACTCGAACTCCTCAGCGACAAAGTCCGGATCCTCCTCTGTTGCAACAAAATAGGGGGTGAGTACAAAAGTACTCAACAAGTCCAACCACGTCCACGGAGGGGGATATAAAGAATATGCACATGGTAGATCAAGCATACGGCTAAGGTTCATTTTGCATAAAAGCTAGATTTTATCATGCAAGGGTTTATTTTGAATAGGTTTTTGGAAAAACAGTTTTAATACCAAGTGGGGTTGATCCTCCACAAAGGATCACATTTTATGCTACCGGACTCCCCGTCCGCCGTAGCTCACGGCACACCTGCCGGACACCTTCCAAAACAACTCACGCCAAAAAGACAACCATTCCCCAACACTAGTTTCAGGCCCAAGCCGTGACTCATCCAATACCGTGGATACGGCTATTCGAATAGATTTTAACTCTGCATAGGTTGTACACTTAAACCACCCCAACGGTTTCCGCACACGAACACCGAGATGCCGGCGCGGACCTGTCAAAGCCATTACCACACCTTAGCTAAGCCGGACCAGCCAATATGGAATCAACCAAGGGGTCCATGTCCTCCCAACGAGGCATGACCGAGACGTAACTCACATAGATCGTACTCCTGCTCCTTGTTCTCCCATTGCTCACAGCTCACCCATTGGCTAACCAACCAACTAGTGGGATTTATGTTAAGCCGTTGCCACATACAACGGTAGGGCGGTAGCACTAAACTGGGCCAGGCTAGATGACAATCAACTCGGTCCTTAAAATTCAGACAAGACGGATATCTCCACATCCCGCTCAGCCACACAGGCACGAGCTCACCAATTTGGTGCTTCACACAAAACACACCATCCATCTCATCGTTTTCACCATTATTTCATTTTCACCAAAAGCCTCCCTTTTCTTTTAAACACACACACAGTTCTTCATTTTAAAACACATGAGCATCTTTAATATGGTAGTGGTGAGAGTAACGAGCCCTAAGCGTCTCTAGCAACGGCTATCATCCAAACAGAGCAAGTCATATTTAATGATAACCTAGGTGATCAAGGAATAGTCATAGCAATCAAGGAGTGGCTATCCAACCGGGTCTCGCAATAAAACAATGCATTTTATAATCAGGCCAATAGGTTGTGTTTGTAAAACATAGGATAAATATGCATCAAAGGACGGGATTGAACTTGCGTCGTCAAAGTCTTTCGGAAGCGCCTGCTCACGGTACGGGTCCACGGTCTCCGGCTCACGGTACTCGCCTGCGTACTCCGGCTCGCGGTACGGTCCTCCGAACTCCTCGCCGGGCTGCTCCTCGGTCACTCCGTGGTCTACGGTACACACAAGCAAACATACAATAAATAAAAGAGAAGGAAAATGAAAAGGGATTTTAGTTGAGCTCGGAAAAGAGAGTAAGGAAATAAATTGTTGAAGGGATGTCTTTGAGAGATTGTTGTATAGTTCGGCCGGAATATATGTGGACAGAGCGTGGCCGAATTTGGGGAGAATCGGGCGAAGTTCGGCGCATAAAATGACGCGTCAAAGGGAAGGATTAGGGTCGGTTTAAAGGATCAAGGGTTAATTTGTAAAGATTGAAAAGGGCTAAGGGCCTTCCTGTAATATTTATAACTGGAGAAGGACTTATTTGGAATACTTGAAAAAGGGTAGGGTGGATTTAGAATGGATAGGGACTCATTTGTAATTATTTACAAGTGTTAAGGGTAACTTTGAAAGAACTCATGGGCTGCTGGGGGTTTTCTGGAAATGTTTCAATGGGTGGAGGGGCTCATTTGGAATTCTGGCGAGGTGGAGGGGGTTTTGGGCAAAATACCCCTTCTTCTTCCCCCCCCCCCCCCCCCGAAACAGAGGAAGGAGGGAGGCTCGGCCGGCGGCCTGGCCGGCGGCGGCGCCGGCGCTCCACGGCGCTGCGGCGGCCGGGAAGTGGCGGGGGAGGACGAGGGAGATGAGGGGGTTCGATTCCCTTCCTCACCTTGGGCTGGGGCCACGCGAAAAGTAGATCGCGGCGGCAGCAATGGGCAGGAAGGGGAGCGGCGGCGGCGGCGCTACTTGGGCGGGGAAGGGCTCAGGAGGTGGAGGAGACAGTGGTGGTGCCGGTGGGCGAGCGAGGGGCGAGCTGGTGGCTTTTATAGGCAGCGGCGTGGGGAGCTCGACCGGCCGGGCGGTAGAGGGGCCGGCGGCGGTCGTCGCCCGCACTGTGGGCGCGATTTGGGCACAGGGCGGCGTGGACTTGCACAGCAGAGGGTGGAGGGGAGGGCGGCGCTGCTGGTGGGGCCGAGAGACGGGGCGGCACGGCATCGGCCGGCGGTGGCGGCGTGTGGCAGAGGCAGGTGGGGACGGCGGCGTGACCGGCACGGCGTCGGCGGGGCCAGGGTCGCCGCTGGCCCTGTGCGGGCGTCGTCCAGTACAGGCGCGCGTGGGCGGCGTGTAGGGGAAGGGAGCAGGGGGGACGGCGGTGTTGAGCAGGAAGGAGGAGGAGGAAGGAGAGGGAAGAGAAGAAAGGAAAAAGGAAAAAGAAAAAGGAGAAAAAAAAGAAAAAGGGAAAAGGAAAATATTTTTTAAAAAAAAGATTTTAGCAGTTGATTTACTTTGGTAAATTTTTCCGGATGTTACAGTTACTTGGACAAATTAGTGTAGAAAGCCTGATTAAAAAACAAAAGGAAAGGAAAAATGACTTGAACTACTTCATTGTTTTAAGGAGACACCTTGAACATATGTCCGTTTATAAAAAGAAAAAGAAAAATTTATAAAAAGAAAAATAAAAAATGCTCTTGAGCACTTCAGTAGAAAAAAAGAAAAATGATCTTGATGTCCGTAGAAAAAGGAAAAGAAAAGTAGACACCTTGAGCATGTCCGTTTCTAAATATAACTTTAACTTCGTTGTTTTTTTATTGCGTACTCCGTACAACATTACTTAGACAAATTAGTACAGAAAAAACACAATTAAAAAAAGGAAAGGAAAAACGACTGACTTTAACTTCATTGTTTCAAGGAGAGACATCTTGAACATGTCCGTTTATAAAAAGAGAAATAAAATGCTCTTGAACACGTCAGTAGAAAAGGAAAAATGATGTTCATGTCCGAAAAAAACAAAAATGATCTTGAACACGTCCGTTTCTAAAAAAGAAAAAGGAAAGAGACGTTTGACAAATTATAGAAAGTACAAATAAAGAAATAAAAGAAAGGAGACATCTTAGCTTATGCGACTTGGACAACGTAAAGTCCAAATAATATGAAACATGCGTACGTTAGCGTCAGTCTCGTGTCCGAGTCACACTTCTACACAAATCTATACTATAAAGAGTGTCACAATTGAAACGGTTTCTCACCTAAAAAATTACCCTCCTAAACCTCACAGAGGACCTACAATTCAGAGCCAAAAGGTAGCCCCGGACGACGGGGGTAGACGCGTTTGGTCGTCACCTCCCGTTCTTTTGCGCCTCGGCGCCATCCCGCCCCCCTATTTTTTTCTCACCTTGGCATTTTTGTATACCCGCTGCCTTCCTTTCCTTTGATCGCGTTCTTTGTATGGTAATGCAATCAAGGCGCCGCTTTTCTTTCCTTTCTGTTCGTTGTATTCGTATGAAAAAAGATACGTTGGTTTCCTTCCAAAAAAACGCCCCTTTCCTTTCCTCCACCTTCCTTTGAAAATTCGCCTGCCTTCCTTTCCTTTTGATCGCGTTCTTTGTATGGTAATGCAATCAAGGCGCCGCTTTTCTTTCATTTCTATTCGTTGTATTCGTATGCAAAAAGATACGCTGGTTTCCTTCAAAAAAACACACATTTCCTTTCCTCCACCTTCCTTTGTAAATTCGCCTGCCTTCCTTTCCTTTTGGTCGCGTTCTTTGTATGGTAATGCAATCAAGGCGCCGCTTTCCTTTCCTTTCTATTCGTTGTATTCGTATACAAAAAGATACGCGGTTTTCCTTCCAAAAAAACACCCCTTTCCTTTACTCCACCTTCCTATGCAATCAGGGCGCCTACACCTTCCTTTTGAAATTCGCCCGCTTTCCTTTCTTTATATGGCAGTGTGCATCAAGGAATTTGAATTTCCTTCTTTCCTTTTGTAGATGGCTAGCGTCCATATATGTGTTGTGTACCAGTCAAGGTTTCCTTTCAAAAAAGGAATGACATCTACGCAATCGGGTGTCTCCTTACTTTTAAAACTTGATTACTTACCATAGTTGTGGGAGTCAATCAGGGAATCGATTACTTACCATAGTCGTGGGCGTTCAGGTTCATCTCCTTAGCCCTCCTGCCCCCTATATAAGGCGCCCCTCCTTATTCTCAAAGCACACAATCTCTCCCTTCATTCTCATCATCTATTCAGAGTTCATATTTCTTTGCAAGGGCGTCGGCGTCGAGCGCGGCGCAAGGGTGGCCACGACGCTCGTCGTGTCCAAGCTCGCCAGGTAGAAGCGGAACGTGCTCCGCGTTGTGACGGTGTCCGGTGCCGTCGAGTGCGTGGCGTCGTTGCTCCACGACACCGGCGACGAGGAGAGCAACCTTCTCGGCCTCCCCATCGTCAAAAAGCTGGCTGCGGTGCCGAGTTGCTCATGGATACATGTATCGTGAATATTTTCTTTTATATATGTTGCTGATTGTTTAAGATTTAATTATACAAAAATTTTCTTCTGTTTCCGCCGGAGGCCCAAGCTTTCGATGTATGAATATATAATTTTTAATATGAGATGCTATTGAATAATTTTAATACGCGATCTAACAAAAGTATGCATTATTTTACATACTTATTTTTTAAAAAATAAGTTTTTTTTAAATTTATGTTATTTTTATAACACGTGCCACAGGCACGTGCCAACCTACTAGTAAACTCTAACAGACATCAGGTCTCATACTCTCATGCGTGTCCGACTCTAACACGAATAGGCTCCATCCTAAATAAATAAATATAACAAACACTAATAAAACGGAATAGAGCACCTGAAGCGCGCAATTGCAGGGATAGATCGTCCTCTCGCTGACATCGGCTTCTCGCGCAATCGCCGTGATAGCTTGTCCTCGCTAATTAAGATCACCAAGGATCGCTCGGCCTATTGCCCAGATCACCAAGACAGTTCATGCTTGGATTGTACACGTAGTAAAATTAACATCGTTGACCACAAACGCTGTTGAAATTACCACATCACAGGATTGTTAGAGCAACTCCAAGAGACTCTCTAAATCCTTTCTATTTGCTAGTTTTAAAGATTTTGATTAAAATGGTACCTTCCAACAGTCTCTCCGTTTGGTTATCCAAACATAGTCACTCTCTATTCCGAATTTTTCGCTAGCAAAATATAGAAAAGATGATAGCTCTCTAGAGTGCATGCAAGATATAGAAGATTTGTTGGAAATCAGAAAGATATAAAAACATTTTTCATGCAAATGACTCTCTAAATGATGATTTAGAGAGCGAGTTTTAGAGAGGCTCTTGAAGATGCTCTTAATTGCTCTTTTGTTACTCTTCACAAAGTAAATATTCATATTATGTACCTGTGTTCCAGCTTTATACATAACAAAAAATTGAGTCAGCTGAAGAAAAGTGGACAAGCATGGTACAATAAAGTAAAAGTAATTAGAGTATAGGAATTGATCAATTTTGCATTTGATGAGCTTATGAGGTTAGACATAAATTCTTATGGATGATCAGGTTTGTCTTTCATTATATTGTGATAATTAAGCAATTTCATATTCTTTTTTACACTACTACAAAAGGAGCCATCCCAACGCGCCCCTGCCTCGGCCATATATGGACCCGGTGCTAATGGGGCTTTAGCACTGGGTCCAAAATTCGCGAGCCTCCGGGGACCCTTTAGCACTGGTTGGTATCATCACCCAGTGCTAAAGCTCTCCGAACCTTTAGCACCGGGTTGTAACGCCAACCGGTGCTAAAAGGTTGGTGTTACAACCCGGTGCTAAAGGCCTTTTAGCACCGGTTGATGTTAAATAACCGGTGATAAAGGGTCCTCCATGGTTACTTTAAAACGAATGTATCTCTTACCTAGTTACATGTGTTGTGTAGGTGGGACGGTAAGGATGGTACGCACGAGCTAAGAGATCCCGAGTTCGAATCACAACAACGCCCAAATTTTTTAGCGCACGCCCACCTTTAACACCGGTTATTTGACCGGGTGGTAAAGGGTCGGAAGATTTGCATTAGATGAAAACCCGGTGCTAAAAGGGTTCACAACTGGTCCAAAAGGGCCTATGTCCACTAGTGATATGTATTTATTACAACACTACCATCGCAATTTAGGCCGTGTTTAGTTCGTTGGTGAAAAGATTTTGGAATGGAATCTTTTCACATTTGAAGTATTAAACATAGACTAATAAAAAAACTAATTGCAGATTACGTCTGGGATTCGCAAGACGAACCTAATGAATCTAATTAATCTGTCATTAGCACATGTTTACTGTAGCATTACTGTAGCAATTTAGTGTCTAATCATGGCCTAAATTAGACTCATTAGATTCGTCTCGTGATTTCCAGACCATCTATGTAATCCGATTTGTTTTTCAACTGCATTTAGAGTACGTGATACATATGTCTATACATTCATTTTGGATTTTGGAACTGAACAAGGCCTTACACGCACGCAAAGAGCGCTTGGACTGCGGCTCTAGCAACGGGCCTAAGGTGTCAACTCCGGCATAAATCCTCCACTCACCAGCGGCCACCACATGTCATTGGCCACCAGCCGCTGCCCATAAAATTTGATCGGAATAAGAATAACTCCAAGAGCCACCCCATCCCACTTGCCAAGCCAAAATTTGGCAATTCAACCTCAAAATTGAGCTCCAACAGCCTCTCCATACAGGTTGCTATCCCATCCGGCTCTCCAAATCATCCCTCTCACTTGCCAGACTTGGCAAGCCAAACCTGCTTGCCAAGCATGGGCCCCATGCGTAGCAGGCAGGAGCAGCGCCGAGGGAGAGAAGGGGTGGCCGGAGAGAAAGGGGATGGACCTTCGCGCGCCACTGGGGACGGACCTCCTCGCGCCGCCGGGCCGGACCATCGCGCGCCGCCGGCCCCAACCCCCTCGCGCCGCCCGGACGGACCACCGCGTGCCACCGCGGATGGACCTCCTCGTGCCACCGGGCCGGACCACCAGGCGCCACCGGCCTGGACCTCGCGCGGCAAGGAAGGAACGAACTAGCTCCAAGGAAGGAACAACCAGCTCCAAGAACGTTTTTAGGTGGGCTTTAACTAAAAAATAAAACAATTCAAATTAATGATCAAGTCCACAGGATTCTCATCTAATGGCTTACTTTAGAGATGGCTTTGTTTTGCACTTAATCCCCCCACCATTAGCCTTTCTAATCTCGGTTTTGCAAAACCCTCTCCTCCTAATCCCCCTTGCGCCCCCTGCCTTGGAAGACTTCGCGATGCAGACCTCCTCCGTCCCGCACGACGCAACGCCGCCGCCCTCGAGACGCAAGGACGCCGCCACGCGCGAGTCGCGACGCAGACCTCCTCCCTCCCGCGATCAAGTCCGCCGCCCCGGCGTCCGTAAACGCGCGGCCGCCCGCCTGATGAGTACTCATAAAACCGTCAACAACATCCAGCATTGGCGTGTATTCTGGGCAGGCCTATGATAGGATGGAGGCTGATGAGTACTCAAAAAGCCATTGACATCCAGCATGATCGGTCGCTACTCGTGTCATCACAAGTTGTGCTGAGAGAATGGAGAGGCTGCAGGCGAAAATGATTGCCACGGTCATGGTAGCATCGTCTTCGCAGTCTGATGAGAGCATATGGGTGTGCTGTTTTTGTCCTCTCCATCTGAAGTCTGAACACAAGTCAACAATGTCTTCACCATCTGAACTTAATAAGTCAATGATTTCCATAGTGCCTGCAAACGTACGCATGTGATCACCATCTGAACACGGTCATGGTAATGGAATGGGCAGTCGCCATTTCAACATAAAGGCACACTGAACAAATCAAAAGGGCAATTGCAGTACACTCTGATGAAGGAGATTTATCCGACACCTGGTATGTGAATTCCTGTATGCACGTTAGTTGCTGTGACCGCTTATCAATTTTCACACAGCAGAGGTGATATTTGAAATGCATTGCATTTAGTTGAGGAAAAAGTGTATTTTTCATCCTTTAAATATCACAAAAGTGTGACTTTCATCCCTCATGTTTCTATTGGTGCATATCAATCCCTTAACTAACTAAAATGGTGCATTAGTCATCCCTACCTCGGTGTAACAATGGTTTAGAGCCATTTACAAACATTTTTAAGATACTAATCAATCAACTAATAATCACTAATTAGACATGTCATAATCAAAGTAAACATTGTTTTTTCTAAATAACCTAGCTAATCAGTTTGATTGGATTAGTTTATTCTGAAATAGTCTCCCGCTAGCAAAAACATTAGTTAGTCTTTAATATTTCTTTGTTACTGCTCGATGAATGATAGACTCAATTAACTATTAACTATTGCATACAAAATCAAGCATGTACTACTTGTTGAATGGAGCACTAAATCATTGTCAAGATGGTGTTAGGATGATAAGTGCACCATTTTGGCTAGTTAAGTTGTTAATTTGCACCATTTGAAACATAAGTGATGAAAGCCACACTTTCACGGTACTTGAAGGATGAAGTTGATTTCATCTGAACATCCATGGCGACGGCAGCGGCGGACTGCATGCCGGCAGCGGACGAGCAAAGGGCGGCGGACTGGATGGAGTCGGGGCGACGGCGGTTCGTTTTACCTCCAGGGGCATACCGGCGGGGCGGCGGCGCTAGGTCGTGCCTCCCGTGCGTCACGAGGGGCGAGGCGGCGGCGGCCCTATCCCCCTCGTGCGTGAGATCGGTACGGGCAGGGGGTTTTGTAAAACTGTAATTAGAAGGCTAATGATGGGGGATTTAGTTGCAAGTTGTACCCATCTCTAGAGGGGAGTCATCGGACGGGGATTCTATGGCCATGATCATTGGTTTCCAAGTTTGCACAGGTGGGGGGAGGGGGGTTTCACCTGATATACTCCCATTAAAAAGATGCAAAACGATATTATATAAAAACATACAGGATGTATTTTGTATGGACGACATTATGACATTATAGTTGAGGCTAAAAACGGCAGATTTTAGAGAAAAGAATCTTAACCTCAACAAAACATACTAAATAATATATCTATAAAAACAAAACATACTAAAACAAGGAATAATATATCTATAAAAATAATATATAAATTGCAAAAATGGAAAATAAGAATAAAATAACAAAAAGGACATAAAATATTATAAACTAAACAACTAGCTATCCACGCAATTCGCAATTTATACGAGGCACCTTTCTAGTTTAGTGCTAAAATAATAAGCTGTTTTACAATACTTGTAAAATATACTTTTTCGTTTGGTCCGTCGTCAAATTTAGCCAACGCTGTTGGATTTTATGATGATCGAACGCTCTAAATTAATCTAAAAAGTCCATATTAATTACTTCTCACCTTTGAGCCTACACCATCAATTTAAAAAGCCCATATAGATTACACCATTAAATTAGTATTTTTTTCTAAAGCACGTGTCTGCGGCTCGTGCCTTTCTACTAGTTTTAATAAAAATAAAGGTATTATAGGAACTAGATTTCTTCCCTCCCATGGATCCGTCTTTTTTTTTTTTTTTTTTTTTGCTCGTGACAGAACCGTCCACGGCCCCCCACCTCAAACTCCGTAGCACCGCTCGCCATCCCGCAGTGCCGCCGGGACACCGCAACTCCGCCGTCGTCGGCCCCACTCGGATCGGGACCCCGCCGCCCTGCTCAGTCTTAAACCCATCGCCGCCTCCACGCGACGCCCTCCCTAATCGGCTCGCAATCACGCGCCGCTGCTCCCTTAGGCTAGTCTCAGTGGAGAATGTTATCGCACGGTTGTCGAGACTGAAAACTTTGAGAACTGTGCCGGGAGGTGTCATCATCATGACATCCTCTCTCATCACATGACACCCTCCTCATAAATATCACTGACATGCCAGCAAATTTGTTCATGTGACATGATATTTAATGCGCATGACACTCCCCACTGAGACTGGCCTTACTCCGTCGGATTTGGCTAGCGGCGTGTGATTCGTGGAGACCAGCCGCCGTACCATCACCAACATTGGGTCGGAGGAAGCAGCGTACCGAGGAGCAGTGTTTGAAGCCCCAGCAGGTGTGGATGTGTCCGTGGAGCCATACCTGATCAGGTTCGTCAGTGGCGGTAGCAAGACAGCAACGCTTCAGGTGACCTTCAAGGCAAGGCAGAGGGTCCAGGGAGGCTACACTTTCGGGAGCTTGACATGGATAGATGGTAGTACCCACTCAGTGAGGATCCCGGTCACAGTTCCCACTGTGATTGATGGCTTCATTGCAGATACCTCCTAATTCATCCATGATTAGTATCAACAATCATAAAATAAGATAATGTCAGAGGAACAAACATCCTATTGATATGCTCATACTTTCCGTGAAGAAAATATATAATCACATATTTTTACATCTTTCTAAGAAAGTTGAGACAGAGCAATCATTTTGTTAGGACCTACTATGTATCAGGCATTGTTGATGCGCTGAAAACATTTTTGCTACTTTTGATTATATCGTTTTGTCAAAGCATCATCACACCAATGACTGATGACCCTTAACTTTCAATATAAAGAACTAAAATATATGTTCAGTTCCAAGTGGGCCCTTGTTAACCATCAATATAGCTCTAAATGTAGTAACATAAACTCCAAACCTCAAACATATTTGGTCATGATCAGAAACAACTACAGAGGAAGAAAAGCTCCATAACTGGCCATTATAGCTTAAATTACAGAACATAATACTGACAAACATTTGAAAGCATCCGCCCTATAACACGCCAACAGTTGAAGACTTAGGTCAGCAGATTTGTAAACTGGCCAGATACTACCATACTAAGGTTCAGCAGTGATTAATTTGTTTCTGATGGTAGTGGAAATTTCCCGCAAGCACAATCTGAAAAGCACCAAGCACACAAGTAACAAATTAAATTAGTTTCATAGATTAGTATGTACAGCTTCATAAGATGAAATAATAGTGATGCCTATATTTTAATATCTACAAGAGATCATGGTGGAAGAACGTAAAAAGAACAAAGGTATTAGATCAACAACTTGTGGTTCATTATAAAAAGGCCATCTACTTCCTATGCACATCTTGCCAATATCAAGAATTGTTTGTTCATAACAAGTCAAACATGACCAAAACTAGATTAGATGTTGCATTGTCAGATATTCTGCTTCCAACATTGTCAGGTATTCAGTTTTCAAAAAGAAAGGTATCACTTATTCCCAGAACTAATAGGTGTGCTGTGCACATATCAATCAGAATGCAACTTAAGATTTGCAAAGAAATAATGTGCCTCCACTGGCAATTGAAATTTGTTGGTAGTACAATTTGAAGATCGCCATGCCTAAAAGTTAAAATTGTTCCATATGACCGTTAATCAATCAATAGTACAGATTTATAGGATCAAACAATAGGATCTGTTCACAGCAAATATCTAAAAGGATGGTACAATAATGCGCTAGCTAAAAAAGCCATTCAAAATGACCGAGCTGATGCCATATCACGATGATTGGGTGTTAAGATGTGAAAAAATCTTGCTAATATCAAGAATAGTACCCATAAACGGATTGAACCTACAACATTAGTGTGATATAGCATTGCCAAATCTTCAGTTATCTCAAGCATATGTATCATTTATTTCCATCCAACTAAAATCCACAAATCACTATCAGAACAATATATATAGAGGCAGTACAATGCAGGATGACAAACAATCAAAGGGCTAGAATCATACCCGGTGTGTAGAAGCTCATGAAGGGTACGATAGGAAACTGCATCCCAGGCTTGCTCACTTTCCTCGCCTGCTCTGATCTGAGATCGATAATGAAGTGGCCAATTTTTGTGCACACGAAGATGACACGGACACTCTCAGCAAAAGCAACCACAATAGCTGTTTTAAAACGGTCATCAGCTGGTAACAGAGTCCATAGCTCGATCACTCTGTATGGTACCCATCTTTCAACTCCCTTTGAATTCGCCTTCCTCGACCACAGGTGAAGGGTGGTACCACTGATGCCAGCGACTCCAAGCAAACCATCCTCCGTAGGCATGATGAAAATGCCGCACTCGTACGATTCAGGCGGGTCAATCACAGACAAGTGATGCTTGACGAGATCGTACTTGAGGATTCTAGCACCCATCTGAAGCATGAAGTAGACATGGTCTCCAACAAGGGCACCCCGGTTCGCGTTGAGGAAGTCATCAGCACCTACGCCGACAGAGACGGGCATGCCCCAGGAACCCAATTGAGACGAGTACACGCGCGCATACGCGAACCCCTTGACAGCACCCGTCCATACCCAGACAAAGAGGAAAGGGCCGCCGTGGCAGCCGGTGGTCGCATCCGGCCGTGGCGCAGAGCACCGCAACGGAGAAGGATCTGGACCGGGTGCGGGGTTCGGGGACCTCCTCCCGGCCACCGGTGATCGGGTCCCAGATAGTGAAGTCGCCCCCCTGCACCTTCTGAAGGAGCACGCGGCCAGTGGCGACAGTACAGGGGCATCCAGGGGCGGCAGTCGAGCATCGGCTTGGGGAAGGGAGAGGCTGGAGTGGTGGGAATGAAGAAAGGGGCGATTTCGCCGCGGACTTCGCCGTCGAAGAAGTACCCAAGCAGCGGAGGGGTGCGGTGGAAGCGGCGGTACCGGCGGAGGAAGGCGGCGGTACCGGCGGAGGAAGGCGGCGGCGGTGAGGATGCGCTGCCAGAGCTTGCAGACGAGAGAGGCGCGGAAGAGGCATCGGGGCTCGTCCGGCGGGAGGCGAAGGAGGATCTCCGCGACGGCGTCGTCGGGCAGCTCCGGCGGCGGCGCCATGGCGGATGGCGCTGGGGTTGGTGCGGAATCGGGGAAGGGGAAAGGACCGAAAGAGCGATGCGAATCTGGGCAGATGGGTGGACTTGAGAAGTTGAGAGAGTGGCCGAGTGAAGCGGCCCGGTCGGTGCTTGCTTTCGTCGGACATGGGCCTGGCCCACCTTAATCTCGCCCAGCCGGACATGACTGGAGCAACTTTGTTAATATTACGTATATTTTTTTGAACAAAAATACGTACTATCTCGGTATTTTTACTGGATTTTTGAAGAGGATCAACCGTGCATTTTTTAGAGGCAAAAGCTCTGTACAGTACCTACCGTAGGAATAAGAGGATCGCATGCTGCAGTGTACAGTAAGGTCAGCGGGGTCTGGTCGTAACGGTAAGATGAGCAGTGGTGAGCAAGTAATTTGAAAGTGCACTTTAAAATGAAATTTACAATAATCTCACTTTACCATTCAGTCCTTCACATGCTCTATGTTACCAATGAGATACATTCTGCCAGACATATTGAATTTATTAAACATTTAGACGAAAAGATTGACTAGCTTTTACCATGTTCTGATTGTTCGAAAAAGTTACTTTCAAAAAAAAAAACATGTGGCGATGCTGGTGTGGGCGCCACGGGGTTGGCATTCTGGTGGAGTTGCAGCCGGTATTGCATCGAAAGAGTTGAGGCCACTTGCGTTGGTGTTGAGGGGCCATGACAGAGCAAAGGGGTTTGTGTGGTCGTATTAATGTTCCAATCTAGCCGTCCAAAGCTGTTTGTTTCAGATTAGTTGAGTTCAGCGTGTGTTGATATCTCAATGATACTAGATGGCATTGTTTGTTAAGTTGAGTGGTGCAATAGTGTTGTGCGGCGCTGATTGTTGTCCTAGTCCAATCGGTCGGTATGGTTCGTAGTTGTTTTTTATTGGTTTTGTTGCTTATTGTGAACTTCATCTTCTTTTTCATATAATCATCGGTAGTTGTTCTGTTTGGTTCGTTTAAAAAATGGTTGTTCTTAGAGTATTATGAAGTAGCAAGTTAGCAACATTGTTGGATTATAACATTTGTCATAGTAAAGAATCTAAATGAGTCTACATATGAACAAGTCTCTCAACTGTGGCACATTTTATTGAATTATTTTTTTTGTCTGAAATAATAATGGCGCCTTAGAACTTTTTGGTGGACCCAATATGAATACTAGACTGTACACGGGTCCTAAAAAAGAGCGTATAGAATATACGTGTCGGCTAATGATCCATACCACTTTCTTAGTGTCATAGAAATTAGAGTCGAAAGAGGTTTGGAGCGAGTACAGATAGAGTTTCTGCAATAGTGTCGTATTCACTGTGAGGTGCCCATACTTTGGTGGGTGCTTTCATGATTTCTACTCGGTTTGTTAGCGAAGTGGTGGATCGAGCGGGGGCGGGGGTTGAGGGCCCCCACCCCAATTTCATCCATGAATGTGCTGATGAAATTGTTTGAAGTTTGAAGATGAAGGTGATGAGAGCCTCATGTTTCAGTGCCAACTGACAAAATGATGATACAGAAGTTAATAAAGCGGCACGTCTTGGACTCTTGTTTCAGCTGTGAAAGTTATCACCTTTTGAATTTGTAGAAGCTTAGGGGCTTGTTAAGTTGATCACCTTTAAATAGAACTAGGTGATTCCCTGCGCGTTGCTGCGAGACGTTTGTTATACTTTTTAACAATTATTATAAGATGATATAAAAAATAGTAAAAACTTAACAATTTTGTTTTTGATACGACATCAAATTATTTAATTAAAAGATACTTGGGTACAATACAATTATGATTATATATGGAATGAAATTTAAAATTTTTGAGAAATAAAAGTTTCAGTTACTTAGAGTATTATTGAGAAAATTTTCTCATATGTGGTGATTTCTAGTGGGTTGTGGATGGTTGAAGATGAATTTGAGAGTGGAAACACTAAGATAATTGCATCACAACATTCATTTGCAAACAACATTATACATGACAACATGTTCACTTTCTTGAGAGAGGACAACTTGAGAATCATGCATGGAAGCTATTAGCCATAGATTATCGGTAATTGCATCACAACATTCATTTGCAAACAACATTATACATGGCAACATGTTTATTTTATTGAGAGAGGACAGCCTGAGAATCATGTGTGGAAGCTATTAGCCACATATTATCGGTAGAAGACATAAATTGATGGTTCTAGTGGAAGGTGATGTGGACAGCTTGCATGTTGAGAGAAGTTTAGTGGATAGTGACTTGGACAATTTGCATGTTAGGAGAAGACTTTTAGTGGGGTGCTCGTATATAAGTTATATAGATTTTGGGACATATATTGGCTCTGTTGCTGGTGGTAAAGCTATGTTTAACTGTAGTGTTCAGTGAAGAAAAATAAGCTAGAACAAGCTAGAAATGGAGAAATAGAATACCACGTTTGTGTATTTAGGTGACCAGAACAGAAGAGTGATGTACGAGAGGAAAAGGAAAAAAAAAACCATACAGAAATTAATTATAGCACACAGGCCGGTTCGTTCTTTTCTCTGTACATGACATGGCCGTGCTTGTCATTGCCATTTGTCACTGTCTGGAATTGTTTCGTACTTCAACACTGCAGAGAACACTACAGTTGCTCTAAAATATGTACTGCACCTCACAGTGGTGAAAACAACATCGAAGATGGAATTCAGTAAATCGCCGATGTGCAACGTTATTGCACCCAGATTAGTTAGTAGGTGGTTTTATATTAGAAGCTTCATCCACGTTCAGCAATGAATTGAAAGACTGGTCACAGCTCACGGATGCAGTTCGCTTTGGTATGCATGTCGTCTGTCATGATCATGACGCCGGGGATTCCCTTCGCTTTCGCGAGACGAACAAAGAGACGCCGGGGATTCCATTCCCCATCGGAGCAAAAGAAAAGCCCCAATTAAGGGTCCGTTTCTCATTGGAATAGAGAAAAGGGGTATGGAGAAAAAAAGAATCATATCTGATAACTCACATCTCACTTCAGTCCAAACGTCGCTACCGAAAGCACTGAAAAATCCTGGCATCCATATCCAAAGTTTTCCCCTTTTTTTCTGAATTTGAGCCAATAATGATGGACCAAAAAGGATGCAAAATCAGACACGGAAACTTCAGTTCTTGATCTTTACGAAAATTACAATGTAAGATATCAAGGCCCAAGTACTCTCAAGTGATATATATTGTCAACACCGCCACTGATGATCCATGAAGTGTTTTTCTAAATTGATCTATTTGAACCCCTTCTAGGCATTTGATTCCCCTAAGTGCACAACTTAGCGTTCATAATTAAGATGTACTAAACCTCATATAACGTCAAATACTGATATTGTAACTGACTATATTGACATGAATCGCTCGCTAAAGTCACAAGCACCTTGCACTAGATCATTCAACTGAAACTCTGAAAATGAAACTAAAGTGAAAAGAACTTGAAAGGAACATGGATGTGAGGAGTGGTTTAAATAGAAGAAGAGTAGTACATGGAGCTATTCAAACTAATTCGTAGGATATTTGTCAAGTACAAAACATATTAGTACATGGATGCGAGGAGTGTTACAGATTCCTTGGGCGAAAGCTCTACTCGATCACTAGGTGAAAGCCTTTGAAACATATTAGTACATTGGTTCAGATTCTTGAAGGCGTCGTTCGAAAGATCATGTCATCTTTTCATCTTTTCTCTAGGTGAAAGCCTTTGGATCACTAGGGTGGTTTCGAGCGGCGACGGCGGCATGGACGCCTGTGTTCTCCCCTAGGGGCGCCGCCATGGAGTTGAAGAACCGACGGTGCCATGGTCGAGTTCGAGTATACTGTAGCAGTAACCTTTTCATCATCAATTGTCTCTAAGTGGATGAGAGAGGGGAAGGTTGCCGTGGAAGCGTGGATGGTCGAGTTCGAGTCTTTATTTTCTTACTTAGTCTTTAGCTTCCACTCTTGTTTTTGAGTTTCTCTATGTAGAGAGTTGGAGTCTAAGTACTCGTTATAATGTTGGCTGTATAGATTCACTCTGTGGATGTAGTAGGCAGGATTGTATCCTTCATTTAAAAAAAAACATATTTGTTATTGATAAAGCAACGTTGATGTACACCCCCGTCCCGTCATTGTTTCTTTAATAGAGCTTATTATTAGCCATGTGTTTTCATGTTCAACAAAATGAAAAGCACAATATTCCCCAAATAATCATATTCAGAGATGCTGAGACGACGACGAAGACAATAAGGGCCCGCTTACACCTGACAGCTCTTTAGGACCTCTAGGCTATCCTCACAGACCAACACACGTCTTTTCTGCGCACTTTGTCCTCACTCATACGCATCCGGGAATGACTTTCCGGTCGGTCACCCATCCCGAAATTGCTCCGGGCCAAGCACGCTTAACCCCGGAGTTCTTTTGAGGTGAGCTTCCGAAAAGAAGTTGCAACTTGTATTCTATCAATCATATTAAGCCCTGAGTTGTTACAAGAAGCAGCGGAAACACGTTTAGCCCCCGCTGTCTTTAGTTGGTTCATGTTCTCACACGCGGCTAATTATGATTTCAGCGGTAGTTGAAGCTTCAGCCTCAAGAGGATAAGCCACAACACATAAACGATGTTACTTTCTGAATCGCGCCGACACGTAAGCCACAACACATAAACGATCACGGGGGGTCTTCTCCTCTCGTTTTCGCGGCAATCCTTTTAGAAGAGGGAACCAAAAGAAAGACCCCCCGTATGGGTCCCATTTGTCGCTTTAGCAATAGGAAATAGGAAAAGATTTTTTGAAATTAAAAGAGCAAGGATAGATATCATTGGTGCTCTATCGGACAGCTCACAGGCATCTCGCATTCGTCCAGAGTCCGGACACCACTGAATCCAATGACCTGACCGAACCGACAAAACGCTATCAGGCATCAATATCCAGAGATATTTAACTTGATTACCCTAGCGTAAGACTAAACCGCATATAACCGTCACACATTGATTTTGTGTAATTGACTATATTGACATGAATCACTAAAGTCACAAGAACTCCGCACTAGGTCGATCTAGATCATTCAAAAGGAAGTGAATACAACTTGTAAACGAAATGGATGCGAGGAGGAGGAGTGGTTGAACAGAAAAAGAGTGGTATACATGGCGTTATCCAGACTGATGCGTAGAAAATATGTTTGCTATTGATAAAGCAACATTTGAACTACGCAACCGTCCCGTACTCCCACCCTTGTTTCTTCCATGCACAGCTCAGCTCAGCCATGTGTTTTTATGTTAACGCATGTTCAGAAACGCTGAGAAAACATTCACTCGGAGAGTCGGAGTTGCCATCGATCTGCATCTGCAGCAACAGCAGCACAAACACACGTAGCCCCCGCGGTCGTCCCGGCACCATTGCGCTGATCACAAAACCATCGCGGATTAATTGATCGCTAGTTGGTTGCTCACGCGCGGCTGATCGTTGCGATTTCAGCAGCAGTTGAAGCTGCAGCTTCGAGAGGATAAGGCACGACGAGGCCCAGGACGACGAAGTCGCTTTCCGATGAATCGCTTCGGCTCGTCGCCGGTCGCGATCGCGATGACGACGCAGTGGGTGGGTTCTCCTCTCGTTTTCGCGGCAATCCCTTCGGAAGAAGAGGAACCCAAAAGAAAGACCCCCGTTATGGGCCCCATTTGTCGCTTTTGTGATAGGAAAAGAGCGAGGGTGCTCTATCGGACAGCTCACAGGCCTCTCCTCTCGCATTCGTGCAGACCACTACTGAATCCACTGACCTGACCGAACCGACAAAATGCATCAATATCCAGAGATGTTTATTTGTTCTTTTTCTTCGCTGCATTGAGAAATGGAGAATGCTGTGACGATAAGTATCAAACCAGGCACGGGACTAATCTTGGAGCCTGATGTGAAATGAACATTGAGAGGCAAGCATCCATTCCAGGAATGAGAGAGAGCAGAGCATGGTTGGTCTCGTTCTGATCTATTTACAAGAAGTTGGGACAGGTTTGAGCTTTGGGATGTACAGTACAACGATACAGTACACGGTTTGTTCGTGGAGCGGAGGACGCCAAATACTGATGCTGTGCGGCCTTCAATCCACCGTCGCCGGCGTGCACGGATCTCACTTTCTCATCCGGACATTGAGAACAGCAATAAGCAGCTGCAGGAGGGGACTTATTCTTCAGGCGGCGGCGACGGCGGCGGCCTTGAAGAGGAGGAAGGAGAGGCGCTCCAGGGAGAAGTAGATGAAGGTGCCGCTGGTGTGGGTGAAGAAGCACCCGAAGTTGGCCCCCACCACGCACTGCCACCCCACGCCGTACCGCTTGTCGAACTCCTGCAACCACCAATCCAATGGGGGGCAAATCTCATTCATTTATGAATCGCCATCCATATAATAATCCCATCAAATCAAATGCCAAGAACGACGGCGAGAGAGAAGCGAGAGGGCGTGCCGTCTTGATGTGGCCGGCGATGGCGCGGCAGTCGGCGACGTCGAAGAGGTCGAGCGCGCGTGACGCCGCCGAGGTCGCCGCGGCCTGCATCCGCGCCGGCATGTCCGTGTCCTCCACCCGCGCCTTGCCCTCCAGCATTCTTCCTGCGCCCGCTTTCTCCTCCTCTTCTTCTTCCCGGCCGCGCTCGAGCAGCACGCAAGATCCGGCCGGCCGGCTTGCTTGGCGGTGGTTGTCGATTCCGTGGGGGCGGGCGGGCAGCCGGCGGGGGGAATAAATGGAGGGGGAAGGGAATCTGTGAATGGGCGGAAGGGGGGAGAGGGTGTGGTGGGTGGGGCCCGCTGCTATTATTGCTCCTCCACCGATTCCGGAAGGCACTTGCGTGTCCGCTCTATCTTATCTTGGGATTCTCTCGTCGCCGTGGCGCGCGCGCGTCGGCCGTCGGCGACAGAGACGAGAGCTCCCACGGGAGGAGGACAAGGGAAGGAAATGGGCCAGGCTTCCCTTTGGATGGGATGAACAGAGTAACCGCCAGGCAGGCCCAATCGCGCTCACTGTGTCACACGTCCAGCAGGCCCGGCATCATACCATCACCATCCTCCCAGAGTTGCTCAAAGGTGTTCAAATCAGAGTTTTCAATTTCGTTTTTTGAAAAAAAAACGCCCCACCTCGAAAAGAACATTTTTTCTGAAATTTCGCAAAATTCGGAATTGAAATTTGAAAAGTTTGAATAGTTATAATGGTTAGTAAGTTTATGCACACTTTCGCAAAAAAAAAGTAAGTTTATGCACAGTTAATATTCATAGCAGAGGGGGGTTCTTGGTTCGAGGCTGAGGCCAAGCCCTTAAATATTTTTTTTTTTGGTGAACGGGGTGGACCCTAAATGCCAGCACAGTAAAATTGGATTCAAACAGCATGGCCGAAGCGTGAATTCATATAGAGACGGGCATAACCACCGCACCATAGTATCCTACCTGAATATTTGGCCTTGCCGAACCGATTTAAGGGCATTTATTTTTTAATTTTCTGAAACTATTTTTTATTCACCATCAAAGTGTATAACTCCAGAAATTTTGGCGAAATTTCGCCAAAATTGTGAACCCCGGGTAAAATCTAAGTTGCAAGTAGACAGACTCTTTTTCTAAGAAAACCAACCATGTAAAATATGAATTCCTTGCACCTTAAACATGGGAGTGACTAAATGTCATCCGAGTTATTTTCACCCTGGAAATCACTCAGATTTTGACCCAATGGGGTGATTACGCGTCACAGCTAATATGTAAATCGAGAACGGAGTGATACAACTTTTTCTCACCTAGAAAATAAAGAAATAATCTAGGAAAAAAAGTGGGTGACAAGAAGACCGTAATTCATTCAGAAACTCATTGCCGTGTCATGGTAAGGGTCATGCTATTCATTGTTCTCTGAATATTCTAAATTTAACATTGGTCACTGTACGTTGCTTGGTTCATGAAAGCGTTGAAAGAAAATTGATCATGGAGATATCAAAACTGAAATTAGAAATGCATAACATCACAATGGAACTACTTGTACATGATACTTTCAGAATATTTTTTTTTGTTTCGGCATTCATTTATTCATATATAGAATAAGGGCACCAGGCCGCGCCACTTAAGAAGTTAATTTTATGCATGGCTACTTTCATGATCATGTTTTCAGGTGCAAGGCCTTAGGTAAAGCAATGGAATTAATCAATTCCTTAAGAAATTAATAGGAATAAAAGGTTTCTATAGGATAAAACATGGATGCTTCAGAAGAAGTGCCTTGGTAACACTGCTGATCTTTAGATTGTGCGCGTGTGACTGAGGATTATTTATCCCTGGGAGCTGATGTACTATCATATATTGGCAGAAGATCACCTTAGTTTGTGCCACTGAACATGTTGATGTCGTGCCCCTGAACATATTGGTGTGATTTAGATTTAGACAAAATTATTAGGCTTCCTATGATAGCATTCCGTATTCTTAATTAGAATCCATTATTAATTAAATCAGAAGTTACCCTTTGAAAAGAAAGCATCATAGGTTCTATTAGAGACTATGCTAGCATCATTGACAAACCCGTTCACACTATTTAATCGAGGCAGCATAAAGCAAATGTAGCTAGTTGAGGAATTATATTGATGACATGAATAAAAATGCATCTAGATGTCATTTCAATGGTGTACATGAAACACAATGCATCAGACGGGGTGCGGTGAAAAGATTAATTTAGGGTGTGGATTGCATTATTCATAAACCTGAGAGATAACACTCTAATGACAATAGTACAAACAGATGCTTGCAGGATGATCGAATTGATCATAGGTAAACCTATGATGTGTCAGCAACAAAATCTTGGATCACAGTGCGGACCGCAATCGTGATCCTCACCGAGTGGGTTTTACCATTTGACCATGTCAAACTCCCAAATGTGTAGCCACCCTGTATTCTCTGTCTCGCTGTAAATGTCACCTTAAAAGTTGTTTTCTTTGCATCACCTTTGCTAAACCTAATCGGTGAAGTCTCCACTGACATATCCACCCCTACTGGAGCTTCAATTGCAACCTTGTATGTAGCCTTTGCCGGCCTCACATTGGTCGGCGTCCGTGACACCGTAACAACGCCCTTGAGGTATGGCATGGCAATGGATGGGAGGTTAAGCTGGTACGGCTGCCCCATATAGGTTGCACAACTGTCATTAGGCTCAAGAGTACAGTTGAAGGACTTGGTGTACTCATTGGCGTTTACATCATAGACTAGTCCGGGATCGGCCGCTCTCTTCGGATCCAAGAGACCGGCACCAAAGTCGAATATATGGATCCGCTAGTTTCCTTGGAACACCTTCCGCTTGGACCGGCATGCCGAAGCGATCAGTCACTGATGCTGCACAAATTCAACATCAAGAAACTGAATTACGTTAAAACTGCATTTTATGATGCAATGACCTCACAGAAAAGTAATCTTGAGTCTACTACAAATTAGATCATTGCTTGCCTGCTGTCATGATTGCTGACTTGATCATGCCGGGCGACCAGTCAGGATGAAGCGACTTGATCGTCCCAGAGATAATAACTAGTATAATATTGTTAGGAATTTTTATGGGGATGAAAACCGTAATCAATCATTTATAGGGTTCATTTCGAATCGTTTTTATATATGTGGTATTGTTTTCTGAAAGTACTGAATTTAAATTTGTTTTTTTTTAAATTTTTGCATCATTGTATTGTAGTCATCACTGAATAGTTAAATAGTGAGTGGTGGGTTCGAAAAAAAGTTAAATAGTGAAATCACCAAAAGTCATGATCGGACGGTAATCGTTTCTGTATAAAATTTTATCGTTACCGACCATGCGTTTCCGATTGTTTTTATCCCATGAATCATTGAAACAAGTTTTTCGTAGCATCTTCTTCTAGATGCTCCACGCCGTGGCACGAAACAATTTTCAGCAACTCCTATTCCCCTAGATGCTCTTCACCAGTTTCACAATATCTTAGGTGCGATTGGGGCTGCTGACCGCTCTGTGCTGAGCACCATCATGGTAGTAGAATATACATCTGAATACAAAAATCGATGACATCATTTTCATGTAACAAAAATCATAATTCACGAACTGAATGTTTAAATTAAATTTTGTTTGCATTGTTACGTTTATAAACAATTTTTTGAAAAAAATTAAATTTGAGTATGTTTGGATAATATTTTCTTAAGAACATTTCTATATGTGATGGTATTTTCTTATTAATCTGGAACAAATGTTCCACGCTCATAAAAACGATCCAGGTGTAGGATAAATTTGACCAGCTAAAATTTATAATTGTTTATTTAGAAATAAGATGTTGCAGTTTCATCTAGAACAAAAATTATTGTCACGAATATGCTAGTATAGACGAACGAGTGGATGGATGAATAAATGAATATATTAGATGAATAAATAAATAGATGGATGGATGCATCCGTACATACTTTCTTTGAGGTATTACTTCATGATGATTTTGCAACAACACAACTTTCAAATGAAATCTCGTAATACCTCAAAGAACGGTCATAATGGGAGCATTTACAAAATCATATCAATGTGATATGGCAGTTTTTTAAAAGAACCAAGCTCTCCTCCCTGACTTAGCTAAATGAGAGAAAACCATCAAAATTAAAGGGTCAACTCTACTTAAGCCTTGGAACCAACTAAACACACATGGCTTCATTAATTCATGCTAAATTCGATTTATCCAGCCAACCAATATGAACAAGTCAATCCAGTCCTTTTCTTTCAGAAAGAAGTAAATTTTCAGTCTTAGATCATATATTTACACCAAACACCAGCACTTTATATTGGTGGATACATATGGGGCCATTTTAGTTAGAGATAGTCGGTTAATTTTTCATCCATGTGCAATGTGCTGTTAACTGAGGTGTGCCATGAAAGTTTTGATTGGAATTCTCAATGCCATTCGGTCCCCCCTTTTCATCTATGTGTTGTTAACTGAGGTGTGAAAAGACGGTTTGCCACTAACCCTACATGTTAGTGTCTAACTCTCTTCTCCCTCCCTTTCTCCTTAATCTCTAACTAGCCCAGCATGCCAGCACATCAGAGCGGAGGGAGGGAAGCCTAGCAGGCCACGTGGCGCGGGACGGTGGGACAGCGGGGCGGCGGCTGCAGATGCGGCTTGGCAAGGTGGCGAAGCGAAGTGCCAGGACGGCCAGACGCTGAGAGGTAATAACGCGGGGGCATGGTGGGCGACTACGTGGGGACGGTAGGGTGGTAGGAGGTTGGCCGTGACGAAACGTGGGGCCTATGCCCCTCATCGATGAGGTGCGCTGTGTTAAGGAGGAGATTGAGCGACGCCACAGGTGCGACATCGGCGTGCTACCGTACGAGCTCATGGCGCCTACGTCCGGCCCAGGCATCACCTGCCGCAGCATCCCCAACAACGCCGCCATCTAAGTCACGTCGATTAGGCATGGGCTGGGCCGATAGCAAGATGATTTGGGCGGGAAGAAATCTAGGTAGAAGAAGATGAAATTCGCCATAATTCCTGTCCCCAATTGATTCAGGGTCCGAATAGGATGGAAATGGTTTTGCAGCAATGCAAGGGGAGGTGGTGAGGAGCTTTGGGGCCTGGGGACGGCGTTGGGTCGACGTACGGGTCGGGCACTAGCTAGGATGGGGGAGAGAAGAGAGAGAGGCTATTAAAAGGAGGTGAGGGAGCACGAGACAGATGAACATGACATGTGGGGCTTGAGTAAGGAGGGGCAAAGTTGTCTTTTTCTTGCACACTTAACGATGCATGGATGGAAACATGAACGGTGAGGACATATATCAAAATTTTTGTGGCTCTAAGAAAAATTCTAAAATTTTATGGCGTTGAAAGAAGAAGTCTAAATTTGTATGGCACCGTGGGAATTGGCTCATGTCTAATTGTGGCTATAGAATGAAGCTCTCCAAATATCTTTCTGCACTATTCCCCAATCCTCTTTCTCCCTACTACTCTCTCATCATGTCTTGATATTTGTGATATCCATCTCAATTGATTTTATCACGGAGTTTCTAATTTTTTCTTTTTACGTGGAAAACAGTTTCTTACCCGAGACTAATTTCTTATATTTTTCCCTCCCTCCTTTTCAGTGCCAAATCAACAAATATTCTATATACATCATATATTAAATACTATATGAATTATTCCTAATGATCATATAGTTAGATTATCTTGGTATCGAACAAGATTGCCATGTTATCTCACTATAAAAGGATTAATCCCTCTATCTAGAAACGATAATCGTATTTTGATCCGAATAAATCAACTTTTACAAACTTTAAGCGATATTAGCACATTTAGTGTATAAATTTGCATCAATATTTTTATAATCAAAGTCATTTTGAGATAATATTGAAGTCTTTAGCGATTGACGTTTTATTATAAGGCAAATTAAGTATCAAAATTTATTTTAGAAGACCTACTTTTCGGTCTAAGGCTATGTGCAATGGTCTCCTGTAACGGGTTCTGAACCGTCACAGTAGCGGATTTTCCCCTCTCGAAGCGTTGCAGTGGTCTCCTGTAAACGATCCGCTAATTTTCAGGGTGCTCCCAACTTCCCCCAAATCTGGGGGCGTCGCGACGTCCTGGATCTCGCGGCTGCGGCATCTCACGGGGGCGGCACCTCGCGCCGGCAGCTTCCCCTCCTCGGTCCTTGCGGCATCGCCGGCCGTGGCTGCTTCCCCTCCGCTCGTTGCTCCGCCTCCTCTTCTTCGCCGGCGGCTTCCCCTCCTCTTCCGCTTGTCCTCCCGCTCTCCATCTCCGCTGGCCGCCAACAGCCAGTTCGCCGACCATCAGCCGCCAAGAACCTGCAAAGTGAGTTCGTGAGTTCCATCGGTAGCTTTCTTTGGTAGAATGTGCAACAAAGTTAGTTCCATTGGTAGATTTCTGCAATGTGAGTTCCACAAGCTGATAGAATGATTTCTTTGGTGTAGAGGCGAATATGATTGAGAACTTGATAGTTGTGTTGTGAAATTGAGTAAAACTTCAATTAATTGCTACTGAGGAATTGAGGAAAGCTAAGAATAAGATAGGTGACCCTTGCTTTTGATTCATTCATATCTCAAATCTGAATGATTATGTGACAATAGTGAATTCAGTCTTACGGCATTGTCAAAATTACTCGTGAAAATCAGTTACCAAATGTTGGCATGCATGGTTTTTCTTTTCTACTTCAAAAAATTGTTATCATTTCTACTCATTAAGTGATTTCTTAATGTGACAGTAGTGATTTCTTAATGTACTATCAAGGGCTACAAGAAGAAATCCTTGAGAAGATGGTGGCTCGACGCCGTGGAAGATGATGTTTCTGGAATTAGGAGCTTCTAATGCATTGTAACCTTGCTGTTATCAGAACACGATCAGAGCTTCGAATAGGCTCTGGAATAATGACAATTGTGTCTTGGAGATGGTAATATGAATTCTTGAATGTAGTCTAGCTCCAAGCGTAAGTAGTTATGTCATATAAAAAATTCTGCTACAATAATGGGTTACGGTGGTTGGATGCTTATTGTAACATGGTTTCTGGATGCTTATTGTAATATAAAATTTCTGTGCATTCCTGTGCAACTGATCATAAGCTGACAAATTTCAAATAGAATTGGCAGCTGCTAGTTAGTTTGCTCTCACCTGTTGCCACATGATGTTCATTACTGTAAATTGATAGTTCAGTAGCTGTGATGTTTTATCATGTTCCCATATGAGATCTTTTATTACAAAAGTGTATCATGTTGCCATATGAGATCTTTTATTACAAAAGTGACATGTTGAACATTGTTTTATCCTGACATGCTGAAGGAAGTCATGCCCAACTTGCACCAGTTACTGTTTCTTTGGTGTGAAAATTATGTTGATAAATTCTGGTTGAAATATGTCAGCTGTCTGATGTATCTTGCTGTTGGGATGAATGGCTTAAATCTGAAGGCTGCCTGATGGTGTGCCTCTTCAGGTGCTTTGAAATTGTAGAAACAAGGTTGATATGAGTCGTTACAGTGGCCAAAATGGTTTGGGGACTACAGTTTATTTTTGGTATTACCGAATCATGAGTATGCCTTACAGAAGTTTACAGGATCAAGTTACAGTCGACAGGAATCATCTTGTTTATTTGGAACACAGAATCAACATTTCTTTATTAGTGCAACAGTATCGACTCCCGTAAACTGTACTAACACCTTTTCTATTATTAGTGCAATAGTATCAAACATTTCTGTATGCATACAAGTCAGTTAAATTTCTTGATGCATTTTTGTTTGATGCATTTTTGTAAGGAGAAAGAGTGCAATGTATTTGATTTCTGTAGGGAGAAAGATAGCACAATATTTCACACCTCTTTGCAATGGAAGAACTCAGCACTTTTTACAGTTATACACTGACACAACAGTTACACATTGTTACTCTGTTAGGTACATAAGGCAGAAAGATTCTAGCACTAGCTAAATTTCAGCAAACATTGATGGCAATGTTCTTCTTCAGGCACGGGATGTTCTTCTTCAGGCACAAGACTATGAGGCTCATTCGAGCATTTTCTCGCTGGGCTCCAAGCACGTTGCTCTACGCTGGGCTCATTCGAGCATTTTGTCGAACACGTCGGCGGCAAGGTTCGGACTTTTTTTTTAGAATGGCAAGGTTCAGACTTGGGACGACACACTGACCTACGGGCTCGTCGGCGGCAAGATGAGGCAACATGGGCGCAAGATGAAGGTTTTGGTGGCTAATCACCGTCGGCGGCAAGGTGAGGCAACAGGAGCTCGTCGGCGGCAAGGTGGACGACGAGGCGGTGCAGCAAGACGGCGAGGCCATGGAGGGGCGGTGCTGTGCAGGCTCGGCGCGGCGTCGACGGCGGCAAGGTGGACGACGAGGCGGTGCAGCAAGATTGCGAGGCCATGGAGGAGCGGTGCTGTGCAGGCTCGGCGCGGTGTCGACGGCGGCGGGGCTCGCGTTGCAGTCGGCACCAGGACGCCGCCGGCCTCGGCTCGTCCTTGTCCTTGTGGGCGACAGCGAGGTGGGGGCTGGGGCTGAGCGCGGGCGGTGGCTGGGCGCGGCGAGGCGGCGACGAAGATGGGCGCCGACGCGGGCGCTCTGCCTCTGCGTGGGTGCGGCGCAAGGAAGCAGACAGGGGATGGAGGAAGCATTACAGGCTATTGTTGTATGTCTCTGCTAATTACAGGAGATTGGTGACCTCTAAAACTTTACAGGAGGTTGTTTACAGGATTATTATAGAGGAGACCACTACACATAGCCTAAATACGTCTACCGTAATAAACTCGTCCAAGCTACTGCAGGTCAGCGGAAATTGACCGCGGGGCTTGCTGACCCGAGGTGCCACTTACTCGTGCTACGGGACAGTTGGCGCGTGTGCCACGCTTGTTGAACTCCTCGCCATCGGAATCCAAGTCGTGTCACCGTATGCTCCTCGCCCTCCTGCTCCTCCTCCCCTCGCATCCAGAATTCACCTCGCCGGCGGCCAGGTCGTCGCGGCCTGTCCCCCGGCACCCGCCATCACCGACCAAGCCCTCTTCGCCAAGAGCGCATCGCCGAGCGCCCCTTCCACCGAAGCAGGTCCGCCTCGAACTCCTTGCTTCTCCAAGCCGCTGCTGTCCTCCTCTTCGCCGCCCCGCTACTGGCACCGGAAATGCAGATCCGCCCGGACCTGGATTGATCCCTTCTTCCGTGAGCAACCATGCTCGAATCGCTGTAGAAATTTGGTGGCCGCGGTGGAGTAGTACTGTTGCCTGTTTATTTCCCCAAAAAATAGTAACTGGGGGTCAACTGCAAGTCTATGCAACCAAGCATCAGTAACTGTGATGTGCGCACCGTTCTAATCTCTATCAGTCTGTTTGATCCCAGCTCCAGGCGATGCCTCTGGTGGAATCGGAGCCTCATCCCTGACCGCAGCCATGGAGCAGAGTAGCGATGGGATGCCAAGGCAGCGGTGAGTTATTCCCCTGGAGAGTTGCTGCATTTCTGCAGCATTTAGGCTCGGTATGGGGGAGCAGAGTTTGCACCAGGAGCTTGATTATTCGAGAATCTGGTGGCGATTTGCTTCAGCAGAATAGGGGTTTCAGCCTGCTGTAGCGTTAAGTTTCAGCAGAGGCCTTTTAACTTAAGCTGAATATAGGCATTTAGTTGAGTTCTTAGTTTTAGTATACGTTTTTATGACCAGTAAAACTCAAGGAATTGAAGTTGTCATTGTGAATTATACAATTGATAAGAGGACCCATTGCATAATGTTCACTTGGTTATCGCTTCCTCTTTTAGGAAGGATGTCAGTTCAACAAATCACTCAAGCAACTCCGACGCGGTTGCTGAAGACATGGTAATGCCACATTGATCCAGTGCTACCAAATAGTTGTGTTTCCAATAGTACTATGTTTTACAGGGAGTTGTTCCTTGATATATCTGAACAATTTTGTTATAAAAATCAGTATAATCTTGGGCCATCATAAAGAAAAAAGGTTCATTCAAGAATTTCTGTATATAGTTTGATTTTGTTATTCCCACTTTTTTTTTTCTGATCCAACTGAGTAGTTAGTTAGCTTTATGGTAATTTTATAACTTTTGTTAATTGAATGGTATGCTGGTGCTAAGGTCATCTTTTTAACTGTGATTGCAGAGTGATATACCACATGAAACATCGAAACATTGCCAAGATGTTGAATCAGAAAATACAGGTAGTAGTTTTTCGATTGATCATTAGGTCCTTGACACATCATGGTTCAGTTTACTCATGAGAACATACGATCCATGGTTTAAATTCCACATGCCCCAATCCAAGAAAGATATTGCATGGCATGTGCACGTCATGCCACAAACAATTTTCGTGCTCTCTATCTGCAAGAAAAGTTCATCTAAAGTGGCACCTGATTTCCTCGAGCATTATATACAAAGATATACAAATGAGCAACCTTCGTCTAAGTCTAATGTTTCTTTCAAATGCATTAGGTACTTTATTATATGGTAGTTTCATGCTCATGCTTGCATTCATAAATATAATACCATCAGCATTTATTTATCAAGTATTGCCTGCCTCCTGTTGCTGTAATTTTGTTCTTTGCTACATTTGCATATTCATTGAATAGAAGTGTATGGATTATATGTTTAGTTCTCTTTTTTTTTTTGTTTCAAACAGAGGTTCCACCTCACAAGAAGAATGTGCACGGCTTCGATGAGTTCAGTAGTTTAAAAAATCTTGAAAGGACCAAATGCAGATGGTCACCGGAGGAAAGTTTTTAGGACTATAAATTTATTATTCATGCTGTTTTTCGTTTTTATTTCATCTTGTTTGCTAAGAGAAAGGAACTGATTTTGCTTCCAGGAAGATGAGCTACTCACTCAATTGGTACACAAACATGGGACAAAGAACTGGCAAACTATTTCATGTGCTATACCTGACCGAAATGCACATGCATGTTTATCAAGGTAATTTACTTATTATTTGCACCATACATTGTTTTTTTAAAAAATTATAAACGTGGCAGCATTTGTTCCTTTTTATCTTGAATTACTATATGTGACATGTTATATCCTCTTATTCTAACAAAAAAAGAACATGTTGTATCCTCTTATTCTAACAAAAAAAGAACGACTAACCTAAGAGGAACTAGGTGGCATTGTAGAAAAAAAGAAATAGGCAACCAAATTCAAGCGGACTCGGATCTTGTCGGTGGATGGTGGGTGTGTACACCCTCACCTTCGACCAATTGAGATATGCTCATTTCCTTATGTCCTATCGTTTTGATCATTTGGTTGGCTAAGTTTAGCTTGCATTACCAGAACAAGCTTCTGTGGTGACCATGGTGATATTTAGTCAGCAGCTGCAAATTGTCATCCTACCACTGTTCTATGCTGTAGTGGCCATAGCCTTCTGTGTTGATATTGTTGCATGTTATGGCCACTTCTTGTTTGATCTTATTAAGATTTCTATTCCAAGTAACATACCAGATAGTTGCTTGTGACAATTCACAAAACTTGTTCTTAGGAATCATGATTCTCCATATATTGCAACCCAACTTTTGCAATAGAAACTATTGTGTGAAGATGGCATCTTCTATCAACATCCTAAGTGAAAAATATGATGCCTCTGTTGTAAAGTGTAAACCGAGACTTTTCTAGGTAAGGCTGTAAGGATTAAAAAAATCTGCATTACAAATTTCTTAGACAACATGGAGGTTCTTTACACTATTAATTTCATTAATCATTGTTGTACATTAGAAGTCTTAATGAATTTGATTAGTGATGTGAGAACATCCAGTATAGCATTGACAATCTACATTCAAATTCATTAGCTACTTAGTGTTTTCTTTTCATTTTTTTGCTGATGGACTTTAACACAGATGGAAATACATTCTCGACCCAGCAATAAACAGAGAAGCTTGGTCACAACAAGAGGAGCTAAGATTGATTCGTGCACATCAAATATATGGAAACAAGTGGTGTAAAATGGTCAAACATTTCCCAGGGAGGTATGATTGGATGGTCTCACCTGTAAAAAAAATGCCATACCACCTCTCTTTATGTTAGCTGCTATTGTTGTCTTTTGATGCTCGTTATTCCCTTAGTGAGACCTCATTATGTATCTACTCTCTTCAAACTACTGTAAGGGTGTCACTAAAGTTATTGACGTCGTGTACAACCAGGACAAATAATGCAATCAAAGAACACTGGAGGGGTTCTATGAAAAGAAAACTTGATTCATATTTAGCCTCAGGGTTGCTCGAACAAGTTCCTGACCTGGATGAAAATCTATCAGTTCCACAGAGCAGTCAGTCAGATAATCCAAAGGAAAGCAAAGTTTCATCTGATAGAAGTCAATTTTCAACAATTTTATCAACAAGATCCAAACTTAAACAAGAGCTCAGAGAACTAATTGAAAATGTTGATACTTCAGTTGGAGAAAGCTCTGGCTTCATCTATGATAAAGCACTTGATGCCCATTCAGCCAAAGTCTCTGTAAGTATATTAGTTAATCCACAGCAGTGTGTGAGAGCAAGAAAGAAACTGGATTTGGTATCAACCCCAGTGAAGCTCAAGGTGTGCACCGCTGCCAAGGCTTTTTGTTTTTTTATGCACTTCAACTTCTTTTTGGTCATTAGGTTGATTGTTGAATATGCAGCCTTAGGTAATTGATAAGTTGTATACTGATCTGTTTATGGGTGTACCAAACATCAAAGAAAGGCCTTTGCTAGCTCATGGATTTGAAGACAACAGTAATTCTGAATCAACTGTTGTATTACTGGAGAACATGACCTTAATTGATTAAAAACATGCATCTTAATTCATTGTCAAAAGCTTATTGTGCATGCATCTTTTGCTGTAGTAGAACATCTATGACTGCTTATGCTTTCACATGATTCACTAGAAACTTTAATTTAATTCTTTATATAAATTGTGATTTTGTTACTTGATCCGACTAAATGATTTGTTAGCATTTAATTCTTGGTAGTTTTGTACTCCCTCTGTACAGAAAATAGTAGTTGTTTTGGACAACAACATGGTCTCCAAAACGTAACTTTGACTTCTTATTACATAAATATTTATTAAAAAAATAATATATGTATACTTTTGTAAAAATACGTTTCAAGACAATCTATTCATATGGTTTTCACATTTCCAAACTCAACGACTAAAAAGTTATTCGTGATTTATATTCCCAATGTTTGACTAAAATCTTGTCCAAAACGACTTCTATTTCCTATATGGAGGGAGTATCTCATAATGTTATCCCAGTTCTTATGTCAGTTTTTAACTATGGCTGCAGAGTGATGTACCACCTGAAACCATCAAACGTCGTCAAGAAATGGAATCAGGAAAGACAGGTAGCAGTTAGAATGCATCTTCATTATAGGTTGCTCGTTTGTCCAACTAGTGGGACTGTGGGAGGATGTTTTCATTGATTATGATTAAAATAGTTGGAGACTCATTTAACGAGTATACTTCAGATATTCCTGTTTATCCACACCCACGCACCAAATACACACATGCATGTATAAGTAGGGTACTCTGTAGCATAATAGGTTTCATGTGATATCTACTATCTTCTAGCATCATTATGATTCTATTGATGTTCCTGTTACTGATACATCATGGTTAATACTATCATAGGCCCACCTATAGGTTAAATTTGATTACTTGCTACATTCACATCTGTGTGGAATAGAAGTGTAGAGTTTATGTATTAGATTTGGCTTTATTTCAAGCAGAGGTCCCACCGTGCAAGAAAAATGGCTACTGCTTCAAGGAGGGGACTAGTTTAAAAAATTCTGAAAGGACCAAAGGCAAATGGTTAGCAGAGGAAAGTTGTTGTCATCCACATTTTTTTATTAGCCATATCAACTAGGATTTGTTCCATCACTCGTACTGAGAAAAAAATGCATTTTATTCCAGGAAGATGAAATTCTCAAAAAAATGGTTACTAAGCATGGGCTGAAAAACTGGCAAACTATCGCATCTGCTATACCTAGCCGAAATGCGCAACAATGCCGAATAAGGTAATTAACTAGCATTGGTTTATAGTACTGTACTGATTGTTCATATTTGTATTCCTACATATGATTTTTTTAATCTTAAATTAGGGTCTTGTATGGGTCACATTCTCTTGTGTTCTGATATTGTTGCTTATGTTTAGCTTGCATTGCAATAACAATCTCCTGCAAGGCTGCAAACACCATGCAATTGTCAGTCTGCCACTGTTCTACTGAGTCTCTGAAGATGCACCTCTGTAAAGATTTTGATCTCGAGCAACAAAACTGGATGCTTGCACTACATGTAATTGCACTTAGAAGAAAGAACAAGCTACAGAAGTTGTCCAGTTTCAAGTGTTACAATTGCACCTTTGAACAACTTTGACTGCAAAAGCAAGCTCTGCTCTAGACCCTATACGTTACTACGATTGCCCCCCCCCCCCCCCCCCCCCCCCCCAATAAAAAAAGGTTCCAACTACAATTTTTTCAACACTTATGCGACCGCAGAGGTTTTCTTATGCGCAGTTGAGTTCATATAATTTTCTGAATTACAAAATCCCTTCAGAAGCATATCATGATCCTATTTGACATTTTTCATTTTGTTAATTATTGTTGTTAGCTAGAAGCATTTATGGGTCCGAGTATTGACTAGTGAGAATTTCCAGTATTCACACTCTGCATTCATTTTCTGCTGATGCGCCTTCAATACAGATGGACACGCAGTCTTGACCCAGCAATAAACAAAGAGGATTGGTCTGAACAGGAGGAGCTCAAATTGATTCGTGCCCATCAAATATATGGAAGCCAGTGGCTTAAAATGGTCAAACATTTTCCAGGGAGGTACGATCGGATGATCTTTACTGTAACATATAAAAATATATAAAAAAATTGCACACTAAGATGTTCCCCTTATTTTGTTAGTTACTGTTCTTTTTCCACCTTTCATTTATACTAATTCAGTATATCTCTACTGAAAATCTTTTTATGTGCAACCAGGACAAATCATGCACTCAAAGAACACTGGAGAGGTCGTATGAAAGGAAAACTGAATTATTATTTAGCCTCAGGACGGCTCGAACAAATTCCAGACCTGAAAGAAGATATATCAGTTCCAGAGAACAGTCAGTCAGATATTCCAAAGGACAGGCAGGATTCATCTGAGATAAATCGACCATCATCATCTTTACCACCAAGACCCAAATCTAAAAGTGACCTCTCAGAACTTGATGAAAATGCTGGTACATCAGAAGAAGAAAGTTCTGACTGCGTCTATCCTAAAGGTCTTTATGCTCATTCGGCTAAAGTCTCAGAAAAGATAATGGCCAAATCAAAGCAGCGTGCCAGAGCCAAAAGGAAACTAGATTTTTTGTCAAGCCCAGTGGAGCTCAAGGTGTGCACCGCTGCAGCAAGTTGTCAAAGGCCTCCCCCAAAAATGGAACAAACAACTCCAGCCAGCGACGATAGCTCTCCGTCAGATGTATGTCAAGATATTCCTCAAAATGCTGCATCAAAACCTGTGGATGTGGTTATACCAACAGCTGCTAGCAACCATCCCAATGATGTTCATTCATGGGCAACCCCAGATTCATGCTTACTGGAGATACATGAGGCGGATGCACCAGATCTTCTGGACATGTCCTACTGTGATGGCTTGATGATCGATTCTCCTCCTTATCTGCATGGCAGTAGCTTCATATAGAATGAAGAGTGTCACTTAGACAAGGTGCAACTGCAAGTATTCCGCTTGCTCCGTTGCACCCTTTTGGTGCCAAGAGTTGGTGGAACTGAGGTACAAACTTGATGCAGTCTTGTTAAAATCCAACAGCTCCACGTATAAGGAGCTCGTTGCGTGTTATATATGGAACTTTTATCTTGGCATAAGTTGCAATTCTGCTTTGTTAAATGTCTCACTGGTTTGTGGGGGCAGTTAGTTTGCTTATATCTCGGTTGACGCTTTTAGTTTGAGGGAATGTAGGCCATTTCCCGAAACCAACTTTTCCTATTTTTGGGAAGAACAAACATCCCAACAGGCCCAATATTTTCTTGTATCCTGTTTTGGGTTTAATCTGCCCCGTGATACCCCCAACGTATCTACTAGGATGGTTTTCATGGCGTTAAATAGCTTGTCACATAAGTATGGGTGTGACTAAAAAGAGGCTCTCCTCCATTTTGTCATAAGGGGAGGCCCTTTTCAAAACGGAAACATTCTCATTTCTGTGCATTCCATGAAACCTTCCCCTTTTAATCACCCTCCCACACCCCTTGGCCCCACCTCCTTCTTCTTCCTCCTCTTCTCCTCCCCTTGCGCACACGCCTCCCCTCCCCACCCCGCGCGCCGCCACCTCCCAAGGCTCCAGCGGCCGCGGGCCGTCTCCGCCGCCGCCGCGCCTCCTCCTTTCCAACATCCGGTGACTCTACCGCTGTGCGCCGCCGTTGAAACCCTAACCTGTCGCCGTAGATCTCCCGCATGCACCCCTCCCCCGGCTTTGGCCGCTCCTGCCGCCTCCGCCGCCACTGGCCGACGCGGCCCACCATAATCCGTCGCTGGAGCTCCCACGCGCCCCTCCCCGTCCCTGGCTCTTGCCGACTCCGCCGCCACCTGCCACCGCGGTCGAAACCCTAACCTCTCCGTCGAGCCTCCCCCGCCGACGATCGCCACCTGCCGCCGGCGCTCTCGCGCCTCCGTCGCCGCCCGCCCTAACCACCTCCGCCGCCGCGAGATCCGCCGCCGAGATCCACCGCCGGCTCCTCCTCATCTTCCCCGTGGAGCCCCAGCCTCCTTCACCTTCCACCGGGGATCCTCCGCCACCTGGCTCCGGTGACGCTACCACGTCGCCTCCGCTTCGCCGCCACCACTACCGGTCGTCCACCGCCCCCAACCCTCCCCTCTAGGTCCACCGGTGATGGATCCCTCGGCAACCCTAGGACCCTAAAGGTCCATCTCCTCACGCCGCCGCCTCCCACCTCCACCCGAGCTCCCTCGGACGGCGAAGCTACTTCCCGTTGGGGAAGGAAGTAACTTCCCGAGGAGAGGAGGGGGGGGGGGGGGGGGGGGGGGCTCGCAATAGGCCTAACGAAAGGTATTTTAAAATATTAAGACATTTTAGGTTTGTTATATACCTTGAAACTTTTATAACTTTTACATATAAATATGTCACGGTATATAACAAACCTAAAATGTCATTTTAAAATTGAGGGAGTAATATTTAAGATGAATTGCTTTAAGGTATCGACTACAAAGTACCAAAAATGTTATAACATATTGCTAAATTAGGTATGGCAAACTTTTAGATTGCAAGGACCATATGAAAAATGTACTTAAAAATAAAATATTTTGAACTAATTTAAAGTGTTAATTGTCATTTGACATATGAAAGACGAGATTAGAAATATATTTCAAAAATACAAATTAATAGAAAAATGGGAAGCAAAAAGGAAAAGGAAAATCTAGACTGTTAAGGGTCTTTGAGGCCCACGCGCGCTCTTGGCCTCTTGGGCCGTTTTCGTTACCAGCTCCGGGCCGTGCGCTTTCACCCCCCGCCCCCGCTCATCAGACAGGAGCCCTCTGCTCCGACTCCGCCCGCACTCCGCAGCAGCCGGCACTCGGAAACGGCGGCCACCCTGTTCTCTCAGCCGCCGAAAGCTGCCACTGCCCCCAGTCGTGGCACTCTTCTTCTTCCCTCAAGCAACCAAGGCTAGAAAGGAGGAGCAATCCTGCTCTTTTGGCACGGCGTGGTTCCTCCCTCTTGGGCAACGGCGATTTCTTGAGTCAGAAAAAGGTCGGCGTAGCTTCACCTTGGATTAGCTGCGTTTGATTGCTTCGATCTGAGCTAAGCCCGAGGCCCGAGCTGAAATTGGTCTCTTCTAGAGGCGGCCATGGTGCGGAGGGCAGGCGGCGTCCAAAGGCGTGGGTAAGTCCGCTGGCCCTTGATTCAATTCAGTGCTCCCCTGTTTCTTGGTTCAGAGCAGCATTGTTCTTCTAGGCAGCATTTTCTGTGACATCCGTCTTGTTTTGCATTGTAGGACATCTACCAAGCCAACAAGTTGCTCAGGCGAAATTGATTGGATCGCAGAAGAGGTGGAATTACATAACCTTCAGTCTATTAGTATTTTACACGAAGTTTGTAATTAATTGAACTGGCATCTATAGTCCAGAATTAACTTGGAACCAGCTGAAGTTTGGCCTGTTCTTAGATCCCAATCGTATGGGGACAGCTTCGTTCATACTTATCATTCTCATTGTCCCTGTAGATTATTGCAGAAGCACACCCATTCATGTTTCACACAATATTTCATCACGTCAATTATTCATTCCATATTGTATTTGTTCATTTTTAATCCTTGGAATGGATTTGATATTCTGGATGAACTCTTCCTGCAGCATGATGGGCCTCAACAAGATTCTGAATATTTTGAGGATGAAGAACCTGAAGGGACAGGTAACTGTAGTTTGATCAATTGTAATGTCAATTCTTGGCTAGATTAAAATTTTGCACTTCCATTTGCTCACAATCTGTGTCCACTATGGGGCTAGAGCAAACTTTCTCAATCAATTGACTTGTCAAATTATTCGGTAGTTGTCAGTCTCCTACATGTGCATCTATATGACAGAAATGCTCTAGTATTTTGGTGTTCGACTTTTTTCTCTGCAAACTGTGTGTAATAAAAGTATGATGCTGGAATGCTCATGGTTATGACCAAATGTATATAATTGAGTAAATATGTAACAGTTGTGCTTGGAACATTATTACCCCTCTGCCATAGTGTCAAACTTCCCATCATATTTTTTTCATAGACGTGTTCAATATGATGGTGTAATTTGGCTTATGTTTAGGCTTGTGGATACAAATTATTGCTGAATTGGAGTCAACTTTGGAAACAAGGTGTTTGCAAATGTATAATGTTAACTAGCATTTCTGCCTCCATAACAGTACTTTAAAAGTTTGCATCCATAACTACCACTTGCACTCTTGCCAGCTCATTTTGTCTTTTAACATCTGCATTTTCAATAGTTTGATTCATCTGTCTCACTCAATGCCTGCCTTTCAAGACAGTTTCATTCAAGAGGAGGGGGGCATGGTCACAAGAGGAAAGTTATTAGTTCATTGCAGCTACCTTTAATTTCATGTATTGTTCTTCATTAGTGAATATTAAAAAAATGGTTGGTATTTCAGGAAGACGAGATTCTGATTGAAATGGTAAATGCACATTCCTCAAAAGATTGGTCAAGCATTGCACAGGCTGTGCGTGGTCGTAGTCGGAAGCAGTGCAGAGACAGGTACAACTATATGACTCACTACTTGGTTGCTTCCCTTCTGATTCCAAATGCAAATAATTCAGCCTATATTTGCTTGCATTTGCATCTATGGCTGTGGAAACTGGGAAGTATCATATACCACCTATTGTGGCCTGTTGGTCCTATGGAAGACTCACTGAAGACATGTTGCTGCTTCTGCATCATGCACCCTCTACTATTTTGCCATTTTTAGCACTTTGCAATCTCCCTTCAGCGAAGGAAACTATATTTTTTTAGAAAAAGAAAATGTTTCCGGCCTCTGCGACCGCACACAGCCAACGAAGGAAACTATTTGTTTGTGGCGTAATGATATATTGCTCAATTTTCAGATGCAAGCAACAAGACCGAACTGCATGCCTCTAAGAAATTATATTTATTTTGAAATGGCTTGTTGTCTTGGTAAATATTGCCTCTATTTAAATTAATTTTCTCAAACTGCTCAAGTAATAAATAAAAACTTTGGTGTTTGTCTATTTTCAGTGCTAATGTCTTAGTAGTGAATCTAGGACCAACAAGTTTCTTTATCTAGGACCAATGAACAACTTTGTCAGTTTGACACTATATCTTTGAAGACAATTGAGTAAAGTAATTGGTTAGTATCTTTGTGGGCCATAAAATAAAATAAAAACTCGACCGGCGGGGAAAGACCACCCCCATGGCATTGTAATAAGAAGAAATCTCAGCCAATCCGACCGAGAAAACCCCCGAGCCCCGGCTTCACCCTATAGGGCCGCACCGTAACCTAGGCCGACCACGACCATCTGAGTTGGTGACTGCTGCAACTACCCCTGGTAGGAGAGCCAAACCAACGATAGGTGCCACAAGCCAGTGCCCTGCCACTATTTTTTGGGTTGCCAGGGGATTTTTTTACTGCCACTAGGATTTGAACCCTGGTTGGTGTCTCCCTCAACTGGGGAGCTTACCACTACACTACATGAGTGTTGGCTGTGGGCCATAAGAACATATTTTAAAAACCTTGATGAACTATAAGTATATAGTTAGTCACAAGTTACATTGAGGAAGCAGCAGCATTTTCGTGCTGATGATATTGTATGAATGTATTGAATTCTAGAACTTTTTAGTTATTCCATGCTTTATCATTTCGTATCTTTGTCTCCAAATTTGCTGAGTATTTTCCATATTAAAAAATGAGGATGCAGGTGGAAACATTACCTTGACCCTGCTGTGAACCAGAGTCCATGGTCAGAACAGGAGGAGATAGATCTTATCCGTGCTCATAAAATTCATGGAAACAAATGGTGTGAACTGGCTAAACTCTTTCCTGGGAGGTGAGATCAAGATGTTAAACTAAAACTTGAAGACTAAATTTCTCTTATTCGGTTTGTACAATGCTCCTTGCAAAATTTAATAAATAATAATTTGTATTGTGCTGCTTATTTATATATTCCCTACTCTGCTATTAATCAGACCATAAAATTCATCTTTAGTCATTTAACCACTGGCCAGATATAGGTAGGTCTTTATTATGTTATGTGAGCTTACGAGTTTCCTCTTTTCATACTTTGCGTTGTGATTATTTTTTTGCTATTTTATGTTTTCATTGAGTATCTTTGTAAGAATTCAGCAAATCTCTATCCCTTTAGACTACCTAGAAATGTTGAAATGGTTATCTCTTGTGCTACCAGAACAGGCAAAGCAATTAAGAATTACTGGACTGGTGCTATGAAGAAAAAGGTTAAGTCATATTTAGGTAGTGGATCGCCAGAGCAACTTTCACCTTGCCCCAATGATCCATTGATTCCAGTGGGTAGGGACTCCACCCTGACGACCTGTCAAGTTTCATCCAAGAATATTCAAGTTTCATCATATGACCTGCCAGTAAGACCTAAATCTAAGCAAGGGTTCACAGAAGCTTGTAGAAATGCATGTAAACTGGAAGCAAAAGGTTCTGATTCTATACATGATGAGGAGTACGTACCTCATTCAGTCAATGTCCCAGAAATGGTGGATGGACAAATAGTTGGATTTAGTTTGCCGGTAATAACTGAGGAAAAAGTGGTTTCATCGTTAAGTTCATTGGATCAGAATGTCTCTTGTGTTCCAGCGAATTCTCCAACATCATTGAAAAAAGAGCAATCAACAAAGTTTCTGGAAGTCCCACCAAGCTTCTTCCCAGCACGTAGTTTCCAAGCAAGAAATGTACATTCTGACGTGATTTGCAGTAATGCTGATCCGGAGTCACAGGAGCTATACCTGACAAATATAACAGATCTTCTAGACATGTCATATTGTGAGAGCTTAATGCTCATCACACCTGATTCAACAAATGATGAAGATTTCGTGCATGGGATGTGATGTTTTAGTTCAAACAAATAATCCAGGGACTGCACCTGGAGAGAAAGCAATAATTCTGCTCGTTGGACTTTGTCCATGTAACTTTTCTTCAACTAAAATGAACGTACTGATTCATTTACTAGTAAATCTTTAAATGTTGCAGAAATTCTTTGTTCCTTTTTCTCTTGATAATGGAAGTTTTTATTAATTTTAGGAGCATTACATTGAGTATCGAGTGGATACAATGTTTTAAAACACTCTTCCTCTGTATAGCGGGATGCACAGAGCCTAAAAAGAACATATAGAAAAGAACCCAAACACTCTAGTGACAATTAATCCTAAGACTAGACCATTCGTGTCTGGGTAAAAAACTCACTTTACAGAAACACTTTTCCATTTTAAGAAGGCCAAAAATCCAAATAAAATAGGGATTTTTCTGCAGTCCTGTTTTACGTACGTATCACCTGGATCGGCATTTTGTTATGTCATTGACTCCAAAAACTGAGACATGTCCAGCACCGTGACTTGTTGAACCCAAGTGAAATTGCAGCGCCCTAACGATGATCCTCATCCAACAACAGCAGTATCTTTACTCTCTCCGTCTCGATATAGCCCTTAGGTAATACTAATACAAGGTAAGTTTTTAAAGACAAATTAAGGAGGTAGATACGCAAATGTCTCATATAGCCCTTAGGTAATACTAATACAAGGTAAGTTTTTTAGGCAAATGTCTAATATGCCCCTTAACTAATGCTAATACAAGGCAAGTTTTTCTGTTAGCCAAAAAAAAATATTTGACAAGTTTTTAATTGAGTTAATTCAACACTTGCAAAAGACTCCTGAAACACTTTATATTTGGGGGCAAATTTTAAACTTATGGATGCCCTTATATTTCAGGATAGAGGAAGTAACGTGTCAAAAGTAGAATAGACGGAAAATCAACCATAATGATAATTTGATTAGCAGTTATTTGCGAATATTCAAACAGCCATCTTACCTTTGTACTGCCATGTGGGCGGTGGGGTGGGGTGGGGGGTGTTGCAATGACGATCAGTAGTACTCCTTCCATCCCATAAAGAGTGCAGTTCTATTTTTTTAGGATAGATTAGTGATGGCGTGAAAAGATTCTCATTTATTTGACGTATTGAATTAGTTTTGTCATGCAAATCAAATATGACCACTTAATTAGGAAGGTAGTTAAGATCTAACCTCTTGAATTGCACTCTTTGTGTGTTTTTTTTCAAACACTAGAATTGCATTTTTTATAGGGCGGAGTGAGTTAGGTGTTGAAACGGATCAAATCGAATATGTCAGTCTCATACTGCAACCACAACCTTATATTGAGTCAAACTACAAAATACCTTCAAAAGAAAAACACCACCAAGATAGAGATCAAATACAACAAATATGAATGAACAATATCCACAATTCAATAAAAAACCACATAAATTCTCACATGCTGCAAAACAAAATGTTCTAACAACATGATGAACTGACACTACTGGCACATGACAAAGGCTTCGTCGTATGCCACACACGGCAAAGTCTGGCCGGCAAAGAGGGCCTTTGCGGTGTGCCTTTTTTTCTGGCACACGGCAAAGCTTAGCCGTGTGTCAGATTTGACACACGGCAAAACTAATCTGGTTGACGGCTCCGTCAACGATGACAGAGCCTTTGCCATGTGCCAAGGCTGAGGCACACGACAAAGAGGCAGTTTCTCATAGTGTGAGTAAAATGAATACAGTTACTATGTTAAAAGTAACTTTCAGTCAGGGCCAATCTATAGACTTTTATCGGGGTCAGCTGACCCCGATTAAATCCTGCAACTGCCTAGTAATTTGTAAATTATTGTTCATCTACAAGCTGACACCATCGCTCTAATGGAACTGACCCCAGCGCCGTTCCCGGTTGGATTCGCCCCTGCTTTCGGTACGTTTAGCAGGATTCAACAAGTTGCATACATATTGGAGAATCACCTCTTAGTGTGGTGGTGAAAAATATTAGGATGGGAAATTCAAATAACTTTTGTACAAGTTATTTGTAGGTATGTAAATAAGAAACGTTACAAATATCGTATTACTACTGAACACTCGAATTCAAATATGTAAGAGGATAATTCAACATTTAGTACCGGAAATGATGAGTATAGTATGAAATTTGTGATAGTTACAATGAGATGTCAGGATTTATTCCGGGTGAGAAAAAATTTACTCATGATATGGACAACAAAAGATCTCGATTGGTTCCCCATCTCTCGACTAGCGGATTGATTCCCTGCTTTTGTTGTCCCTATCATGAGTAAATTGGTTCTTCACTTGGAATAAATGACAGTCTTTTTACTGTAACTATAATAAATTTTTTATTATACTCATCATTTCCGGCCCAGATTCAATCCGATGGAACCAAATGAGGCCTAGGACGGGGAAGACAATAGCATGTTCACATACATAGCATAACAAATTAACAATAGCAAGAAAAACCTGCACAAACCACAAATACATACCGTTATGTGCATTCCATCAAATTCAGAATGTCAGATGTCGAATAATTTGCATCCATGGTTAGGCGGGCCACATGTACCAAACCATGCATGTCTATAGCCATGTGGCCTTCCCACTCGCTCCCGCCAAAACCCCACATCTTCTTCCTATAGGCTTCTACTCGTCGGCTTTGAGGAAGAAGCCGAGCTTCTCCACCGGGCTGCACGGATGCTCCGGCGAGACGACCGGCGCGCCGTTCCCGTCGCGCGGCCGGTCCGGGCTGACGATCCGCTCCATGTCCTGGTCGATGCCGAGCTCCCTCAGCTGCACGAGCGGCGCCATCTGCACGAAGAGCGCGGCCTCCTTTGCCTTCCTCTCCAGCTGCGCCAGCGCCCCCCGGAACCTCCACCTCGCGGCAGCGATGCGGCGGAGGGCCTCCTTGTCGGCGGCGGGCTCGGGAGGCGGCGGCGGCGGCGGCGCCTGCCCGCTCCGGAGGAGCTTGCCGTAGCGCTCGGCCGTCTCCTGCTGCTTCTTGGCGATCAGGCCGGCGTACCTCTGGACTTTCGCTCGCCTGAGCTCGTCGGCGTCGGCGTCCGGATGTTCCGGCGGCGGCGCGACGGTCGGGAATGGTGGGATGGCAGGGATCGCGGCGGCGTACGGCTGCCTTGATGTGGAAGGGATCGCCATTTCCATCACCTTCGTCCTCATCGGGCATGCGGTAGAAGCCGGCACTAGTGGGGGCGCGGCGCCGGCGCCGGCGAAGAACAGCGGTTGGGGACGAGTCGCCTGGGTTGACAACGGCCGCGGCGGCGGCGGCGGGAGGGACACTTGGCATGCGAAGAGGACTCCTGTGGTGGGAGCAGGTGGAGGTGGAGCCGCTAATGAGGACGAGGACGCCGCCCCGGCGCCGGCTTTGGGTGGTGGTGCTGGTTCAGGAGCAAAGACCATACCGTCGCAGTTGTCCGCCGACGCCGGAGCCGCAGCCGATGACTTCGACGCGTGCGCCACCGCCGCCGGGGCACCAAATGGCTCGAACCTCCATGCGCACCCGCGCAGAAGCCCGACCTCGGACCGGACCCGAGGCTTCTTCTCCGGGGACGCCGGCGGCGGTGCCTCCGCCGCTGAATCGCCGGCCTCCTCCCGGTCGCTGCGGTGGCGCCGGCGGCCGCGCCTCTCCTCCTCGCGACTGCGCCGGCGGCGGCTGCGCCACCTGGTCGGCCACCGCACGCCGTGCTCGGGAGTGGTCACCATGTGCGCCGGGCGGCCGGCCGGCAAGCGGGTGTGCTCGGATGCGCGAAGTGGTTGCCGATGCCGGGTTGACGACAAAGAGGCGGCGCAGGGCACGCCATGGTCTCCTGGTTATATCCAACTCCAAGGGGAGGCGCTGCTCGAATCGAGTCCGGCTCCAAGTCGAAGACGGCCGCGAAATTCATATCGAAACGCGTCGCGCGGAATTCGATCGAGCGTCAACTACACCTGTTTGTTTCCTTTTCTGTCCGGCAGGGAGGCGGAGTTGGTCACTTTGTTCGCTGCTCCCTCCGTTTCTGAAGGCGGTTCCTCCGTTTTGTAAAAATTTTCTCAATCGATTCCGTGTTCCTTCTTACGATGCATGTCTCTCAGATGCATAATTTTTTCTTCATTCTTCGCTCTCCCTCCTGGAAACTAAACACGGCCAAAATGTAAGTCATTTTAACTTTCTTGAAGAGTCAAACTTTCTTAATTTTGACCAAATTTATACAATAAAGTACTAATATTTATGATATCAAATAAGTACCATTACATTCTTCATTAGATATATTTTCATAGTATAGCTATTCGGTATCATAAATCTTTGAATTCATCTCTATAATTTTGGTCAAAAATAAAAGGAAAAAGTGTATTTTTCATCCCTTAAATATCACAAAAGTGTGACTTCATCCCTCATGTTTCTATTGGTGCAAATCAATCCCTTAACTAACTAAAATGGTGCATTAGTCATCCCTACCTCGGTGTAACAATGGTTTAGAGACATTTACAAAAATTTAAGCTACTAATCATTCAACTAATAATCACTAATTAGACATTTCATAATCAAAGTAAACATTGCTGTTTTAAATAACCTAGCTAATTAGTTTGATTGGATTAGTTTATTCCGAAACAGTCTCCCGCTAGTGAAAACATTAGTTAGTCTTTAATATTTCTTTGTTACTACTCGATGAATGATACAGTCAATTAACTATTGCATACAAAATGAAGCATGTACTACTTGCTGAATGGAGAACTAAATCATTGTCAAGATGAGGTAGGGATGATAAGTGCACCATTTTGGCTAGTTAAGTGATTGATTTGCACCATTTGAAACATAATGGATGAAAGTCACACTTTCACGATACTTGAGGGATGAAAAATACACTTTTTCCAAGATAAAATAGTTTGACTCTTCAAAAAAGTTGGAATGACTTATATTTTAGAACGAAGGGAGTAGCCGGTTCTTCCCAATATATTCTTTTTTGAAGAATATTCTGCCCTATATATCCTGCTCCTATTTCATTTACGCGCTCACCCCCGGCACTGGCTGCCTCTCGCTCGCGTACACCGTACCTGTCATTAGGCGGCATCCGCCGAGTCCGATTGCGCACCATCGTGGGGCCTCAGCCCTTCCACTCTAGACTTTTGAAACACTCTCTAAACATATCTAAAAGTCTCTCTAAAACTCAATCTATAAATCATCATTTAAAGAGTAATTTGCATAAAAATTATTTTCTATATCTTTCTGATTTTCAACAGATTTTCTATAGCTTGCATGCACTCTAGAGAGCTATTCTCTTTTCTATATTTAGCTAGCAAGAAATCCGGAATAAAGAGTGACTATGTTTTTTTTAGAATTACACAGTACAACGCATGTTGGGGGGTAGACTTCGGGAGCCCCCCCCCCCCCCGGGAGTGTTTGGCCGGGTTTTCAGCTTTCTTTCTACGCTTGATGAAATTTAAGGGAAAGGAGCGGTCCAGAAGAAGGTCGTCAAGAAATGGACCTCGGATTCTGAAGACGGACCCGAGGACACCCTCGGATCCAGAGCCGAGGATGTTGGCGGATGGCGAGGAGCACCAGAGGAACCCGAAGACACCTTCGGGAGAACGAGCCGAGGCCGCCTCGGTTCGTGAGCGAGGCTCACGACGAGAGGCGACAAGTTCAGAAACCCGAAGCCACCTTCGGGTTTCCGGCGGGCCCCAAGCTGACGAAAGCGTTTCGCGGGGATGTAAGTCAGTAATGTCCTAGAATATTCGGGGAATCAAGCAGTTGCTTTGGACATGATTGTAATTTTACTTGGAGTCGGTTCACCTCCCTATAAATAGAGGAGGGTTTGTAACAAAACGGGACAGATCATTTTTAATGAGAACAATCTAGTAACTTCGGAGTTCAAGGTGTTTGTGTTGCATTCATTTCCGAAGGGGCGAGCGATACCCTTCCGCTCCCTCTTCGGATTCCACTTCGAGCTGTTGGTGGCGGAGTCCTGTTCCGGGGCCGTCCTACACCCAGCAGTTTTTGGCGCCCACCTCGTGGTAGTAACCCAAGACCAGTCATGGCTCAGACCAAGAAGAAACCATCGGGCGCAGTCAATGGAGCCGGCGCTTCGGAACCAGCCGCTCAAGCAAATCCCGAAGGTATGACGAACAACGACGAGCAGGTGGTACAACCGCAGGCAGTACCACGCTCTGAGGGCCCAGAGATCGCCATCGAGGACACAGCCAACGGAGAATTCGAGGTAGGCCTCGAAAAATTGGTGTGACAGCAGAAGACATAGCGGCTCTCTAAGGGTACAAGAAACAATACGCAGGGCCTCAGAAGAAGCACGAAGAGCAGCAGCTACTTCGGCACAAGCAGACCCAACAATGCAGACGAGATCAAGAGGCATGGCCAGAGACAAGGGTCAGTTAACAGCAGATCAATTCAATGCTCAGAACAGAGCCGAGGCCTTAAGAGAACAGATGCTCAGATACGAAGCTTTACAAGAAGAAATGACCAGGAGGAATGCAACATTCACCCAAGTAAGTAGCAGGGAAGATGATCAGTACGAAGGCATCCCTGAAAACCAGATGTGGCAAACCATTCACAACATGCAGCGTCGCATTGATGAGTTGCAGAACCGAGTATTGGAGGAGTCAGAAAGAGCTCCGAGGCAACATAGTTCACGTTTCCACACAGGCAACAGAAACACATTTCCTGAGGTAGGGCCGCTATCTGCAGGATTGGAGATGGCCCCTTGGCCACCTCGATTCAATGCCACAACCTTGCCACAGTATGATGGCGAATCTGACCCAAAGAATTCCTCATGAAATACGAAGCAGTCGTCGAATCAAATGGAGGAGATTCAACGACAAAGGCAAAAGCCCTCGTCTTGGCACTCAAAGGGGCGGCACAATTCTGGTACACCAACCTTCCGAAGGGTCAGATAACAACTTGGCATGAACTCAGGAGCAGGCTGATATCGAGTTTTCGAGGAATGCAAGCCGAAGGTCTGTCTTCAAACGACTTCATGATATCGTGTGTCCAGGGTGACAAGGAATCTTTGCAACAATATATGCAGCGAATCGTGAAATTAGCAGCCAGAGCCCCGAGGGTAAAAGAGGATAGCATCATTGACTACACTATTGCTGGTCTTCGTATTGGCCCATGCCAAGATTATCTAGAAAGAGCAAGGCCCGATACAGTGCGAGAACTATTCGAGGTCATGCAAGAATATTGTAAGTCCGATGAAGGGCGGAGGCGAAGAATCGAGCAGATGAATTCGCAGAAGAAATAGAGGGGAATAATTATCAGCAAAGGCAGTGGCAGCCAGAGTCAAGCACGAGGCAGAATTTGAGGCCAGTGAACAACGTCACAAATCAGCCACCCAATCAGCAATCTACACAGAACAATGGTCATAATGACAATCAACCCTCAAACTCCAGAGGGGGCAGAAGCAACAGAGGAAGAGGGGGAAGAGGAGGCCGAGGGGGAAAACCCCATGGTGTTTCTTTCATGGCAAAGATATTGGCCACAACACTCATGAATGCCCCCACGCCCTCTAGAAAAGAAAGAATTCGAGGAGCAACTGAAAAATCCAAAGAGTCAATCCTTTGATGCATCGTCAATACCACAACAACCTCAGCCAAGCAACCGCTCTGTATCGTATGTCTCACCAAATTTCGTCCCACCACATCACTCATATTATTTTCCCCCTCAGCAATACGCCTACCCTTCAGCCCCACAAATGCCACAACCACCACCACCACCAATCCCAAGATATGATTCGTTGGGTTATCATACGGAGGTAAAGCCAAAAACAGAAAATGCTGGGCAAGGCAGCTCCGCGGGGGACATCGGAGACGACCCGCCGGGAATGGTTCATACCATAAATGCAATTTCTGGGGGCTCGAATGAGCCCGAACATATGACGAAGAGGCAAAGGAAAGACGAGGCACGAAGTGTGAATCAGATCTGCTCTGGGCAAGTGTTCCGAACCCCATGGTCTCATATCCCCATAACTTTCAGTCAAGCTGATGTAAGACTCATGAAATACCCACACAATGACCTGCTCGTCATCCGAGCTAACATTGGACGCAACTCTCAGCACCGGCCGTACGGCAATGACGTCGGCAAAATTCTTGTTGACAATGGCAGTTCCGCAGACATCATCACCTGGAAATGCTTCGTGGAGATGGGTTTCAAATCCGAAGACCTGAAGGATGCAAAAAATCCATTGTATGGTTTCCGGGGCAAGAGGATAAACGCTAAGGGAAAATGTGATATTGATGTCACCTTCGGCTTTGGTCCCTCAAGACGTGTCGAAACAATCACATTCGACATCGTCGAGATTGATTACCCATACAACGCCATCTTCGGAAGAACAACAATAAACAGATTTTCGGCAGTGATCCACCAAGATTACCTCTGCATGAAGATCCCAACAAGCCAAGGCATAATTTCCGTGTATGGCAGTCAGGACGAAGCCAGAAGAGTTGAAATAAACACAACTTTCGGTGTCCAACACGTCCATGTCATCAATGATGAAGTCGAAGAAGAAAATGAAGATCCGGAGGAAATCCCGGAGGAACAAAAGAAAAGGCAAAATGCGGAATGAGTAGCTCCCTTTGAGCACACCAAGAAAATCCCATTGTGCGAAGATGTGCCGGACAAAACCGTCATCATAGGCAAAGAACTTGGCAGTGAGGAAGAAATCAGACTCATTGAGTTCCTTCGGAATAACCAGGACGTTTTTGCTTGGTCGTCAAATGACTTAACAGGGGTCAGCAGAAATGTAATTGAGAACGAACTTCGCCTAGACCCGAAGGCAAAGCCGAAAAAATAGAAACTCCGTGTCATGTCCAAGGAACAGAAAAATGCAGCGCAAGCAGAGGTGCAGAAATTACTAGATGCTCGAGTTATACGTCCTGTACAGTTCTCTCTGTGGCTAGCCAATGTCGTCATGGTTCCAAAGAAAAATGGACAGTGGAGAATGTGCATTGAATTCACTTGTCTAAACAAGGCTTGTCCAAAGGACGACTTCCCCCGATGCCTCGAATAGATGTGCTCGTCGATGAGGCAGCATGTTGTGAAATACTTAGCTTTCTGGATTGTTTTTCCGGTTACCACCAGATTTGGATGAAGATGACAGATGAAGAGGCAACAAGTTTCACTACCCCCTTCGGAGCTTACTGCTTTATCAGGATGCCAGAGGGACTCAGAAATGCAGGCTGCACTTTTCAGCAGGATGATCCATAAGATTTTGGGATCTCAGCTGAAAAGGAATGTTTCGGCTTATGTTGACGACGTCGTCGTGAAAAGCAAGCAGAGGACAGACCACAACCAAGACCTGCGGGAAACTTTCTCCAACCTAAGAAGAAATGGTCCGAAACTGAATCCAGCCAAGTGTGTTTTTGGAATCCTTGTGGGAAATACAATGTGTCGTAGCTTACTGCGACCGAGGGTCAGGAGCATCTGCAATAATTCTGTCACCATCAAGGATCAAGCTCAGATATGCTATTCGCATGGACTACGACAACTGCACAAATAACATCGCAGAATATGAGGGGCTGCTGTTGGGGCTTCGAAAGGCAAGGGCACTAGGAGCACGCAGAGTCTTCATAAACACTGATTCAGAGCTGATTGCAGGACACAAGGATAAATCATACAAAGCTAAGCATCCAGAGCTAATAAAATACTTAGCAGCTGTGAGGTCGATGGAAAAAATACTTTTTTGGGTTCACAGTGAAAAGTTATTTGAGGTCCAGAAACAAAGAGGCAGACGATTTAGCAAAGGCAGCAGCAAACAAATCGCCTCTACCTTCGGATGTATTTTACGAAGTGCTCAAGCAGAAATCAGTTCTCGGTGACGACACCCCTGTCAGATACATAAACGCAATTCAGAGTGAAGATTGGAGAGCCCCGCTTATGGCTTTCATAAGGGGACACTTCAAACCTGAAGATGAGGCAGAAAATAAGAAAATGGAAGCAAAGGCCAGAAATTACTGCATAGTGGGTGGAAAATTGTACAGAAAGGGAGTCTGCACACCACTGCTTAAGTGCATCTCTGTTGAAGAAGGCAAAGAACTGCTCCAGGAAATTCACAGCAAAATGTGTTCATCACACATCAAAACAAGGGCCCTCGTTTAGAAAGCTTTTCAGGCAAGGTTTCTACTGGCCATCAGCAGTGTCAGACGCAGATGAAATTGTTAGAACCTGCAACAACTGTCGCATGCACGCACCATACAAGCATTACCCGGCAAACGAAGTACAACTCATACCCCCTATTTGGCCGTTATCCAGATGGGGAATAGATATCGTGGGACCACTTTCGAAGGCCAAGGGGAATCTAACCTATGCAATCATGGCTGTAGAGTATTTTTCCAAGTGGATCGAGGCAAAACCAGTGCAGAAAATCACATCCGCCTCAGTTCAAAAATTCTTCTGGCAGAACATCGTATGTTGGTTCGGAGTACCCAGGGAAGTAACAGTCGATAATGGCAAGCAATTCGACAGCGAGCCTTTCCGCAATTTCTGCCAGGGCCTCGGAACCAAACTGTGCTTCGCTTCTGTATATCACCCACAGTCCAATGGGGCAGTTGAAAGAGCAAACAGAATCATCTTTTCTGGCGTCAATAAAAATATCACCGGCCTCCCGAAAGGAAAATGGGTAGATGAATTGCCAAGGGTTATATGGTCTCATAACACCACAGAATCAAGAACAGCCAAGTTCTCACCATTCAGGCTACTGTACGGAGAAGAAGCCATGACACCAGAAGAAATCAAGCACGAGTCTTGGAGAACAGAAGAAGAAGCACATCACGACACAACCCTCATGGAGGTAACACTAGATACCATGGAAATCCTAAGGGAAGAAGCCTCCAGAAACCTCGAAAGCTATCAAGAAGAAACCAAGAGGTAGAGGGACAAAAAAGTAAAACCGAGAGGCATCCAGACAGGAGACATGGTGCTCACGAAAAGCCCCAAGGGAAAGTATAAGGGAAAACTCAATCCGAAGTGGGAAGGACCCTTCCCCGTGTCAGAGGCCTCAAGACCATCCGCTTTCAGGCTACAATCACTAGACGGAGTCGACGACCCGTACCCGTGGAATGAAGACATGCTGCAACTCTATTACATTTGGGGAGCCAGGGGCTCGAAAATTGTATCCTAGAATTCTCTTTGTAGTTCCCCCTTTTGTAATTTCTCCTTTTCTTTTATCAAATGCAATGAGGAGTCTGTACTCTTTTCCTCACAGGGAAGCTTTCGAGTTGCATTCCATAAGCAATTCGGAGGTGTGAGGTTTTTAATGAGGCGGATTTCATGTGTAACCCCTTGTGCAATATAAACAAGGTATCCCCAAGAAAACAAAATCCCGAAGCAACAAACCACTTCGTAAACAAAGCGGAGTTGTCTTCAAAAAACGGATGGTTCAAAGACCTATATGAGTCAAGCCTCGGAGAGCAGCATTGGCCCGAGCGCAAAAGTCTTAACTCATGCGCGAAAAACGCTAGAAAACATTCCGCAGAGAATGTAGGGGAAACACGCCCCTAGGCCCAAACCAAACGAAAACGGTACCGAAAACTTAAAAACTTCCGACGGGAAGAAATATGTGCTGCATTCTCAAAAAATCTGCCCGCCCCTCGGGGTTTGATTTTTGAACCGAGGGGGGGGGGGAGGTGTTCTTCAAACTGATATGATTCAAATATCGAACCACCCTCGAGGCTTTATTGAATATTTACATTACAAATAATTTTAAGGTTCACTCATTACAACATCACAGATTTCATAAATCAAGTTATGAACAACGCCAGAAATGATGGCCTCGGCTTCCCCTCTCAAGAACGCATCGAAATCACCTGCGGGCGGAAAAAATAAGATACAACATGAAATTACAAGGTAGGCCTCAGAAAAAAAAACTAACTAGGAAATTTGGACATAAATTCTGCAGGCTCATATTCGATATCATCTACAGGTTCCTCCTTCGGAGTTAACAAACCGAAGGGGGGCTCGAATCTGGCACCAAAACCAATCTGGTTAAGGCGCTTCATCTCACGAATGAAGAATTGAGCGTGTAAAATCCTATCATGTTCCATCATATTCCGGTGGAACACAGTAAAAAACGATCAGGATTCGACGTTTCGAATCTCATACTTCCGGAGTTTATAAGCCCAAAACGATTCGAAACTTGCATTCGGATATTTCGCTCGAAACTTGGACCAAATGCTACCAGACATAAGGAAACCATCTCTGTACATCATCAAAGGAAGCACACCTTCGGTTACCACGGCAAGATCCACATCACGGACCTGCGTGGCAACCGAGTAAAGTTAGCAAAATATTTTTACATGATTACAATGAATCCATGTTCCATGTAAGTACGACACGACCCCCTCACACCTCTCGTGTCTCGGCATTCGGGTTGGCATCCGGAGCGGTAGCAAAGATCTCTTCGGTAGTTGTTCCAGCGGCTGCGCCGGAAGCTCCCCCGGCTTCAAGTTCAACATCTTCCTCGATGGTCTCCAGCTTCGAGGCTGTAGAAGATTTTGAAGCGAGACGAGCCTCGAGCGCCGAGGAGACTTTGTTTTCAATTTGAGCCCAGATCTACACAGCATAGCAAGAAAAATCAAGACAACAAAGCCATACCAGAACAAACAAGCAAAAAAACGAGGAATAACCAACCTGCTCTTAAGTACGACGAGACTCATCCCGAGCCAAAACCTCGCCATGAAACTTAAAGAAAGTAAGCATGAAATTGTTGGCAATATTCTTGGCGAGAGGGCTTAGCGATCTTGGAGCCAAAGCATCTTCAGAAGGCCAAACAAATGAGGGATCCTTCAGCATGCGTAGTTCCTTTTTCTCGATATGCTTCGAATCAGCAGAGGCATCCGGGGGTAGCAGCGAGCAAATAGCCTGGGCAAAAGCCCGAGAGGAAACCTTAGCGTTCAATTCCCCCCACAAGCCGCTACCGATGGAAGCTATCTCAAGGCAAGAGAAAATCCAATCATAGAAACCTTCAATGCTGCACTCATTTACATCCAGATCTGGAGGAATGAGCCCAAATGGCGCAAGAGCGCAGGCAAAACCAGTTTTGACTTCCTCAACACCTTCGGCATGGGCACGCATATAATCCTCAAATTGTTTTTTCAACTCACCGAGGCTCACATCCTGGTCGCTCAAATCTTGTTTTAGCTTTTCATTTTCCTCGATGAGTTCCTTATTCCACTTGGCAACCCGCCTTTCAACTTCAAGTTCAATTTTCATGTCCTCCACGATTTTCCTCAAATCTTCATTCTCTTTCACAAGAACTTGTTTTTCCAAGGCCAAATCGTTCGATCGCCCCTTCTCCAATTGAAGACTCTCAAAAAGTGATTTTTTTCTCCTCGTCCAGCGCAGTAACTTTTCCGGAGGCCACCTCGGAACTCTTCATGTACGGCTGAAGATCGTCCATATCTCGCTTATGTGTACAGGAGGCACATCGAATTGACAGATATGTCTTCAAGGCCATGTCCTCGGCCTGTTGCAGAACAGCCTCGGTGCTTTGCTGGCAAAGTCTTCTTTCCATCAGCGGCAAGCAAAAAGAGCGGCCTGCTTCGGAAAGAAATTTGTGCTCATGCCCCCCACTCTTAAGGGCAACCTTCCCCACCATCTGGCCACCGATAAGTTTACAATCCGCTGGAAAACCAAGTTTATGAGCAATTTCCTTAGGATCCTCGGAGCTGACGAAGTAGGTGCTGCTGGTCTCTGTGTCTTCAACATCCACATCCGCATCTTCTTCGTCTCCTGCAATCAGCGGTTGCAAGGGCAGAGATTCAGGCCCTGTTTGGCATGGCTCTTGCTCCATAGAGAGCAGCTCCACTCCCAAACTCCAGCTGGAGTCAGCTCTACGTGGAGCAAGAGCTGACTGAAAGGGGTGTTTGGCTAGCAGGCTGCTCCAAACTCCAGAAATGAGGGTTTTGAGTGTAGATTGACAATCTTGCCCCTAACTGATGGTCCCACCTGTCATCCTCCTATATCTGTTTTTCTTTCTTCTTCCTTACAGAGGCACAACCTCCTCGTGGCACCTGACCTCCTGCCCTCTCCGCTTGCCGGCCGACAATGCATGATGAAGGCGCGCGCGAGCCCAGCGCCGTCCAGGCACAGGCTGCCCCCTCCTAGCGGCGCCAGCTCATGGGCCCGATGGCGCGACATGCCGGCGGTGGCGCTGGACGTCGATCCAGGCATATATTGGAGGTCGATCCAGGCATAGATTGGAGTCCGCACAAGCTTCAAACAGCGGTCGACGCGAGCTTCAAGCAAAGACAGTTGGAGGTCGCCGGCAAGGGGATCTTGGAGGTCTGACGGCGGATGGAGGCGGCGCCCCTGAGGCGAGCCTCGGGGCGGCGTCGCGGAGGGCAGAGGGAAAGACTCATGGCGGCGCCGCGACAGGCAGGAGGGAAGAGAGAGGGTGGGTCGGGGACGGCAGCCTGCGGCGGAGACGTGACGGCCTGCGGGGAGGAAGTGGAGGGAGGGGGCGGCGCTGGGGAGCAGGCGTCGGCGACGCTGGCGGTGGGGCGCCTCCCCTGCTCCTTCCTGGTTCAAGCTGCCATCTTGGACATGAGGAAGAACAGCGGTGAGCCGACGGCGGCTGCGGGGCCGCGCTGGCGATGGGGCAGTGGGGCGGCGGCGGCCCTGGCGGTGGGGAGAGCAGGCGGCGGCGCGAGTGGGGTGGGGGCGGCGGCGCGGGTGGGGTGGGGTGGGGGGCAACTCGCCTTGTCGCCTGGGGACCCGACGGGATATCGTTTCTGGGCGGGTGGGGTGGGAGCGAGGGGAATAGATGAAACATTTTTTTGTGTAATCAGTGGCTGTGGTGGGTAATTACCCCCAAACTCCACGACTAGGTCCATATTTGAGGTTGCTAGAGTTGCAAAAGAGGTACTCCAGCAAAATGAACTAGAGCTCCTCAAACTCTAGGGAGTTGGGTTGTTCTTGGAGTTGGTGGAGTTGAGGTGTCTGGCTAGAAAATTGGTTAGAGTTGGTGGAGTTTAGCTCTAGAGCCATGCCAAACAGGGCCTCAGTCTTGGTGTCCGAAGAGCTGCTCGGGGAAGGACTAGAATCCCTAGACAACCTCCGGGACGTGTCAGATCCAGAATCACGAGGGCCCGGAGAGCGAGTGCGCACATCATCAGCATCAGCGTCCCCTTGGCCGCCCCGCTCCACCACCTCGTCGGTTTTATCGTCACTGTGAGAAGCAAGGGGCTGTAGACAACACCAATACCCACGGAGGATGGTCCACTAGCCAAAACCACCTCGAAAGTAACTAACTTAACAGCCCGCTCTCCTGTTTTCGGAGAACTGACAGGAGGGCGGGCTCGTGAGGCATCCGGAATATCCTGATCGGCTGCTCGCTCAGGAACCTCATGAGGTCCGACATTGTCACTTTCCACTTGCACTTCATCTTCATCCATATCACCAAAAGCATCCCTAAGAATCTCCTTGGGATCCAGAATTTTGAGTTTCTTTGAAGCATCCCCGGAAGTTGAGGCTTTGCGCTTTGCTATACGCTTCGGTTGAGAGTGTGGCACCTCTTTGCCCCCAGGAGGAATGACTCCCTCATCACCCGAAGTCGCCTTCGAATCTGCAGGCACCGAAACACTCTTCCCGTCTTTGGAAGCCTTCAAAACTTTGGCGATACTCTTGTTAGTAGATTTCCGCAGGCCAGGAGAAATCTTAAAAAATTCAAACACAGGGTTCGACCTCTTCAATGAAAGCACCTTCTTGCTCTCACTGAACTCGGTTGGAGATTCCTTCCCAATCATGCCATTGACATCCTTCTCAACCCAAGAGGCGTTGATATCTTCGGAAAAAGGAAAAGTATTAATACTAGCCACGAACCAATCAGAGAACCAGAAAATCTTAAAAACTGAGATCAAACCTTTGGCTGTTAAACCGAAGCACTTGGCGAAATCAGGCATCGGAATTCCATCTTCAGGAGTTTCCTTCCAATGATCCACGCTCCACTCGGCCTGAACAGGAAAAACGTGGCACAGGCGGAATTCCTCAAAGAGATCACGAACACTGTATTTCTGAGAGATTTTCCGAAGCATCTCAACAAACGCCACCCCTTCGGGAGCCGCCCCGATAGATGAAGGCCAGGATTTCGAAAGATTCACCAGATGTGAGCACGCAAGGGGGTTGTTGCCTCCGTCGTCCCTGTCAACCACATGGTAGACCCAAGCAGTCCACCAGTTCTTCGGCCACTTGTTCCGGTAGGCCATGACGGGGAAAAGAACATGAGGCTTGTACATAAAGTTGAGACAGCCGAACTGACACTCCTTCTCGACGTCCCCCTTAGAAGGGTGAGTGTGGAATTGAGTCTTTGTTTTCTTGTGCACCCTGTGAGCGTATAGAAACCCCTCCACACTCGGCTTAATCTTTGTAGTCTTGCAAACCCACATGTATACATTCAGATGAACAAAAGCGTTTGGTGTAAGCTGGTGTAGGTAAACACCACAGTCCCTCAAGATTTCCACAACAGTCGAGTCCAGAGGAAACCGAAGACCAGACACAAAATGATCCCAAAAAGCAACAACCTCGTTAGTCTTCGGAGAGGGCTTCGTCTTATCTTCCTCTGCAATCCTAGCCTTCCCAGGTTCGATCATCCTAGAAGATTCTAGTAATTGCAAGTCATTCTGCTTGAGAGTGCTTAAACCGAACATCAGAGTGGGCGGCTTTGACGAATCCTTCTCAGAATCGAGGCCCCCCTCGTCATCAATGCTCTTCCTCTTCGGAGCCATCAAGTCTAGAAAAGCGAAATCCGACATAATATTTAAACCTAATCAAAACCGAAACCTAAAAGGAAAACAAAAGGAGAAATGAAGAAATACAAAGCTAGAACAGAACCTTACCTCGAAAACAAAACACGCTTCAGATTCACTACCGGCTTCGGAGCTCCTCAAAACCAGAAGAAAAGCAGAGAAACAAGTAACCTGGAAGTAGAACCACGCATCCTTATATAGCCGTCCAAACACAACTGGGCCCCGCAAACAGCCAAAGTGGGGCAAAACATGGCCCAGGTTGGGGAGGTGTTCTGGGAAGTCTACTCCTCCCCCCTCGTCGTTCCACCACTCGGCGTTAGTTCGGTAGCTCAGGCCACCACGTGGATGGCCTTGAGGAGAGGGCGCGCGTCCCTTGCTGCCGAGGGGCTACAGTTGGGGGGTAGACTTTGGGAGCCCCCCCCCCCCCTCGGGAGTGTTTGGCCGGGTTTTCAGCTTTCTTTCTACGCTTGATGAAATTTCAGGGAAAGGAGCGGTCCAGAAGAAGGTCGTCAAGAAATGGACCTCGAATTCTGAAGACGGACCCAAGGACACCCTCGGATCCAGAGCCGAGGATGTTGGCGGATGGCAAGGAGCACCAGAGGAACCCGAAGACACCTTCAGGAGAACGAGCCGAGGCTCGCCTCGGTTCGTGAGCGAGGCTCACGACGGGAGGCGACAAGTTCAGAAACCCGAAGCCACATTCGGGTTTCCGGCGGGCCCCAAGCTGACGAAAGTGTTTCCGCGGGGTGTAAAGTCTGTAATGTCCTAGAATATTCGGGGAATCAAGCGGTTGCTTTGGATAGGATTGTAATTCTACTTGGAGTCGGTTCACCTCCCTATAAATAGAGGAGGGTTTGTAACAAAACGGGACAGATCATTTTTTAATGAGAACGATCTAGCTGCTTCAGAGTTCAAGGTGTTTATGTTACATTCATTTCCGAAGGGGCGAGCGATACCCTTCCTGCTCCCTCTTCGGATTCCATTTCGAGCTGTTGGTGGCGGAGTCTGTTCCGGGGCCGTCCTACACCCAACAACGCAGACGCTCACAACACGCACGCACGCTCACCCCTATGAACACACGTACATAAACCACCCCTATGAGCACCTTTGGAGGACTAAGCACCTGGCAGATCTGGAGATTTCCGAAGTCACCATTGGCATCTCGTTGTCGACGGGGACGTCGCTTACCACTTAACGCATAACGCCGGTAAATCCTGAAAAATTCCAAGAAAAGGTGCGAGCACTACGATTTAAATAACCAAATAGAGAAGCTATTGAAAGGTACATTTTTAGTCAAATCTCTAAAACTAGCAATTATGAAGGATCAACAAGTTTTTTTAGAGTTGCTCTAAGCCCGTCAACTCCATATATGTTTGCCCTTGGTTAGTCTCCTAGCACCGAGAAGAACTTCTCGACATCGAGAGTCTTTTACCTGCATACCATTATAAAAGCTGATGGTTACGTGTGTACCACTAAAAAGTTTGGAGGCACTTATGTACCATCGTACGAACTTTTTTTACCTGTATACCATTCCGTTCAACTTCTGTTAAAAGTGTGTGTTTAACCCTGATAGGCGGGACCCACTAATGGAAAGGCCCTTCCCTCATCCGTCTCCATCAGTGCTTTTCCATCCTGCTGCCCGTTTTCCTCCACTGAACCATATCTTCCGACGCCGCCCATGACCGAGCCTCCTCCCGCCGCCGCCCAAGACAGAGCCTACCTCCCGCCGACCGCGGGCCCCTGAACCCTACCTCCCGCCGCCGCCGCCCAGGCGAGGTGGCAAACAAGTGCAAGACAGGTGAAGGCAGTATGCGAGCGCATCTACGGGCATGCCGGTGCTGCTGATGGTGGCAAACAAGATTTCCTGCAGCGCGCCGTGGCGGAAGGCAAGGAGCGGAGCTTGCGTCGTGTGTGGAGGACTGGAGGTGTCTGGCGGCGGCGCAACTTGTAGTGGCCGCGGTGGGCGCAGCAAGGCAGATGCGACCTTTCAGATTGGGGGCGGCCATGGCGGAAAGCAAATCGAAGTTGTTTTCTGTTAGTAGCATCCCAAATTGAAGTCACACACAACAAGCAATTGCCAATTTGCCATCAATTCAATTTTCGGTTTGTGAGAATGAGCCCTGCTATCAAGCTTCGATCTATGCCACCATGTAGCTTGGCGAGAGGTGGATTTGCATCAAATCTGTGAGCTAGATTGCAGCTGTTGCGGCTCATGGTTGTACGCTATGCAATGCGGCATGCAGCGCTCAGCGGATGGCTGGAGCTTGGAAGCTGCGCGAAACAGCAAACAGCAGAGCGCGCAGGCCAGGCCGCCGCACGTCGAGTTCCCACACAGCAGCGGCGGCCTTAGCCATGGGCGGCAGTTGGAGCTCGGCAGTCCGGCGCGGCGTGGCCAGCATGGGCGGAGCAGCATGGCGCGGCGGGGCCAGGCGGCGCGACGGGATCGGGTGGGAGCGGAGCAGCACGACGCTGCGGGGCCAGGCAGGTTACGTCACACCCGGTTCCGCAAAACAAAACCGAGTGCACACCGTATGTGTGTCAGGATCAAGTTTCACACATACGGCCAACAAAAGGTGAATAATAGAGACAGTATCACGTAAAAGAAAAATGAATCAGAGTATTACACAGCTCAAATCCTGGAAACGGAGGCTCTAACTCCACAAGCAGACGACCGGGGGTTGCGTACGCCTAAAACTCAACAACGTCTTCAAATAACTCCACAGTAGCTTCCTTCTTCTGAGCAACATTGTTTATAGCAAGGGTGAGCACATGTCGTACTCAGCAAGTGTGGAGAAAGTATGAATGCAAGGATGAATCAAGGAAAGGCTGAGGGTTTAAAGCGATAAGCAATTTTAGTTGGTCAAACTTTTATTAGCACATATTTGCTAACATATAAGTATATACCAAAACCCACATTAATATAAACAGAGCGCCATAAGCACATGGCACAACGAGAACCACGATTTAAGTCCATCTTCAATTCAATTATCATGTGAGGATCCAGGCCGCTCTTGACCGTGAGCACGGCTGATATATCAGTTTTACACTCTGCAGAGGTTGTACACTTTCACCATAAGTCGCGTAAAAGTCCAAAAGAACTTTAAACCCAACCACGCTGTGCTGGCCAAGCACGTATCACACTACCGAGGTGTGACTGCATAGGGACGCTACGAGGCCTTTACAAAGATTCTCCAACAAGGTTTAGCTCGCATGGTTCCGGTGTCTGGCGCTCCTAACCCTCCCTAATAGGCATGTACCTTAGCAAAGGCTACTTTCCAAGAGGACCGGGCTAGACCGCGACTCATTCCCCCCTTGCCCTTATCAGGTAAAGCTATTCCAAGTCAGAGTCTCTAATTACTTAGCCAAGACCAGAGCCCATTAGTCTTATGGTTGTACTGTTTTCCCGGGTGGTTCTCCATGTTCCGATTAAATCATATGATCTTGTATTAACCAGAGGTATAACATAAAGTAAAGCATGTTTATCATTAATGTTCATTAGAACCACCACAACCCAAGTATAGCAACTAGCAGTGCTACCCAACGTAAAGATAAACTCAGGCAGACAAGGAATAATTATAAAAACTAGGCACTCCTTAATAGGACCCATCAGTATTAAATGCAAAGCATATGCAAAGGTGATTAATTAAATTATTGGGACAAAAGCACAAGGACACACTTGCCTTAAATCCAGAGAATAGCTGCTCAGATTAGCTTCAACTCTTCAAGCTCTCGAACCGCGTTCCTTCTACTCGCAGCAATCATCCAAGCAATCCAAACATTCTAAAAACAAGCAAACAAAGACAACTAAGAACAATACACCAATCAAAATAAAAACTTAAAAAGAACGTACTAAACGATGGGGCTCGTTGCTACAAACGCAAGACGCAACGCTGAAAACGAAACTGTGATTATAAACAAACTATCGAAAGATTTAATTATCAAACAAAAGCTAGGTGCTTCATTTATTTTAATTACCAAAATATAATTATATTAGAATTAACTCCAATTATATTTGTAATTGAAAAGATCGTAGTACACCTAGCCATATTTTATTTGCAATGGTTTATGTACAAATTATACCAATTAAATAATTTAATTTGAAAAGAAGCATATGAGATGATCTAAGCGTATAACTTTATATTGCGTGTTCCACTAAGCAAATTACATTAGAAACACATTAATGTAGATATTAACCATATTAACCTTATTTAAGAAAACGAAGTATAAGCCTAATCATATTTTATTTAGAAAAGACATGTAAAGTAAGCATTAACCACATTAACATTTAATTTGTAAAGCCAGGATATAGCCTAATTAACTTTTATTCAGAAAATATAATTCAGTAAACATTAATCCAATTAAACTTTATTATAAAAACACGTGGTATAAAGCTATATAGATTTTAATCGCAAAATATGCCTATAAGCAATTAATCAAATTAATATTTAAAATTAATTTAGAAAAACACAACTATCATGAACAACACTACTAACACGTAATTTGAGTGATTACAAGTCTAACGAAACGAAAACGGATCGAAACGGATTTAAAACGTGGAAGTTATACCTCAAACAAGGCTGTAGGGACTTGATCGCGATTAAACAAAGACTTCAGGGGCTAGCTGAAAAGATTCCGTAGACTCAGTGAACAGTGCCGCGAAAAGAGGATTCCTCGGGGTTAGATCTGCAAAAGATCAGGGCCGGGTTTAGATGAAAGGATCCAATCTAATCAGCGGGCTTTTTGGAAGATTTGCAAGACACAAAAGAATCTTAGAGAATTACAGATTACTCCAGGGTCTGATCTGCAAAAGCGTGGGTCTTCTCCTTCCTCCGGCAAGCCATGGCCGACGGCACTGCTCGGCCAAATCGGCGGCACTCCGGTGACCTAGGGGCAAAGGTGAGTTAGGGGAACTGAAGAGGGGATCGAGAGGATCGTGTGGAGGGTCTCACCGGCGGCGGAAACGGCTCGTGGCGGCGGGAATCCGGCCGGCGGCGGACGGAGGGAGGCCGGCCCGGGGAAGCTCGCGGAGGCGGCGGCCGAGGGTCAACGGGCGACGAGGAGAAGCTCCACCGGTGCGGCTCGGTGTCGGAAGCCACCTCGCGCTGGCGGCTTCGTCCGGCGGCGCTTGAAGACGGCGAAACGCCGCGGCGGCGGCGACTGTTGACTCCGGCGACGGTGCTGCGCGAAGGCGGGGAAAAGGCGGCGGGGCAGCAGTAGGAGGCGCGAGGCTCGAGGCCGGCTGCCTTTTATAGGGCGCAGGGGCGGCCGCGCCTTGCGTGGCGCGCACGCCGAGGGGCGGCGGCGCTGCTGCGCGGCGGCGGCGAGCTGGGCCGCGCGCGGGCCGTGATGGGCCCTGGCGGGTCGGGTCGGGTTCAGGCGGATCCGGCCCGATCCGTTAAGGAAAAGGATTGGGTTTTTATTTTTTTTGCAGAAATACTTTTTAATGCGAAAACAATTCCAGAAAATCTAGAAAATGTTTTTAATGCACGAAAAATATCCAGAAAATCCCAAAAATTCTAGGAAAAATCCTAGAGATAGATTGGGACACGAGGAGTCCAAATAAAATATCAGGAGCTCGTGAAAAAGGATTTTAGAGCCTTCTGTTAAATAGATTTAGCTCTCAAAAGATGAGAATAAATTCCAGAAAAGTCTGGAAAATTCTCGAAAAAAACCTAGACGTTTAAAGAACGCATTTTTGAAATCTTAGCACTCATGAAACACCAAGATGCAACTCGGCATGAATGCAACACACAGAGAACAATTAATTTATTTTTAGAAACACACACAATTAATTTTCTTTCTATGCTAAATTCCCTGTAAAATAAATAAATGTTGGAAAAATTTTAAAATTGAGAGAAAATCATTGTTTATTTATTCTCTAAATTCACATCCTGAAATTGGAGAATTTCAGGGTGTGACAGGTTAAGTCGAGCCCCGCCGCCGCGATTTGATTCGGGCCGCCGCCGCACCAGGGGTGGAGGTCGGGGAGGGGGAGGGGCGCATGGCCGCCGACGCAGGAGATGGGGACGACGAGCGGTGGCGGGCAGAAGGAGGGAGCCGCGGCCAGGAGAAAGGGAGGGAGGGGCGGGTGTGGGATAGGGAGGATAGAGGTTAGGGACGACAAGTGGGCCCGAGATGGGTAAAACGGTCTTTTTCACCTCCGTTAGCCTTAGTTAGGCCTCGTTCCGTTCAAAACGATACACATGTAAAAAGAAGTTCGTGTGATGGTATATAAGTGTCTTCTAACTTTTTAGTGGTACACACGTAACCATCAACTTTTACAATGATATACAGGTAAAAGACTCCGACATTGATGGTCGTGTTTTTTGAAAGCGCTCGGAGGCAACAGGCGGCATCTACTCAAACTCAACAACAGCCTAACACACACCCACCCCAACCCAAAACTAATCACGTACACACAGGCATCTCCTCCCTCCGCGCACTAGAATTCAGAAGTTAGTAGAGAACAAAATATCTCATCTGATTCGGGTAGCTTATTACTAGAGAGTTATGTATGCACTCAAAAATCGGTGGACACCGGTGCATATATAGTGGGCACTGCACGCTATACACACCACTAAATCATCTCGCCGTGAAGCAGCTTCCATAAGGACTATACCTATTTTGCAATAACGTGTTTTTTCGTTCTAAATTACTCTCTTTATGCCATATACTAATTACAACACGCCAATAATATCTTCAAAATATTCCATTTAACCAAGTAATAACTATAACTTCGTTATTTATTTCAATATGAACTCACATGCCATTTGTGGCTAAAGAGAAAAGGAGAAAAATGACTCGATGTAATAAATATTCCATTTAACCAATTGATTATGAACCGCATCTCAAAATATTTTAGCAATTTTAAGTGAATTAACAAAATATACTCATGTGTTACTCTAGACAAAGGTCATATGAATATTTTTACAGATGCTTTTGTAATTATAGATAATATATGAACTTTAGATATCTAATTTATTTTGGAACTAAAAGAGTTGATATATGAACTTTGATCTGACCAAGGCTACGATTATTACTCTTGACATTGTTATTTCACATGGTCAATGTTTTTTTAACAGAAACAACAACTAGCTTCAAGGTGCAAACAATTGACATGTCTAAGACAATATTTTCTACTTCAAATGTACACGTGCCATGTCTTTTTGGGGTTGATAAAAGAGGGCGCATGATGCAACATGATCATGATTCTAGTTTAGATATGATAGAGATGTTCATGTAGATCATCAGCTGCGAATTATGGAGGTTTCCTATTTCTTGGATTCTCCAAGACCTCCAGATTTTGAGAGCAAACTATTTCAAGTCGTGCCAAGTTATGATTTTGTGGAGACAAATGAAAGTATGTTCTTTTATTTATGGAATGAAGTATGTAGCTGGGAAAGAAAAGATACGTACTCGAGAGGTTGTGTCTGGACTTTATTTGATTTTATTATCACCAACATGATATTGGCTGGGGCCATCTACTAGAGAAAACCACGGTCAATTCCCTTTTCAAAGCCTGCTGCAGCAGCTCGGGCTCTTCCTGCATGCCACAAATGGCCCACAAAAAAGAAGAATCCTAGAACAAAATGGGAAGTCGCTAACCAACTTCTAGGTGAGACATAATTAACTGCATTGATCTCGGTAGCTACGCCACCCACAGAATTTAAAGAGCCTAAAGGAGCATGGGTCATATATTCTGCCGAACGTCGTTCTTGCCAAGGTTGGATGTCTTTTTTCAACCTACTCAAGTCCAAACCGTTAGGGCCCCTTAGAGGTTCTAACCACGGAGCACGAAGGTCCCAAAAACGCATAGTTTCCCCTCCAAAAATAACCTCTCCCGTTGGGGAACGCATTAGATATTTACCTAAACCCGTCGGTCCTTGGGCAGACCCCACATTAGCTCCAAGACGCTGGTCTCTAACTAGAAAAGTAAATGCTTGAGCTTGAGAAGCTTCTGGCCCAGTGGGTCCGTAAAACTCACTTGGATAAGCCGTATTATTGAACCAGACAAAACAACAAGCGATAAAACCAAAAACAGATAAAGCACCTAAACTATAAGACAAGTAAGCTTCGCCAGACCATACAAACGCACGGCGAGCCCATGCAAAGGGTTTGGTTAAGATATGCCAAATTCCGCCAAGTACACAAATGGAACCCAACCATACATGCCCCCCAATTATATCTTCTAAATCATCCACACTAACAATCCATCCTTCTCCCCCAAAAGGGGATTTTAGTAAATAACCAAATATAACACCGGGACTAAGGGTCAAATTGGTAATTTTTCTTACATCCCCCCCTCCCGGGGCCCAGGTATCATATACGCCGCCAAAATAAAGAGCCTTGAGTACTAGAAGAAAAGCACCTAGACCTAACAAAATTAAGTGAATACCCAAAATTGTAGTCATTTTATTTCTATCTTTCCATACATAACCAAAGAATGGAAAAGATTCTTCAAGAGTCTCGGGTCCCAGAAGCGCGTGATAAATGCCACCGAAACCTAAGACTGCGGAGGAAATTAGGTGAAGTACTCCGGATACAAAGTAAGGGAAAGTATCTAAAACTTCTCCCCCCGGCCCTACTCCCCAACCCAGAGTAGCTAAGTGCGGAAGTAAAATTAACCCTTGTTCATACATGGGCTTTTCTGGTACGAAATGGGCCACTTCAAATAGGTTCATTGCTCCGGCCCAGAATACGATTAATCCGGCATGGGCTACATGAGCTCCAAGTAGTTTACCGGACAAATTGATAAGTCTGGCATTCCCAGCCCACCAAGCAAAGCCGGTGGTTTCTTGGTCACGACCAGCTAAAACGAAAGTTCCATTAAAGAGCGTTTCCACGTGGTAGAACCTCCTCAGGGAATATAAGATTTTCATGAGGCTGATCCTGAGCTGCCATCCACGCACGAATACCCTCGTTTAAAAGAATATTTTTGGTGTAGAAAGTCTCAAATTCAGGATCTTCCGCTGCACGGATTTCCTGGGAAACGAAGTCATAGGCACGTAGGTTCAGAGCCAGGCCAACTACGCCAATAGCACTCATCCATAAACCGGTGACAGGTACAAATAGCATAAAGAAATGTAACCAACGTTTATTGGAAAAAGCAACACCAAAGATTTGGGACCAAAAGCGGTTAGCAGTGACCATTGAATAAGTTTCTTCAGCTTGAGTTGGGTTAAAAGCGCGGAAGGTATTTGCACCATCACCATCTTCGAATAGAGTGTTTTCTACGGTAGCCCCATGGATAGCGCATAGCAGAGCTGCGCCTAATACTCCGGCAACTCCCATCATATGAAATGGGTTCAACGTCCAATTATGAAATCCTTGGAAGAAAAGGATAAATCGAAATATAGCTGCTACGCCAAAACTCGGCGCAAAGAACCAACCAGATTGTCCCAGTGGATAAATAAGGAATACGGAAACAAAAACTGCGATTGGACCAGAGAATGAAATTGCATTATAAGGCCGCAATTGAACAGACCGAGCAAGTTCAAATTGACGTAACATGAAACCTATTAGTGCAAAAGCCCCGTGGAGAGCGACAAAAGTCCACAGACCACCTAATTGACACCAACGAGTAAAATCCCCCTGTGCTTCCGGGCCCCATAGTAGCAACAAAGAGTGTGCTAAACTATTGGCAGGAGTGGAAACCGCTGCGGTTAAGAAATTGCAACCTTCCAAATAGGAACTAGCCAATCCATGGGTATACCAAGAAGTTACAAAAGTAGTCCCTGTAAACCAACCCCCTAAAGCGAAATAAGCACAAGGAAAGAGCAATAGGCCGGACCATCCTACAAAAACGAAACGGTCCCTTCGTAACCAGTCGTCCATAATATCAAATAGATCATTTTCTTCTTTAGTAACTCTACCAAGGGCTATAGTCATAGTGATCCTCCTATTCAATTACTTCAACCATTTCCGAGCACCTCATATTACTTCCAGGACATACGATAGTTTGATTATCTGTGGACGATTTCTTTCTCGTTCAATGCCCTTTTTCAATGGTCTCGAAGATAGAAATTTTGCATTTTTATCTATGGGGTCACAACCAAGGTCGTGGTAAATCCACGAATTTCATTCAATTTATTTTTCTGAATCTTAAGAAATAAAGAAAGATAAATTGGAATTCAGCATTATTCCATGATTCCTATTTCAAAGCCTATCTTTTAAGGGAAAAATAACCCCTCTTTTCTCATTCGCTCTCTATTGCATGGGTGGAAGAACAAAAATAGGATTCTGAAAAAAAGAAAGATATTGAAAAGAAAAATTGACTTTTGAAACCCTTTTTATGTGTAACGGAAAAGAGTTGCGATTTCTTCTTATTCCTATAGAATGTCTAGTAACAAGAATATGAAATCGTAAATAGCGAAAAATTCTTGCCTTGCGCGATCTAAGTCTAAGGAAATAAAAAAAATCCGTTTATACACCAATTTCATCCACATCGAATTTTTATATCAGAATAGTGAATAGAGGCATTATTCAAGGGGTCAGGTCTACTTACTTTATCTTTCTTTCCAATTTTATTGTGGGTTTGATAAGAACCCTTTTTGCTTTGTGAATAAATAAAAAAAGAGTTATATTATAACCTGCTTGTTTTATTCTAACAAATCCTATATGGAACTGCCCGCTGAAGAGAAAATTTATCTGATTGTCTCTCATCTCAGCCCAGCCTATATCGAATTTTGGAAAGAAAAAACAAGAATTATATTCTTTTTTTATTAATATTAACATTAAGAAAAAAGAATATAATTAAAATGGAATTGGCAATATAATTTTTATGCACTTTTGAAATGAAAGAAAAAGGAAGGATTTTTTGCAATGGTTATTTCTTGTCTCTGTCATATCACGAAAACCTTTCGATTTGGAACGAGGAGAGATGGCTGAGTGGACTAAAGCGGCGGATTGCTAATCCGTTGTACAATTTTTTTGTACCGAGGGTTCGAATCCCTCTCTTTCCGCCCCCTCGGATCATTTGGGACTTTCGAATTGTAAGGAATTCCGACCCCCGGATTTTCTCATAGATAAATGTACTAAATAAATCCAATTTGTATTGTAAGAAAAAATTCCCCAAAATTTTGGATTTTTACTCCTCACGCCCAGGATTACGTCCTGGGTCATTAGATAAGAATCCAAAGATAAAGAGGGAAACAAAGAATATCACTACTGTATAAACAAAAAGTTTGAGAGTAAGCATTACATAATCTCCAAGATTTTTTTGTTAAGGAATAGATTACCCATTTTTCCTTACCACACAGATCCACTAGGATGGGTTTTGTTTATTTTGACACCTAAAAATGCAAAAATCAATTCTAAAAAAAATTTGCAAGAATTGCTTTATTTTAGAATAAGCACTCTTATCAATATCAAAAATTAGTTTAGGTATTGTGTGGGTACCTAAAGGTACTTGCTCAACGTAGGTGCAGGGGGTAGAAAGGCAGATCCAAATTTATTGCTCCAGCTATATATTCAATGTAGAAGAATTGAAATTTTAGAATCGAAGGTTCATAATATAAGACTTCTCGGCTCTTATCCATTTTTTTCTTTTTTTGGAATGAATACATCATTCAATTTGGCAGACGGAATAGTAAAGATTTCATCGAAAACTTACAGCGGCTTGCCAAACAAACGCTAATAGAAAAAAGAGTACAGGTATGACAGGCATAACATCCACGATTGGATTGAAAATGGCATAAGCTTCGGGTAATTTGGCGAAGAAAACGCTAGTCGGACAAAGAACAGAATTAAAACAGATACAGGTTAAACTAAGTATATTAGGCATAACAAGCATTTCGTTCTTGTAGAGTAGATAATTGGATTTTGATTGAGTTATTTTTCTAAGGGAAAAAAGCAAAAGAAAAGCTGGATTCAAAATCCTTTTTTCTTCGGACTTTCCCAAACACAAAATACCTCCTTGTATTCGCATTCTCAAATGAGAATGGAAGAAATTCGACTTTCATATAATATCTTAATAGAATTCCATGTAATGATCAATGCATTTTTTGGATTCTATATTATCCGCATGTCTATAGAATCCTAGCAAGAAAATATCCCTCATTTTTTAGGTAATTGAAGTGGGATTGACGAATAATATATTAAAATAATAGTGTTTATTAGTGTCGCCTGAAATGGGGCGTGGCCAAGTGGTACGGCAGCAGGTTTTGGTCCCGTTACTCGGAGGTTCAAATCCTTCCGTCCCAGATTTTTTCTGATGAATGAAGTGAAAGATAGAATCGTATTGGGCCCTGCACGACACAAAAAAAACTTTAATAAAAAGTTTATTAAAGAGAATAATTTTCTCTTATGAACTCGTAGATTAGATGCATTTCGAAGCATTCATTTTCTTTCTTTTGTTATTTGAGTCGAAGAAGTGTGAGAATTTTATAACTATCCCAAAACTACTAAATTTTTTATTGGCATAGCTTATTTGGTTAATAGTTAATTGTTTTTGTTACAGAAAATATATTAATTAATTTAATTAATTCAACTGGAGGTTGATAGTTTATTTGTTGTGGAAGAGTAGATCCTTCTCATTTCAGGATTGATCATCTTGAGTTCTCTGTTGAGAATGAAAATTCAATAATAAATAAGTCTTAAGCAAACTATTTTATTCCTCTTTTTCCAACTATGTTTCATTCATATGATAGAATATGAGTTTAAATAAATTGGATCTTTACGGAGTGTTCCCCGAGAAATACTTATTTCTCTTATCCATATTTCTCCATAGATAGCAAGTTTGAATTAGTATACAAAAGCAATGACTATTCATGATTCCTTCCATATTGGATCAATTCTCGATACCATTTATTTTGCAATGAAATTAGAGGAATGTTATGGTAAAACTTCGTTTAAAACGATGTGGTAGAAAGCAACGTGCGACTTGAAGGACATGATTGATTGTGGATTTTGCTATCCATCATTTTCCATAGTAATGAAAATGCTCTTGGCTCGACATAGTCTGTTCCATTTTATTTGGCTCGAACCTAATTTGCGCTGGGTTGTTTGTAAGTAAATAGTACACGATGGAGCTCGAGAGGACAGAATTTCTTTTTTATCAAGGGAAAGAATCTAGGGTTAGTGAAAACTAATAAATTAGGCCAACTTTGTCAGTCTATCCTTAATATAGAAATCAAAAGGTTAAAATAAGAAAAAAGTCCCATTTTGGAAGATTGGAAAAACTTTATCCATTAAAAGTCTATCTGAATCAATCGTTCATATTTGATTTCTATAGAAGAGTGAAATGCTTTATCGAAGGAAATAAGAAAAAAGAAAGGGTATGTTGCTACTCTTTTGAAAGAAAAAAGAATAGGAATTCCCGAAGTAATGTCTAAACCCAAGGATTTCACAAATCAAAGATAAAGGATTCCGAAACAAGTAAACACGATTTTCAACCGTCTCAACAATAGAATTAGATCAGAATAAGGAATAAAAGTGAATTTGTTCGAGATAAGATAAAGAAAAGAGTTTAGAGACGATTCAAAAAGGTTTTTCTTTTGAAATCTGTCAGTAAAAATTAGCCAACTTGAGTCATGAGTATAAATGAAATTTGTTTTTTCTTTTCTTTAAGGAAATTAATGCAAGTCACAATCGAATTTCTATTTACTTGTATTATAGACAGAAATTAGAATCATTTTCTCGAGCCGTATGAGGAGAAAACCTCCTATACGTTTCTAGGGGAGGGGTTGTTTATCTACATCTATCCCAATAAGCTATCTATCGAATCGTTGCAATTGATGTTCGATCTCGAAGAGAAGGAAGAGATCTTCAAAAAGTGGGTTTTTATGATCCAATAAAGAATCAAACTTGTTTAAATGTTCCAGCTATTCTCTATTTCCTTGAAAAGGGTGCTCAACCTATAGACTTCCCCATAAGGATTCGAAGCGTACCGAAGACTCGAAGGATACTGAAGATTTGAAGGATACCAAAGATTAGGTTTTTCTAGGGAAATAACTTTCAAGTTTCAAAATTTAAGTGAAGAGACTTATTTTTCCAAAAGAATAGATTCATAGTTTAAGAAAGGAATACCTATATATGAAAATAAGAGCTTCCGTTCGTAAAATTTGTACAAAATGTCGACTGATTCGCAGGCGTGGACGAATTAGAGTCATTTGTTCCAATCCGATACATAAACAAAGACAGGGGTAATCTTTCGAAAAAGGATTTCTACTTGAATCAGAGAAAAAAGCATTTCTCGGTTTATCAAATGATGATACATAGTGCAATATGGTCAGAACAAGGTGTTGCACAATACAAACCCTGTAAAGAAAGGGAGTCTAATCCATAGATCTTTTTCCACTCCTTTTCTATCCAATTAATTTATGTTTGTTCTAATTACAAAACAAACAAGAACTTATCTTTTATTTTTACGGGCCAATCGCTCTTTTGACTTTGGAATACAGTCTCTTTATCAATGTACTATTTCTTTTACACATTCAATTCATAACATCCCTTTTCAATCCATAATCAAGAATAATTAGGATTTCTAAAAAAAAGTAAAAGGTCCACTCATAGGAAAACCTAACCTTTCCCCGCATCAGGCACTAATCTATTTTTAACATCTAATTAGATTGGGGAATCCTTCCAATTAATTAAGAAGTTAAGCTCGTTGCTTTTTATTTTATCAGAATTAGAGCCAGGCTCTATCCATTTATTCACTAGACCCAGAAAATCGGAACTTTTTTATTAAAAAAAAGAAATTGATTTTATTACGACATGCTATTTTTTCCATTCATTACCTTTGAGGATCAGTCGTGGTCTTCTAGACTCTACCAAGAGTCTGGACGAATTTGTTGCTTCATCCAAGTGTGTAAAAGATCATAGTCGCACTTAAAAGCCGAGTACTCTACCATTGAGTTAGCAACCCAGATAAAATAGGATCTCTTAGACATGATCGAAATCCAAAAATCGATGGAATTACACCGGACGCTCCTGTCAAAACATTGAATTAGCAAGACATCAAAAGAAAGATTTTATTACCCCGTTAAAACCACTCAAATACCAAAATGAACTGATCCCGTTAAATTTCACTAACGGTAAAAAAGAAGGGGCCCCAATCACAATGGCAAAATTGTCTTTGCCAATTTTTCTTTCTTTAAATAAAAAATCTTCTATCTTCTATAGAAGCTATAGAGAGTACATGCAAGGGGGGCAACCCCATTATTTGAACGAAGTGTAGACAGAAATACCGAATATGGAGTGACGATAAAGAGACCCAGCTATCTACAAATTCTATTTGTTTAATAGACCTTTGTCAATGGAAAGACAATGCAATTAGATGCAAAAAGGAAATAAAATAAGGACTTTTGTTGGATTGGCACGGCATAAATGCAATAAAAAAATAGGACTAAGAAAAAGGGAAATTGTGTCTAAATAAGGTACTAGCGACCCTCTCCTACTTTTTTTTCATTTAGTTCTCAATTAACTCAAAGTTCGTTCTTTATCCTTAAAGAATTCTGCTTTTCTTAAAATATCATAAACCGTTCTTGTAGGTTGAGCACCCTTTTCAAGGAAATAGAGAATAGCTGGAACATTTAAACAAGTTTGATTCTTTATTGGATCATAAAAACCCACTTTTTGAAGATCTCTTCCTTCTCTTCGAGATCGAACATCAATTGCAACGATTCGATAGATAGCTTATTGGGATAGATGTAGATAAACAACCCCTCCCCTAGAAACGTATAGGAGGTTTTCTCCTCATACGGCTCAAGAAAATGATTCTAATTTCTGTCTATAATACAAGTAAATAGAAATTCGATTGTGACTTGCATTAATTTCCTTAAAGAAAAGAAAAAACAGTAATAGGATTGCTATCCCTACGAGATGTGGGCTGGGGGGCCACCGAACAGATGGGACAAACTGATTAGTGCGGATGATCATATTGTGTGCTTATTAGAGATAAATAATTTCCAACAATATTTATGTCGAGATGTAAAAGGCATTAATTTAATACCCATAAATTTTTGTTTAGAGTTTAAGCTAGTTTTGTGTCAAGTTAGGAGGGTTCGAATAACAAGTCATGCTTGCATGCAAAATAAAAAGAGCCCAAGTCGGCCATGTAAAGTAGATTTTGATAATGAGTTAAAACATCGTGTGTGAGCTCTGGGCGAGCGCCGTTAGGGTTCACCCCTGTTATCAAGTTTTAGTGAGATCTTGTTCAAACCCACCAGCTTGTCGAGTAGATCAAGAACTTGGTTCTTGGGTTACCCGTCGAATCTATACGATTCATCCATGAAAGATCGGGTCGTTTCTCATCAAACTTCCCGATGGATACTGTCCAGAACTCATAATAAAGGAACTTGTGGTAATTCGAGGAAGCCCAGATGACACCATGGGGCATATTCTTAGCTGTTTGAATAATTGTAGTAAATCAGATCGCGATAAGAATAAACACATCAAGGACAAGCACTGTGGAACTCACTTTCCCCTCCCTTTCACCTCAAGAACATGGCTTCCTTAGTTTTCTAACAACAAGAATATATCACTACTACACAACCCATTAACCTAATCGGCGCGAAAACCTCATCCGTGCCGGCGCCGACGTCGACGCCGCTTCCCTTTTGCCGATGCCAATAAGGGGGTCATCCTAATCGGTTATTTAACCGCTTCCATTGACTACGTAAATGTGTCGGCGTGCTGCGCACAGCTTAGAATGACATATTATTCGAATCAGTTGTTCAGTGCCGGACCGTTTGACTATGTATACTAATCGGTTCGTTAAGCGCCGTGTAGTTTTATTAACCTATTACTACCAGTTTAGCTAACGCCGGTTAGGATGATGGCATGCACATTTAAAAAACTCATTCATTTCAGTCATTTGACCTCGAATGAATACTAGCTAGTTATATATGCCTCGTTATGAACGAATTGCACACACAACAGATTCACATTCAATAGAAAATGCGAAAGTGTATGTGCTAGATGTTCATAACAACAAACAAGAATATATATAGCTAGTACCCATTGAAGATCATATACGACTCATACGAGAGTTGTTGCAAAAAAAATTTAACACACTTCATCGCTAGCTATCTCAACACAGTTCATCATCACTTCGACACAAATCATCATCACTTCGAGTTAAACATCACATCAACAGATAATTAAACATCAGAAACTTAGAATTAAACAACTAGCTAGTGGTAGCTGCACAAACGACAATGCCTAGCTCTAAACAGACCAAAATGGAAGCAATTCGTTCATAACAAAAGTATGTAATCCCACGACGCTTACATCGCCAGATTACACTGCAACTGCAGCGGTCGAAGGGGAGCCACTGTCGCCGCCATCACCTCGGTGAAGGTCATGGTCGATGGGGCGGCAGCGGCACCTGCTAGAGAAGGCGCCGGCCAGATCCTCAAGCGCGCGGGCCAGGTCTGCAAGAGCCGAGGCCAGATCGGCGTGCCGCCCGGCGACGGAGGCGACCTGCTCTGTAGTGGCGAGGAAGGTGGAGGCCATTGCTTTTCGCGACTCCGCTGGAGATCCAGCAAACCCGCCCGCGGGTCTGGTGGCCGCATCGGCGATGGAGCGGAGGAAGGCCTCCCGCGCCGCATAGGCCTCCACCGCGCGGGTCGCCCTGCCGCTGAGGCACCTAACTGCCGGCGCCAAATATGTGGCCCCGGTGTCGAGGGAGAATGCCATGCCGAACGTGGACGACAGGACTGAGGGGCGCGGAGGAGCTCGAGTAGCAGTGGACGCGGCGGGCCAGGGAGAGTTCGATCTATTGTGGTTGCGAGCGGAGTGGGAGAGAAGAAAGAGTGGATAGGATTTGGTCGCAACGGTGTGGCTTATTTTATAGTCGCACCTTATTCTAAGCGGCTCAAGCTACGCCGCTGATAATAGGATTTATTCTAAATGGTCCAGGCTACGCCGCTGAGAATATGACTTATTCTAAGCGGTCTAGGCTACGCCGCTTAGAATGACAAATAAAAATATATAAAAATTTACACACAAATTACACATGGCGCTTAGACACAAACTACACACATAAACACATAGTTAAACAATTATTCACAGATTGACATGATTAAACTATATTATTATTGTTCAGAGTCACAATTGTTCAGAGGAACAACTTCATCATCATCATCAAATAAATAAAACAATTAAAAAACTGCTGGGTGGGTGTCCCGTACCGTGGCCCTCTCCGTCAAAGTCGGCGTCTCGTTGAGACGAAGTACTCGACGGAAGGTAACCCGCTCATTCAACCACCACCAGCCGTGGCCGTGGAACTTCTTCACGTCCTCCGCCGATGGCAGCCTCACGAAGTACTTGCCGTCGATGTCGTCGTCGTAGGAGAAGTTGGCCACCCGCCAGTCCCCCAGCACAGAGTGCACCACGTTGGCGACAGTGACGTTGGGAGGCCTGCCATTCTTGGTGACCAACGCCACCACCACCCGCGTCTTCTCCTCGCCATAGATGAAGAGCTCCTTTAGGATGCGGTGGGAGACATTCTCTGCCCCACCGGCGGGCATGGGAACATGATGCGTTAGAGGTAGCCGCCGGGCGGCCTCGGTGTCTTGGTGATCTCCATCGTGCGCCGATCTGCTTACCTGCAAACTGCGAGATGGATTTGTGGAGAAATAAGTGGGAGAAGGATATGAATGCGAGATCGATCAAAATCTCGAGAAGGCCGGCCCGAAGTATATATATACACGCTAGCGATGATCATCGACAGCCAACTTGTATAGCAAGCAGGGCCATCGAAGGGTCAGTCCGACTTGTATCGCAAGCAGGCAATCGCAAACTGCAATAACTGCACGCGGGCAGAGTAAGCTGCAATTTCCGATTGATGGTGGTTCAAATTCCCAGGTAAAGCAGTTTATTTCCACACCGATTCAAAAAAGGAATATTCTAAGCGGCATATTCCACACCAGTTAGAATAGATGCTCATTCTAACCAGTTGTTGTTTGGGCCAGCGCGTTTACTTAAACGAGCCGGCCCAATACTAACACTGGCGCATTTTAGGCCTTTATCAGAGCCGACACCTTTATAACCGCTTTCATTGAATTAAATGAAGCGAAGCGTCTTAGCCCGGCGCTGCATGGGCCAATGAGGTTAACAGTTCCTGCAGTAGTGTATACACGAGATACTTGTTGAAAAAACATGGCTCTACGTAGCAGTGGCCATAGATATGTGATTAAAAATTTTGAATCGTTAGTTGAAGTATGGGTATATGTGAAAAAAATATACTACTATAAATATGCTGACTTCTCTGACCCTCTGTGCATTGTGGAACTAAGGAATATAATGTTGTCTATACATCTACGTAGCAACTTTGGTACATGTTGCAGATGCTAAAAGACTATGGCGTAGGTGTCACTGGTTGTTTGCTGCTCACGGACGAGGCTTACACTAGTTGTTTGCTGTTGTCGTGGTTCGGCAAGTGTTTTTCATTGGCGTATTTTCTTCGTCGATGCTCTCCCTATCCGTGGTGCCAGAAAATCTAATGACGGGTGGTATTTTTATCGCTTTCACCATTCCCCCTCAGGGATTCCTCCCGACGGTGTTAGATGATGGTACGTGAAACCCAAATGTGCTATCGATGTCAATATAGCTTCAAAAGAGAGGTCCTCGTTCCCTGTGAGCTTTGGCTTGCTCATTTTTCGTCACTAAAACTTTTAGTCCCCATTTCGTTGGGCCGTCCCTCAGATGGAGGGCGAGCAGTGAAGCGGCATAGCTAAGAGGGACAGTGGAGGGTGAAATGGTCGTGGTGCAATCAGCAAGTATGTTGCTCGGTGGTGGCACAATTGGCAATCGGTGGTTGTTTTTGGCTAGTGCCACGACTTGTCTTTGAATTGATCATGGGTTGTGTTTTTCTCACGTGCCGTGTGTTGGTTGTACTCTGATGTGTGTTTCGCCTCCCCTCTAATGTAATCCTCTTCTGACCTTTTGAGATCAGAGACGCTGTAAGTGCTACGCACTGTCATCAGCAGTCTAGCCGAAATTTGTGGTAATTAAATTCAGGTGAGATTTTTTTGTCCTCGGTTGCGGTCAACATTAAAAAAAAGACTATGCCGTGCTAGCCGCGTTATGCCCAATCTAACTCTTGGAACAGTACAATTTAGAGATAATCCAGTGAATGAATAGTGCTGGCTCTGATGACTTGAGAGCCAGTGCAAAGATGATGTAAGGATATTGCACCCCTTTTAATCCAAGAAGGACATCCCATGGGTTAATCTTGTCTGGTCCACTTATTATCCTAATTCAGTGCCACATGCCACAAGAGAGGTGGGATCTTTCTGGTGGAAGGATATTTGGCGGCTACACACTCTTTTCAGGGGAATTGCCAAATGCAATATTGAAAATGGGTCTACAGCTCTTTCTGGAATGACTTATGGTCTTCTCATATACTGTCAGAAAACTTCCCAAGACTATATTCCTTTGCTACTCATCCAGATATGTCTGTACAAGATATTATCTTTGCTCCAGACCTGGCCTCCATATTTTCACTTCCTCTATCTGCTGAAGCTCACACTGAACTTGAAAGCTTAAAAAATTTTCTGCAGCCTCTCATCTATGATGAATCTGCAAAGGATGAGTGGACTTTCCTTTGGGGGAATGCTAAATATGCAGCAAGCAAACTCTACAAGCTTGCCTTCTCAGGATTGGATGTCCCACCAACATTTCGTTGGATTTGGGGAACAGGCTGTACGCCGCGACTGAAGTTCTTTGCTTGGCTACTAGTGGTGGACAGGCTCAACACAAAAGACATGTTGCACCGACGAAGATGCAATGTGCAGACTGGTATACAATGTTTGATGTGTCATCAAAATGCCACTGAAGATAGGGATCATCTTTTCTTCACCTGTCCATTTGCGGAGCAATGTTGGAACAGGATACATTTCTTCTGGACTGATTCCCCAATAATCCATGACCGTATCCTTGCAGGAAAACGAATGTCTAACCTGCCCTTCTTCATGGAAATTTTCATTATTGCTGCTTGGGAGCTTTGGAAGCTTAGAAACGCAGTGATCTTCGATGGTGCAAGAGTTACTCCTCGACTTTGGGTTTTTAAGTTCAAAGAGCAAGTTAGCCTCCAGTTACTTCGGGTCAGGGAGGATAAAACGATCATAGTTAATCAATGGCTTAGAAATACTTTGTAATGTGCGGCTGTTTCCATCCTAACCCCATCTGTAACTAAACTCACTCGCTGTAAGTACCCCTTTTAACTATAATGGAAAAGAAGCACTGTGGGGAACTCCCCCACAGTATTACCTTCAAAAAAATATTGCACCCCTTTTATTGCCGCACTTGATTTATCTCTAGAGCCTGCTGGTTCCATAACTATGCTGATAAGTGATGTTATAAAACATGCATTATGCTAAAATTAGTGGGCTAATTTATCTCTATTAATTGACTTCAATATGATTTAATCAAACCGATTTCTATGGTGACAATAACCGAACTTAGCAGGCTCTAATACAATATATCTTTAAAAGAGATGCAAACTCTGAACCAAGTAACAAAGAAATACACTTTTGTTAGAAAGGGCCACCATCTGAGTTTTCCACGTCCAAAACAGGCTCACTTAAAAGAAAGATAGTATTCTCAAATTTCCAGCCTACTCCTTAGTTACACGGCTGACGGCCCGGCCTGCGCCGCACGCTACTCGAAGGGGACCGACACGACACCGACGGACTCTCTCTCTCCTCCCCTCTCGTTGTCGTTGGCACCGCCCACCTTGTCCTGTTCCTGTCTGGCGGTCTCCTCCGTGCACCACTTCGTTGCTCTTCGATACGCCCAGTTCCATTCAAAGATCAGTGCATGTTCGATCTGCCAATGCTGCCCTCGCTTGCTTCTTTCGATCTCGGCTGCTGATTTCTCCCGTGCTGTGCTGCCGGCTCGGGGGATTAGTTCTGGTCCCCTCTGGAGCCTGCCGGCGGCGGCGGCGGCCATGCGGCGGAGCGGAGGCACCGCCGCCAGGCAGCGGTAAGTCAACGAACCATTCCTTCCGATAATCCAATGTCTCCATTAGCCGCATTTGTGCTTTACGGAGTAATAATTTCTATTTCTATGTGCGGCATTAGCGCGACTGTATTCGACGCCCCTGTTTCTTGGATAAAACCGTCCAAACAGGAACCACAGTGTTCTTTCTACATACAGTAGCTTCGTTATTTAGAATTTCATCCACGGAACCGAGTAGGAGAAGCAGGAGCTTTCATCTAACATTCACCTTGTCCTGTGCCTGCAGGAGCTCTGGCAGGTCCACCAGCTGCTCCCGTGAAATCGATTGGATTGCAGACGAGGTGCGGCGACATGAACTTCAGTATTTTGCTTTACTGAAATGAAATGTGGTATAGAGTGACTGGAACGAAAGCTGACATGAGTGGATCAAAATCAGAACCACCTTATTCAGTTTTTTTAGGCCTTCTATCATTCGTCTAATGATGATGTTCATGTTCATGAGCCATGTATTTAATTGTTAATGTAGCGTGGAGAACTCCGAAGGCCTTCTAAACATCGCAAGGATCTAAAACAGAAAAGGACAGGTAACTGCAGTTTAATCATGTAGTATGGATGAAAATACAAAATTTTAGTACTTACATTCTTCAGAGCTTGTGTTTGACTGTTGGATTGATGATGTCCCGATTTTTTTTCTTTTCTTGAGCGAGATAGAACAGGTTATCTTTATCAATCAACTAACTAGTCAGATTAAGAGTAGATATTTGCTGGTGAAAGTGTCTTTTCTCTTCAACCAAGCTAGAGTCTGGCTCCCACTGCATCTATATGGTAGAAACAACTGTATTCCCTTGCCTTGCTTTTGAAGCTCTCTGTGCAAACTGCTTGTGACAATGTCCATGCCAGCAACCAGCATACATTTATTATTACAAAATGGTCTTGTTATTGAATATTCAAAAGTTATTATTGAGCTTCTATATCTGTTCACTTGTACTTCGATAGTTATGCTTCTAGTGTCAACCTTTTTTATTAATTAATATTCATGTGTCCTGATTTGGATTCTGTGTTTCTGCATTCCGTCAATCATATCATAATTCCGCCTCACATACGCTTGACTATGTAACAACCTCAACTGCTCATTTTATGCTTTTCAGCATCCATATTCACTTGAATTTTGATTCTGTTGTGTAGCTAAGTGCCTGCCTCACAGGAGAGGTCATCCACGCAAGGGGAAGCGATGGTCTCGGGAGGAAAGTTATTAGATCATGCTGGCTACCTTCATTTTGTATATTTTTCTAGTGTTCTGCATCAACTGAATTATCAGTAAAATAACATATTTCAGGAAGACGATAATCTGATTCGAATGATAAACCTTCATGGCTCAAAAAGTTGGTCAACTATTGCACGTGGCATAACTGGTCGAAGTGCATTTCAATGCCGAGATAGGTAAAATTTGCAGGATAAACATCATCTGGTAATTCCAATGGAAATGGTTTGGCTAGCCACCCCTTTTGTTTTACTGATCTTTCCCGGCCTCATTGAAGACACCTCGCAAACCTGTATGTTGCATTCTCTTGATGTATTTTCGGTAAAGGCAACTACACAGTTGCTTGAGGCAAAATCTTGCTTTAGACGTCATGACACATTGCAATGCGACCTTGTGATACAAGCATGCAACTTCATGATTTCCAGGCACATGACTTATCCTGTTTCACTACACGTTCAAGCATACCCCTAAATATATTAAAAACTATTTTGGTCAAACAATTAAAGTACCAAATAGAATATTTGTTGTTTGGCTTATATCCTTCTTTGCTAAAATATTGGCTATTGTGACATCATGTTAGGCCACAAGCGAAAATAGGTGCTAAGCCTGCAATGTCCGATGGGGGGCTTCCATAATCAGTAGTGAATCTATCGGCACCACAGCAGTTGCATACAACTTTGGACCTATGGGCCGGCCACATTACCTCACTTCTAGAATTATAGGCAGCAGATGAAGCTTCCAAAAATTAATAAAAAAAACTCAGAGATCTTAAATACCTAGGAGAAGCCTTGAGTAGACACCATTACAGCTTTTTATAGCACCGTTTAAAAAACAATTGTATGTATTCCTGAGAGCACGTTATTTAACTGAAAGACACCTTTCAAGGCACCCTTTAGAAGCTATAAATAAATCATTTAGTGTTTCCATTCAAGTAACAATGGCAGAGCACCTGCGACAATGCTACTTTGGTTCTATTTGCAGAGGTATGTTAACATGCTAATCTATGAACAATGACTAACTTTGGAGATGAGTGCGAGTATAGTCTATTGCATGGAATGTTCCTTGTGAGCCAAAAGAAAGGATTTTCAAAACAGTGTTGCACTATACCTACATATTTTAATCCTTATTTGCCTTTCCATTTTGAAATCCATCCTTTCAAATCTATTGTTTCGGAACTACCAAGGATTTACCTTCATGGAATTTGAGGATGCAGATGGAAGTTTTACCTTGACCCTGCTGTGAACAACCAGCCATGGTCAGAACAGGAGGACATTGAACTAATCCAAGCTTATAAAATTCATGGAAACAAGTGGTGTAAACTGGCTAAACTTTTTCCTGGGAGGTGAGATTAAGATGTTAACATGAAAGTTTTATGACAATCTCTCATATTCAGTTTGTACCATGCTCCTTGCAAAATAGAAAGTAATAATTTGTACTCATGTTTTTTTATACTACCTACCGTCCTACCCTGCTATTAACTAATAATTAGACCATAGCATTTATCTCTAGTCATTTAACCACTGGCCAGGTATAGATAGGGCTTCATTATATGACACTAGTAGTTTTATCTTTTCATACTTTATGTTATGGCTATTTTTGTTATTTTCTGTTGCCGTTCATTTCTCTTTTTGTAAGAAATCAGTGCACTTCTAACCACTTTATCTATGTTGCAAATGGTTGTATTGTGTACTGCCAGAACAGGGAAAGCAGTTAAGAATCACTGGCCTAGTCTTATGAAGAAACAAATGAAGTCAGATTTAGTTAGAGGATTCCAGGAGCAATTTACTTATATGCCTATTGATCCATTGGTTACAAAGAATAAAGGCTCCAGTGCCATTAAGAGTGGTCAAGATTCATTCACAAATAACCATGTTTCACTGAATTCGCCAGTAACAGTAAGATCCAAATCGGAACAAAGACTTGCAGAAAATGTTAGTAATGAAAGTACTCACGAAGGAAAAGGTTATGATTCTACACAATGTGAAGAGTCTGTTTCTTATTCAGTCAATGTCTCCGAAAAGGCGGATGAGCAAATAGTTAGATCTCACTCTCTGAGTTCTGTGGATCAAAAGGGCTCTTGTGCTTCAGCAAGTTTTCCTGGGTCCCTGCCAAAAGAGGAATCAATGAATTTTCTGGAAGTTACACCTAACAGAGGGTTCTCCCCAGCGTGCAATCACCTATCTAATAATGATCCTTTCAGTCACATTTGTAGTAGTGCTGATCCAGAGCCACAGGAGGGACTTGTGTCAGATATAGCAGATCTTCTTGACATGTCATATTGCGAGAGCTTGATGATTGTTCCACCTGATTCTCCAAATCACGAAAATTCCAAGGATGGAATGTGATATTACTTCGAAGTTCACCAGTGACAGCACTTGCACTAGCTATAGAATAAGCAAGTTTCTGCTCCTTGGCCTTCAAATGCATGTAACTTCTTTTCAACTAACAAGCTGGCCCCTGTACCTGTAAATCCTTTTCTTCTTTAGTTGCAGAAACTTCTATGTCATGATGTTTGACGCTAATGCATAATAAATGTTGTGTTATTAGATCGTAGAGAGGAGCAATGATTTATGCTATTCTCTGTTCATGTTCTGAGAAATAAGGTTACCGTGAAGAATTCAACCTGCAGATGAGTCGATATTTGCGGGTGAAAGTGCTTTCTCTAATCTCTGCAAGCAAGGTAGAGCTTGTCTCCCATAGTTTGCATTATATGGTAGAAAAAGCTGTATTGCCAAGCACTCTGTGCTCTCTCTGCAAACTGCTTGTGCTAACAGTGTCACGATCCATGGATCGTTACCAAATGAATTTGTTACTAAATCTCACATGTAAATGTCATTATTGAGCTTCTATATCTATTCACTTTTACTTCAATGTCGATGCTTCAAGTGTTCCAGAGTAAGGACTGTCTTAATGTGTCATAAGCATTAAATATCGTGTCACATCAACAAATTTGCTGACATGACACTGTTATTTATCAGAAAAATTTGCTGACATGACACTGTTATTTATCAGGAGAGTGTGAGATGATGTCATGGTGATAACACTCCTCTGTCACAGTTCTTAAAGTTTTCAATCTTGGCAATCGTGCGATAACACTCTCCACTGAGACTGGCCTAATGCAGTGCCAAATTTATTGATAATAAACATTAATGTTTCTGACACAAATTGTGTTTCCTTGCATTCCGCCAACATGGCCCTGTTTAGATGTTTCGTGAAATTTTTTCCGAGTATGTGAGGGGCCCTGTTTAGATGTTTCGTGAAATTTTTTCCGAGTATGTTCCCTCACATGCATGGCATATTAAATGTAGTCGAAAAAAAATAACCCATTATATGGATGGAGTGTACTTCGCGAGACGAATCTAATGAGCCTAGTTAGGTCGTGATTAGACAATAAATTGCTACAGTAAACATGTGCTAATGACGAATTAATTAGACTCGTTAGGTTCGTCTTGCGATTTACTGACAGAATCTGTAATTAATTTTGTAATTAGTCTATATTTAATACTTCAAATGTGTGCCCGACCTATCGAGAAAAATTTCGCGTTTCATCTGAACAGGCCCATTTCGCAGACTTGACCCAGTAGTTGACCCGGCGGAGTGCGGCTCTCCGCGTCACCTTTGGTTTGAATCCCTGGCCGGCTCCGCTCCATCTCTCCTCTCCGTGTTCCTGGTGTGTCAGTCCGGCGGGGCTCCGGGCGGCGCGTTGTGTGCCGCCGCAAGGGGCGAACCAGATGAGCCGTTATGGGGTTTCGGCCTTTGCCGCCGCCCGCCGGCGCTCACCCGCCCAGTTCCGGCCGGGGTGCTGGATAGTGGATACGGCCATCCAAACAGGGCCCGGCGCCGCCGCCTGCGATGCTGCCCGACGCACAATAGATCCGGTCGGGTCGATCCCCGTTCCCGGCTGCGGGCAACTCAGGGCCCGCGCTTGCGGTCCAAGCGCCTCTGGCTGGCCCAGATGATCCGGCCGCAAGCCAGATCGGGGAGGTGAAGCTTCCGTTGATTCATCGTCGACCCCACGGCGCCGCCGTGCTGTGCGCGCTCGCCCTCTATCGGTCTGTCCCAAGTAAGTAAAAGCACGTCCTGACGCTTAAGTTCAGTCTATGTGTATGCATAAAGTAGTCAAGTAGTAGAACAGATTTAGCCGTGTGTCAGTCTCGCACAGAAGGAATGGATGATGCAACACGTCAGTAAGTCAACCCTGGACCCAACCAAATTACCCTGGAACGCCAAGAAAGCTATTGTTTGAACTTTGACTGACAATGATATTCTGTACATTCAGTGAGGCGAAATAAAAGTTGCATAGTCAGATTATCAGAGGCATTCGTCTATGGAAATAGAGCTAGTGTAAGAATTAGTAGCCATAGCACGGATTCACTGTATATTAAAACCCAGGGAAGCCATAGCTGTGGACACCAACTGATAAATTACCTCAAAACCTGGAGAGAAAAAAGTACCAGTCTTTTGCCCCATTTGCTAAGTTGGTGAAGATCAAAACTTGGAGAGAGAAAAAAGCAATCTTTTCCCTCCTTGTTAAGCCGGTGAAGATCAGCAGGCTGGAGTTGAGGGGGAGGGAAAGAGGTGAAGAAATCAAAGTGGAGGCCTACAAGAAGGTTCAATCAGATGGCCATGGTGTACAGGAGGTACTGTTCCTGTGCCCTCAACTGCTTCTTGCTGCTAGTACCACTCCTCTTCTTGTCCTTGTTTCACGATGAGTTGGTGGCCGCTGTGGATGTGCCTTCTTCCCTACAACCTGACAAGGCGCAGGAGGCCATCATGATGAATCTCTCAAGCATCGTGGGTGAGAGTTGGAGCTCCAACACAAACTTTTGCGATTGGACTGGAGTTGCCTGCTCACGTTCTGGGTCTAGTTCTTCCTTGGTCGTGACCAGCATCACTTTGTCCAGCTGCGGCATATCCAACCCCTCCATCTTTGCCTCCTTATGCCTTCTTGACACTTTATTGTCCCTTGATCTCTCAATAAATAATTTTACAAATTTGGGGGATAAATTCCCCACCACTTCTTGCCGCATGAAGGAAGGATTGCTGTCACTTAATCTGAGCAGCAACCTGTTATCTCACAGCCTCAGTGATTTTTCGGGTCTCCCACAGTTGGAGGTTCTTGATTTGTCCTTCAATCTTTTTGCTGATGGAAATTTAAGCTCAGACTTGGGTTCTTTCCCCAAATTGAGGAGCTTAAATCTTAGTTCCAACAAGTTGAATGGTGATGTTCCTATCAGTATGGCTAGCTCTTTGGAGGAGTTGGTATTGTCTGGCAATCAATTGAATGGCACAATTCCTCTGGGTGTGTTTAAATATGGAAATCTTACTCTTCTAGATCTCAGCCAGAATCATCTAATTGGTACTGTCCCAGATAAATTCATGAGCTTCGCCCAGCTAGAGACTTTGCTCCTTTCAGGAAATAGATTGAGTGGGAGAATACCAGAGAGTCTGCAGAGCGTGATGACTCTCTATCGGTTTGGAGCTAACCAGAACAACTTCACTGGTGCAGTTCCCAGTAGTATTGCCAGTCATGTCAGAATGTTGGATTTGAGTTATAACAATCTGAGTGGGAAGATTTCCCCAGATTTCCTCTCACATATGGGGTTGCAGACCGTTGATCTCACCGGTAACATGCTTGAAGGGACTATTCCCAGCCATTTGTCTCGAAGCCTCTACCGCTTGAGGCTTGGTGGAAACAGGCTTAGTGGGAACATCCCGCGCTCAATTTGTGACGGCAGGGGCTTGACTTATCTTGAGTTGGATAGCAATCGGTTGACGGGAAACATACCTGCAGAGCTTAGTAAATGCAAGAGCTTGTCTTTGTTGAGTCTGGCATCAAATAAGTTACAGGGTCCAGTTCCAGCTGCCATCAGTAGCCTTGACAAGCTGGTAGTTCTGAAGCTTCAAGACAACTATCTCAGCGGACCTATCCCAAATACATTTTCAAATTTAAGAATCCTAAGCACGATGAATCTTAGTCACAATTCATTTACTGGATACATACCAAGTGAAATTCTCGAGCTGGAAAAGCTTTCCACCTTGGATTTGCACGCCAACAATATCAAAGGGGACATTCCGACTTCAATCAGTTCATCCAAGTCACTAATTGAGCTCAATCTAGGGTATAATGCTCTGACTGGTACAATCCCAACAATGCCAACGACTTTAAGCATTTCTCTTAATCTTAGTCACAATCATCTCAGTGGATCTATTTATTCAGATCTTAGCTATTTAAGTGAACTAGAGATTCTTGATCTTTCATACAACCACCTGTCTGGTGAGGTTCCATCTTCACTAGGGAACCTGCAAAGTTTAGCACAGCTGGTGCTTTCTTATAACAATCTTTCTGGGTTTGTTCCTAGCTTCCGTCAAAATGTCGAAATTCATATTGATGGGAACCCTGATCTTGTTAATCATACAGTAAACGGTAATCATACTCGTAAGAGAAGGGTGAACAATGTGGTAGTCACCTTTGTTAGCATCGGTGCTCTTGCTGGATTATGCTTCCTTGTTGTTATTGCTATGATCTCATTTCCAAAGAGAATATATCGTGTAGAAAGCGAAAGCATACCGACTGGGGATGATGCTTCTCAAATCATTAGTGGACGCCTAATAACAATGAACTGCATCCGCACCTCTGCAATTATGTTCAAGAAAGAAAGGCAGGATGACTGGCGAATCACAGCTTTCCAAGCTCTTAACTTCGAGGCTGCAGACATGCGGCAGGGACTAACTGAAGAGAACCTTGTCGGTAGCGGTGGTTCAGGGCATGTTTACCGAGTCACATACAACAACCGGCACAACAACAGCACAGGGGTGGTGGCCGTGAAGCAGATCCGAAGCGTTGGGTCGCTGGACGAAAAGTTGGAGCGTGAGTTTGATTCCGAAGCTAGCATCCTGTGCAACATTCGGCACAACAACATTGTCAGGTTGCTGTGCTGCCTCTCTGGCACGCAGTGCAAGCTCCTTGTGTATGACTACATGGACAACGGCAGCCTGGACAGATGGCTCCATGGCGACTACATCCTCCGTGCAGCGCACCCTACGGCGAGGGCACGGCCTGTGCAGCGTGTGCCGTTGGACTGGCCAACGAGGCTCATAGTAGCTGTCGGGGCCGCTCAGGGGCTGTGCTACATGCACCACAGTTGCTCGCCGCCCATCATCCATCGGGATGTCAAGACGAGCAACATCCTGCTTGACTCGGAGTTCCGGGCTAAGGTCGCGGACTTCGGGCTGGCTAGGATGATGGTCCAGGCAGGGGAACCCAACACCATGACCTGGGTAGTTGGATCCTTTGGTTACATGGCTCCGGGTAGGTTTCAGTGGATTTCACTCTCATTTTGTTGGATTCTGTACAGTAACTGGGGTAGTAGTACCGTAGTGTAGTCATTACCATAGGTTGAAGTATTGCCAGACCTAATATTATAGCTTTTACTGTTTAATGTCTGCAGAGTATGCTTACACGAGGAAGGTGAATGAGAAGGTGGATGTCTTCGGCTTTGGTGTTGTGCTCTTGGAGCTCACAACCGGAAAGAAGGCCAACGATGGTGGCGAGCATGGTTCCCTGGCAGAATGGGCAGGGTACCACTGCCGTTCAGGGAGTATCCTTGATGCTACGGACATCTGCATCAGATATGCAGGGTACACCGATGAGATTGAGAGCGTGTTCAGGCTAGGCGTGAAATGCACGGGCAGCTCGCCGCTTTCACGTCCGACTATGGAGGAGGTGCTGCAGATTCTGCTCAAATGCAGCGAGCAGACCCTCCGGAAAAGCAGACTGGAGTGTGTCAATGAGTAGGAAGGAGCTCCATGCTTGCTGCATAGCGACTAGCGAGGCAGTCGTGCACTCGTGCGAAACATTCTTTACAACGGCAAAGAAACATGTCATCAAGCAGGAGATTGACTTTTATATATTACATTGTCTGAACACTGAAGGACTAACATTATTGCACATCAAACAGTCCGGACGGCCGCTCGCGTCCTCACCTTGGGGCACGGCTTCCCTTTGTACCCGTAAGGCCTGCTCCCTCCGGTTTAGTAAAAGAAGTCGTTTAGGACAGCGACACGGTCTCCAAAGTACAACTTTGACTTCTTATTTTTATAAAGATATTTATTAAACAATAACATATATATACTTTTATGAAAGTATTTTGCAAGACAAATCTACTTATGTAGTTTTCACATTTTCAAACTCAACGACTTAAAAGCTATTCACGATTTATATTTCCAATGTCTGACTCAAATCTTGTCCAAAACGACTTCCTTTACTAAACCGGAGGAAGTATTTATTTGGAAGCCTGGTAATTGATCAAAAACCAGCGTAAAATATAAGCCTGAAAATTTTTAAAGGCAATAAAATGCGGCGAGGATATACAACCGATGACGCCGAAATCGATATTTTCATGTTAGCCTCGCAGTTGTCGTCTTGTTAACAAGCATACCAGCGCCATTGCTATGACCTCGTTGGTCGTTGCTAGCAATAATTTGGTAGTTGCCTTTGAGTGTTATGTTATGGTACCTTAAAATTATTTTAAAAATGCACATTCCATGTCACTGTCATTTAGACGGTTTTGAATATTTCGGAGGGGCTAAATACTCAGTTTCATAAATGAGGGTGTTAAGTAAAGTTATTCTTGTGGTTAAGTGTTTGGTTGATTTTTCTTAGTCTTACCCTGCACGTTAACTCCGATGTTGGGCTCTAAGAGGATTATCAGGAACCCATCCGGTGGAGTCGATTTGGCGCCAAAAGGAGTGGGCGGCAGCGTTGTCCCGCCGTTTTTTCCGGGCTCCCCTTCCCTTCTCCAATTCCTCCATCCCCTCCCATCCACGGCTCCACCTCATCAGATCTCTAAACAAAGCCAAGGCCCCCTGCCGACCACCGGCCACCGCCACGGGGGAGAGAGAGAAGGGCGCCGCACGAGAAAAACTACTAGAAATCTCCCGTCCCCGACCAGGCCGATCGATCGATCGATCGACGACATGCGCCGCACGTTGGCGCCCGGCTTAAATTAGGCAGCAGGTTTCCGCCGCCCTCCCCCATTTAGTTTTCCCGCGGGTGCCGGCCCGTGTCGCTCGCCCCGCCCCGCCTAGTTCAATCCCCCTCCCACCCGGGCCGTCGTGCGCGGCATGCCCTCCTCTCCCAATTCCCGCCCCGCCCGCCTCTAGCTCTCCCCTGTCCTCGGCTGCCGCGGCCACCTCCGCCGCCGCCGTTTAGGTGGGGATCGATCGGCCGGGAGGCGGTACGGTGCGGTGAGGCGCGGCGGGCGTGCGGGTTCTTGGTCGCGCGCTGGCCGGCCGGCGTCCGCAGCTGCTGGCGCATCCTGAGGCGGCGGCGCGGCGGTGCAAGACCGCCGGGTCCCGCGCGCCCACGCCTTGCGCGCCAAGCTCGAGGCCGTGGGCTGGGTGATGGTGCGCTTCCTCCGGCGCGGCCACAGCCTTGACGACAACAACAAGACCGACCCCGGATCGCACGACCGCGACGCCCGACGACACCACCAGCACTACCTCCAAAGGACCGGCAGCGACACGGCAGAGATGCCCGACTCCCTTGCCAATGGCGGCACGCCGCCGCTGCCCAACGGCCGGGCGGCGGCCGCGGGGGCACGGAACCGGCTCGGCCGCGACGGGCCGCCCTCGGGTACGTACGACGCCTTTCGGCCTGGGTTTTGAATTTCTGATGATGCGCCCAGCTTGGTTGGTGATTCTTGCTTGGATTCCTATCAGAGCTGGACACGATGAAGGAGAAGTTCGCCAAGCTGCTGCTGGGCGAGGACATGTCCGGCACCGGCAAGGGCGTGTCGTCGGCGCTCGCGCTCTCCAACGCCGTCACCAACCTCGCCGCCTCCGTCTTCGGGGAGCACCGCAAGCTGGAGCCCATGGCGCCCGACACCAAGGAGCGCTGGAAGAGGGAGGTCGGCTGGCTGCTCTCCGTCACCGACCACATCGTCGAGTTCGTGCCCACCAGGCAGACAGCGGAGAATGGCACCACCATGGAGGTCCTCTTCTTTTTTTTCTGTTGTTGTTTTTTTCCAGCAACGTCCATTCTTGGCTTGGACCAATGTTATTTGACACGTACGAGTACGATCATTGTTCTTGGCATTGGCAGATCATGTCGACGGCGCAGCGGCGCGACCTCGCCATGAACATCCCGGCGCTGCGGAAGCTGGACGCCATGCTCATCGTGCGTGTTGTGTTTTGCTGGATCTGTGCCACTCACTGATTGATTGATTGATCGATTGTGAAATGATCGATCGATGCCAACATATTGCGGATGAATGCAGGGTTACATGGACAACTTCGTGGACCAGACGGAGTTCTGGTACGAGAAGGGCGGCGACAACAAGCGCGACGACGACAAGTGGTGGATGCCGACGGTGAAGGTGCCGTCGGAGGGGCTGTCGGACGTGACACGCAAGTGGCTGCAGTACCAGAAGGAGTGCGTCAACCAGGTGCTCAAGGCCGCCATGGCCATCAACGCGCAGGTGCTCGTCGAGATGGAGATACCGGAGATCTACATCGAGTCGCTACCAAAGGCAATTAATGCTTCTTTCTTCATTCCTGCTTAATTTGATCAACAATTCAATTACCTGTCAAATCAAATAATCCAATATATGAATGGACGACGCAAACAAACAAAAATGCAGAAAGGGAAGACGAGCCTCGGCGACGCCATCTACCGCAGCATCACCGAGGAGACGTTCGACCCTCTCGAGTTCCTGGCCGGCATGGACCTGTCGACGGAGCACAAGGTGCTCGACCTCAAGAACCGCATCGAGGCCTCCACCGTGATCTGGAAGCGCAAGATGCAGACCAAGGACTCCAAGTCGTCCTGGAGCTCCATCGTCAGCTTCGAGAAGCGCGAGCAGTTCGAGGAGCGCGCCGAGACCATCCTCCACCTCCTCAAGCTCCAGTTCCCCGGCACGCCGCAGTCGCAGCTCGACATCTCCAAGATCCAGTACAACAGGGTGCGTTGCTGCTTCTTTCTTCCTTCCTTCCGTCCATCTTGTATCCTTGTTTCGTGCTTGCCATTTCATCCGTGGAAACGACGACGAGCTGACCTCAAATGTATATACATATATGATATATATATTTATATATAAATAATCCATCATCCATGGATCATTCATGGCTACTGTATATATCTGCAGGACGTCGGGTACGCGCTGCTGGAGAGCTACTCGCGTGTGCTGGAGAGCCTGGCGTACAGCGTGATGTCGCGGATCGAGGACGTGCTGGGCGCGGACGCGGCGGCGCAGAACCTGACGGCGAGCGAGGCGGCGCGGCGGATGCTGGAGTCGGGGGCGGCGGAGGCCCCCGCGGCGAGGAAGCTGGACGCCAAGGAGGAGCTGGAGAAGCTCAACGAGGCCCCCGCCTCCATGACGCTGTTCGACTTCATGGGGTGGCACTTCGACCAGGACGAGCTGATGAAGCGCAGGGAGGACGGCACGCTCGACGCCGACGCCGAGGCCAAGCTCCTCAAGAAGGCGCCCAGCATGGCACCCACCAAGAAGTTCTCCTACGTCGACAGCCTCTCCTCCGGCGGCATGAGGAGCCCCTCCGCGCGCCATTAATTTCACCCATCGAGCTAGTATAAGCTAGCTCAAGATCCAGCACCAACGAACGCCATGGGTTGTGGGGGAAGAAGACGGCGGCGGGTCGTGCATCCTCCGATCCGAATCCGAATCGTTCTTGCATAGTTGCATGCGTGTACATAGCTGAGGCGCAGCACGTGGTACGCACTAACTAGTGATCGCGATGTTCTCTTCGACATCTTACTGATTTGGTTCTTGTTGATCCTCTTTGCCTCTACGTTCTAGAAGATGGTGAGGGGAAGAGAAGAGAGAGGGTGATTATTTGGTCTCTGCGTACGCATTGAGGGGATGGTTGCTGCTATAGCTGCGCGTAGCTACTGATTTTTCTCAACTACTACTAGTAATGTATACTTTGGGCATGGCTCTCCAGAGCTGCTGCTGTTCTCCAGAAGAGGAGACGCTTGGGCTCTGTCGTATATGTATGAAACTTTGCAGTCAGGAAAACACAATGTATTCTTTGATTTGTTCAAGCTAATCGTTCTTCTTGACTCAGATTATTGGCATTGTTTGATTTGTTTCAAGCTAATCATTCTTGACTCAGATTATTGGCATTCACGATCATTCTTCTTGACTCAGATTATTGGCATTCCGAATCGTGAATTATTCTGCAAACAGAAATGCATGCTCTGCTTGTTTTCGTAGATGGAACAGTAGTAAGATAATAAAGACATCAGACGGGAAAAGACTCAAAATGTCCAATGAGGCAATGAATAGCAAGAGAGGTGTCACCAGAGTCCACAGAAGTGTACCTACTCAGTTTTCGCTAATAGCGGCAACCAAAAATCATGCGCAACTTTATCATAATTAAAACTTATAACCAGGAAAAAAGATGTGATATCATGCAGCTTTTAACAAACGTGTACAGAACGATTCAATTTGCCTGAGCATTTCCCACTCGTTCAACATTTAGTGATCTCACCATACATCTGCCCGAGAGGCTAGGAGACTTCCAGGCGACTTTTCTGAAAACAACGTGCATACACGTATTTTGCTATCTACTTTTTCTATGCATGTATATGGAAATAGGAACTTGAGAGGCTAACTAATCCCTCTCCTCTCTTGTGAAGAAAAAAGGAACAAAATCAATCACTTGTTAGCAATCGAACCCGAACCAGGCATTTACAACAACACCAAACCTCAACGAATAAGTGGAACTCTATGTACATTTACTTATACAGCAGTCAGGTCTCTAGATCATTTTCCCGCCTGTGCTGTTCAGCCGAGGCAAGGCTAGGAACATTGTGCTCGATATAGTCATCTGAGGCTTCATCCTCGTCATCAGAAGAAAGAAGTGATGAACCCATCCATTGCTTGAAACCATCATTTATGCGCCGCTGCATCTCCGGAGTCACTTCCATTTTGGACTCTAGCATCTCTAGACCCACATTGTGGGTAGCGTAATCACCCTCGTCAAGGACAACTGCGGCTTTCCTTCTCAAGAAGAAGGCTGTGCCACCGTATAAGATTGCCAAACCCCAGGCTGTAATTTCATAGCACCAGAAAAGTGGAACAGAGCAAGTACTTCCTAGGGCCAGCAGTGTTGATCCTAGAACAATTGCCATGAGACCAAATACTACCGCAAAAACTGCATTAAGTATAGCCAAGCAACGAACACCACCTGCACAATTCCAAGATGAGATTAGTGACCCAACCATGAAATAACTGGACATGCATATTAGGGTTCTAGATTGGTGGTATTGATAACAAGTTACACTGTAAACGCACATACTAGAACCAGTAGCTTACACATCAGCAACATAAGTGGCCATCACTTGCATAAACAATCAATAAGTGGCCATCAACAATACATGGGAGCTCATGACTGGGTGTGTTGTTAACAAGGTACTTACAAGTAAAATTAGTAAATCACTAAAAATCAATCTCATGCATAATGAATACACATCCATGAAATTGTGGCCACATCTCAGCATACAAAAAGAGAACTAGTGGCTATAATAAACATCTGCAATTGACAGCATATGTGGACTAAGAAAATATAAGCTCATCCTCGACGTTTATGATTTTGCATAAGGTCAGGAAACACATAGTTTCCCAGATAACTCATTTTGAGTGAATGGTGGACATTTCTCCATTCTTGAGCTTAGAAAAGCACACACACCTAAGGTGGGAAAATGTATATGAACGTGGTGCATGTTCCCACTGTATATTTACCAATTAACCCACTGCATATGAATAGAGAAAAGGGAGAGAAAAAATTCCAATTGAATGGCCAAGATACATGTGCAGAGGGAGCTTATTCCCTGTTGTAGTGCAGTGGCTAAAATGTTCAGCACATAGTTGCTCAAGCATGTATACTTCAGTGCTAAGACCGCACATATGTGTGGATTGGTGATTGCACTATGACAACTAAGAAACCCAGAACAAAACCTAGAAGGATAGCAGAGAACCGGTCCATGACATGACACTATATTTTCCTTCTGTACAAATATCTTACACACGGCAACTGTTTTCAGTTAATACAGCTTCCTAACCCCCATCCCCCACCTACACTAAAAAAAATGTTGTAAAATGTTTAAAAGACATGTGCCTTCATAAGCAGGTGTAACTAAGGGGCCAATTGAAGTAAAAGAGTATGAAGAGTAGATTTCTTGTAGAAGCAAAGTGAATAAAAAGTTCAACAAAGTATGAGGGTTGACATTGGCTGGTTAGTTGACCAAAAAAATTGAATGAATATTGAAGTCATTGGATCCGACGAAGAAAAGTTTTCAGCTTTCCCTTTATATTACTTAAGAACATCAGGTCAACATGCCATGTCACGCTAGTTGCTGATTAAGTCAGATTTGGTCAAACCTGACCATAGAATTTTAGAGATGTAAACAATCAATTGTCGTTTGTCAAATTGAGAAGCACAAGCAACACATCCCTATAAGTTTGGGTACCAATGATGCACGTCATGTATGTATTCTTTATGGACAGCAAAGTAAATCTTTATGCTAAAAATAATTCAAGAACCGTGCAATATCAAATCGTGAGCGTAAAAAAGTTGTCATAGGTACGCAGGATTTGTACATAAGTCTATGTTTTCTTTGGGTGAAACATAGTATAATCAAGACTTGCAGGAATAGGACCAAATTAATCGACCGAAAATGACAATTTTGGAGAAACAAATATAGATGACACTGTAATATAGTTTACTATGCGTCATCATGACCATAGAGATATCCTTTTTATTATATTTTCATAGCATAACACACTGGATAACAAATTTCTGCCAGTTCTTTCAGGGCACAATTACTTATTGTGAGATTAGCGTTGCAAACAATTGGTAGTTTCGTTGAGATAGTCAACAGCAAGAACAGTTTGCTTTATGTAGAATGTACACTAACAGGAAGTACCAGAAGATACCATCAGGAGCTACTCACGACAGAAATATGGGATCTACACCAGTTAACCTTCTGCTTACTAATAATGGTTAGCTGCCAAATATGCATGCTTAACCAATATATTTATTCTATCAAACTAATGACTTCCCTGCTTGTTTCGTAAACCTTAGATATCTATTGTGAGGTGATTGTAATAAACAATTCTGAAGTGGAAGAGATAATGATATCTGCAATTCTATGGCAAGAATGCAATATCTCCTGATAATCTACAAACGGTAGGCTAAACAGGGGCAGGAAACCATAAGCTTCCAGAAACCTAACAGATTTGAATGTCTTATAATATCTGAGATGACCTCAGCTAGCCCCATAGTTTCTTACTGCCACCAGAAGAATCTAAGTCACACAAAGGTAAATGACAAGGAAGCATATATGAACTCACCTCTTCTAGAAGCACAAAAGTTATTCTCAACAACGCAGATCATGGGATGCCTTCTTGGAGCAGCATATGCAACAGATATTCCTGCAAGTATTGGTTTGGTGTTCAATTTGAGAGGGAAAATTAATTTAAATTGCTGCAAATGGTTCATCTGGCAAGAAAAAGGGATGAATAACAAAGACAAAAGAACTAACTGATTGTATACATGAACTACATGAACATAACTCATCTACAAAATAGATAAACCAATAGCCATGAAGCTACTGAAGCATAAACATCACTTCCCTTCAGTTGATCATAAATATCACCTCAAGCAGCGGTGTAGGAAATTAATCAGGTAAATCCAACTTTCAAGTGTAAAATTAGGACGCCTTCTTGGCATAAATGTGTGTTGCAGTTGAAGTAAAGGCTGGTGTTGTGGCTATCGTGCAATGTGGAATCTAGCTGAATACGAGACTCACTACTAACTCAAGTATTATTGTACAAATATGAGTGGCTCCAAAACAGGTTCTCTCGAATAGCTGGACCTGTGAATTTGCAAAGGATTTCATAACAAAAATGAGGCCTCTAAATCTCTAATGTCCACTTAGGTCAAAGTTAAATATACCACCAGCTCAAAAAAACAAAAATGCCAATATTCACATGGTGAAGCAGGACAAAACGACATCCTGTTCTAGATATATACATACATCTCTCTTCGAATCGCAATCACAGTCCGCAATTTTCAACTTAATCCTAATGTCCAATACAGAGAGTCTGATAAACACAGTAATCTATCTGGTATACCACCACATACAGCTATAGAAAAAAAAAACACATAAGCATCGCAGGGAACGAGATTTTGGGCTCACCGGCCACGAGGTAGGTGAGCGAGGCGCCGAAGAGGACGGCGGAGGGCACAAAGACGACCATCCAGTAGAAGTCGGCGGCCTCGGCGGTGGTCATGTAGAAGGCGCCCCCTCGGTACCGGTACGCCTCGGGCTCCTCCTCCCTGCTGCTGGCGGCGGCGGGCAGAGCCTCGAGCATGCGGCGCTCCCGGCAGAAGGGCCGCTCCGCGGGCTCGGCGGGGAACACGATCCCGAGGCTGACGCACGCCGCGGCGGCCACGGCGGCGGCGACGCAGCAGGCGGCCGCCACGGCCAGCGGGCGGCGGAGGCGCGGGAGCGAGTGCTCGTCGTCCCGGAGCGCCGCGTAGGCGCGCCGCGGCATCAGGAACGCCTGCCGCAGCGCGTCGCCGAGCAGCGCCATCTGCGGCGGCGGGTGGCGGCGGCGGCGTGGGAGGGGAAGGTAGGGGGTGGGATGAGGGTAGGGTCGCGGTGGGTGTGGGCGAGAACCCTAGACGCGGTTTTGCGGGTGGGGGAGGGGAGGATTCGGCGTCGGCGGCATGGGGGGGGAGAATTTGGGCGGCCAGGTGAGGAGGTCTCGGCTTTCGGGGGGTGGTTTGGTTGCCTTGCAGGAAGGGGGAAGAAATGGGACCATGGATTCTAGTCTCGGCCTGTCGGTGTCTGTGTCAAAAGAAAAAATGTGTCAACCTGTCAACAAGGTCAAGGTTAGGCAAAAACATTAGAATTGGTCAATATATTCCTGTTAATCTTTATTAATAATAGCTTTGAAAATGATTCAAAAAGTAATAGCTTTATAGTATAGCACATATAAAACGTTTGCACACCCCTTTTTTACATTTTATTAGTTGGAATATATATAGAAATGAGTATTAAAATATGTGTAGAAATTCAAATAATTACAGAAAAAGGTAGCTAGATATACACATATTGAATTCCAAATAGTTTGATTTTGTGAGGGAAAAAAAGAGGGATAGTCCTATGATGACCAACAGGAAGCAAGGATAATGAGTTCTTATCATAGCTCCTGTTAAAATAATGCATTAGCCTCCTTCGTTACTGCCTATTGAAATCCATTTTGATGATGTTGCTGGAAAACTATAGGGAAGGGATTTTCTCAAGAGGGTCTATGGAGTGATCATTGACGACGCATATGGGCTAAGTGTATGGCGCCATTATGAATCTAGTGGACTCAGAATCTAGTGACTCCCTTCTCGTAGGCGTATTGCCTTATTCCCAAATGTCGTTCATTAACATGGGCCATTTAGGCATGGCAAAAAAGTTTCCAAAAAAAAAGGCATGACAAAAAAATGTAACCTTTTAACACGGTAAATTTTGGTGATAAGAGAATTTTCGCGACGCAGTACGATAGTAGACAAGATCACGGCCACTAACCTAATCTAAGGTAGTCTAGAATTTGCACAGTCATCTATTATGTGTCACGTCACAAATTCATGCATATGAACATCGTCGATCAAGCATGCATGGTAGAGGAGTGCTAAATAAGTTGTGTGGCACCGTGGAAGATGAAGATAATTAAATCACAAAATGGAGTTGTCTGGAACCTAATAAACAAACATTGAATTCACTAAAAACTACTATATCTTAGAGGAAGAGGTAGAGGAAGAAGGATGGGAAAGGGGATGTTTGTCATGTGTTCCTCTTGCTCCCAACAAGGCCACTAGAAGGGAAAGTAGTGGGGAAGAGATCACAAATGATATTATGGTACTCCCTCCATTTTAAATTATAGGTTATTTAAGAATTTTTAAGTTCATAGTTTTTACTACGCATCTAGACATATTGTATATCTAGGTGCATAATAAAAGCTATGAATCTAGAAATGGCAAAATGACTTATAGTTTGAAACGGACGGGGTATTGTTTAAGTAGCATCTTTATATAAGTGGCATCGTAAGTCTTTATTGTCAAAATAGCCATGTTTATTTGAGACATCTTAAATCTTCACCTTTTTCTTAAAATTAATAATTGAACTAATTCTACCTAAACAGAGAATCCAAGCAAATAGTCATATGCTGAGGTACTGATATGGTAACAATATAAATCAGTTTAAAACATAGTGGAAATGGTCCTATCCCACCTAAAAGTTATAAAGCTTTACTATGTGAAAGTTATACTACTCATGTTCATTTTATTTCAAGCATGATTAAATTTATGTAAAATATATTAACATTTATATCTCTGTTGTCAAAATAGCCATGTTTATTTGAGGCATCTAAAAACTTCATCTTTTTATTAAAATTAATAATTGAATTAATTCTACCTAAACGAAGAATCCAAGCAAATAGTCATAACATTTATATCTCTAAATAAAGTTAGTATAAAAATAAAAAGTTTGCTAGGTGCATATATCATGCACACAATTTTCTCGTCATTTAAATTTGGTAAGGATTGCTTAGCATGTGTACCACAAGCTAGATCTCACGATCCACACCATTGCGTGCCTCTATTCGGCAATGGAATAGTAACTAGCCCTTATCTTAAGTTGGCCATCGAATCGCTTGACAGGCGAGGTGGTACTAAACTGGTTTAAATCTACTGCAGTCTTTGTTAGTTTTACCATTACCAAAACTGTGCGTACAGAGCATTCCTCTGCCCCACATCATCCGAAACGCCTCCTCCCCTCCCCCGTTCTGCCGGCGGCGAGCGAGCGGAGGCCGGGTCGCGAGAGGGGTGATGACGGTGGCGGCGGGGCTGGGGTACGCGCTCATCGCGCTGGGCCCGGCCTTCTCCCTCTTTGCCGGCGTCGTCGCCAGGAAGCCCTTCCTCGTCCTGACCCTCCTCTCCAGGTCTCCCCCCTCAAGCCTCGCCTGTTTCTTTAGCTTATTTCGTCGCATTTGGATCAGGTCGTTCGTCGCGCTCTGGTAAAATTGAAGAGTTAGTTCGTCGATATGAGAAGCATTTGATTGATGCGTTTCTGTGTGAAGGATTCGCGCGGGAAAGGCCGGCTCCGGCCCTTTGTTTAGTTGAGCTAGGGTTTAGCAGGCAGTTTCTGTTCTTTTGATTGGTTGGTTGATTCGGTGCTTGCGACCTCGATCCGGATACTTCTAGTTATAGTCAGCTCACATGGCGTGTTCTACGTAGTGTTTGGAGCCCTTGATCTGCCATCTCTGTTCTCAGAATCTGTAAATCTGGTTTGTGAGTGATGTATGGGATTCAGACCTGTAAAACTTGACTATCCTCCATATGGTACTGAGTCTCTGACTAGGTTAGTTTGAGTCTCAGAGCTTGCTGAATGTTAAGGCCCCTGTGTTTACTGCCTTGCTAGAGTTCCTTGTTATCCACTTTCTTCGTTTTCAGTATTCACCTAATTTACATTGGAGATGTCAAATATATAAAGGCTCAGTGCTTGTTGATATGAGTGAGTGGTTAACATTTTCAGTTGAGCAGACATCTATATTTACTTTTTATAAGGAAACATTCTGTTATATCTATAAATGCTGTGCGTGACTTTGGCCAACCATCCTTTTGTATGACGTTTCTAGCCAGCCGATAGAGAACTACAGTAAGATGCAGAAGGAAACACCTCACAGATATATATGCCTGACCACTTTCAAATGACACGTATGGCTCAAGGTCCTCTAAGCATCAATGTTTCTATCCATAGATGTCACCTCTTATCAGAACTTTAGTTCCATAGTCCAAACATCACAATGTCACATAATGGGGGGATTCACTCTGTAATTGAACAAGCTCTGCTTATTAAACTCCTCTTATGAAATTCAGGCTTGCTGTCTAATTTGGAAACTTTAAGTTATAGATTGCTGGTGTCCCTTTGGTGATGACTGATGATCTTATTAGCAGATTGAGCACACATGCTGTCTGGGTTGGTTAGGAAGGTTTTATTATTTCCAGTTAAGCCATTTGCTGTCCGCCTGTCCTCAATCATTGGAATAATTTCCAAAGGGATATTATTAGTTATTTTGTTCCCAAGAAAATGGATTACTTTGAAAGAAAATTGAAGTCAACTGGATCTTATATGTTTGAATTAGCAGTTTACAAATCTGTCAAAGTAAACTAGAAACCATTTCCCTCTCAATCAATGTTGGCTTCAGGCCTTGATGGCACTAGGGTGAGTGCCCTGTTTCCCAGCATCGATACCCTCTTTAGTGTCTGAGCCTAAAATAATCAAGTCCACTCTATGTTTTCTTATTAACTTTGAAATGAAGGACATTATCATGATTTAAATATTAACTTTTGCCTTATCTTTTTTCATTCAGCACCTTGTTTTGGCTTATAAGTTTGATAGTCCTCTCGGGAATATGGAGGGGATTCCTTCCTATAAAATCAGGAACTTGGTGGGCATATGCAATTCTGATCTTTACGTCTGTTGTCTTGCAAGAAGGCACTCGCCTTGTGTTTTGGAGGCTTTACAAGTAGGTAAACCATAATAAATGTTGACGTTCTCCTATTTATGATATTTGGGTTCTTATCCACTGTGGTTATTTAAACACCTTTCCAGGAAAATGGAAGAGATGTTAGATGCATTTGCGGATAGAATTTCTAAGCCTCGTCTTAGTTTGACAGACAAGATGCTGATTTCTTTAGGTAAGTTATTGTGTTACAAGATGAAAATTATCGTTGTGGTTCTAGGAAGACCAAATGTTTCTTCGCTTAGCGTTTTATATGTAGAAATTATTTATCTGTTGCAGCCATGTATTTTGCCCAGTTTTTAAATTCAAATGAATGTATGCATATTTTAGTTGCACTTGTATATTTGCCAAATTATGCTCCTGTTTTATAGAAAGGCCAATTTTGCAAATTAATCAGAAAAGAATTGCAGGTCATGTTATTTATATTCCTCAAGCATATTTTTTTTCTAAATTTTTTGGTGACTGATTCTAACAAGGTTACACAGGCTAATTTGTTTGCCAGTGCTGTAAAATCTGTTGGTCATAACAGAGCAAACCCAGTTTCTCTTCTTATCCATTGTTGATTTCAAACTAGGAAGCTTTCATAACTTAGACTTGCTGCATTGCTAAATGCTAACTCAACTGATTGTTTTGAATCAGTGGATGTGCATTTGCTTACTGATTTGTTGGAGCATTGTTAGGACCTTTGTAATTTGTGGCATTGCTAAATGCCACAAATTATAATTCCTTCTGCTCATTCACTGCCCTTTGTAATGTTTGTGCAGCTGGTGGTTTAGGTCATGGTGTGGCTCATGCGGTCTTTTTCTGTCTAAGCCTTTTGACTCCAGCATTTGGTCGAGCCACATTTTATGTTGAAAGGTGCTCAAAGATGCCATTTTTCCTTGCGTCAGGCAAGTGTTTTTCTCCCCTTATCCCTAGTCCGTAATATAACTTTTCACCAAGGAAGGGAATATAAGAATTCATTCTAGAAAAACACTTTTGTAAATGTTTCTTCCACTTTTGATGCTTAACTTTATGTCATGTTGCCAGCATAAATTCTAGCTGTATTTGATTCCAACTAATGTACTGAGTTTGTTTTGAATAATATTCACTGTTATCTCTGCTTGCTATTTTTCAGCTCTTATTGCACTTGGATTCTTGGTCATCCATACGTTCTCAATGATTATTGCTTTCAATGCATACGATGAGAGAAAGAAAAGTGACCAGATCGTTGTCCCAGTTGTTCATTTGACTGCTGCTGTAATGGTAAGAACTAGGTCTCGTGTTGTTTTTGTCATACCTATTCTCCCCCTTTTTTAGATCACGTGCTGATTGTCAGCTTATCACTTAATGAGTGTGAATAGTGCTTGAACAAATTATTTTTTGTTCTTATTTCCATGAGTTTGTGCATGCATTCTACTTACCACAACAGTGGAAACAGTGGCCACAACTCCAGGGAGCTTGTTTTAATGTTCTGCTACCTAAATTGTGCCCCGCCAATTTACTCGTTCTTTATCAAAACTTGCATTCATAAAGTTGTGCTCTATAAAGTCGAAGTGAAGTTTTGAATTGATGAAAATTGAATACGGAATGACAAAAGGTTACTGCTAACTAAAAGCAAATCCTGAAATAAATGTGTCATCTCTGGTTCCATTAGGACAGTGTTTATACTGACTGAATTGTCTGCCCTGAAATCTAGTCAATTGTACAATGCACTGCTGAACTTGTGCCTGACCTTATTGTACCACTGCTGAACTTGTGCCTGACCTTATTGTACCACGTGCTCGTTGCAGACACTTATTAACCTCGCCCCAGGGGGCTGCCTCATTGGCACTCCTCTGTTGTTGGTCGTGGCTGCGCTGACCTTGCAGTACTGCTGGCGAGTTGCATGCCGGAGATTAACCGAGCACCAGCATCGGCAGCTGAACAGCAACTAGCTCTTGCCAGAGTGTTCCTCACATCCTTGTAATTTCCCCATGCGTGTTTGTCTTAATCTTCTCATGTGTAGGATTGAAAACCTCAGGCTGGAGTGGTGTCTTGTAATTAGACAAGAGGGTTTATCAGGAGTTGCACTCAGTCAAAGATGTTAGAATCTGTTTGTACTCCACTGCTGAAAAAATGTCCTCTGAGCCGGTGAAAAAATGTTGTACTATTGATAAATTGGCTGACATTTGACCATCACACCCTCAATACTGCTTTCTAGCTACTGCATTATTTTCAAAAAAAAAAAAGCTACTGCATTTCTTCGTTGGTTTTGGTGAACAATTCCAACGAAGCCTCTAAAACCGGGCCCAAGGAAGTTAGAACATGACAAGTGGGGTCTACAGGACGGCGGGACACAAAACAGAAAAGCGTTCTCTAGGACAGTTGAGCCGCCCCTCTGGGACGCAGAACGGCAGAAGGGACCGTGCGCGAGCACGAGGAAACATCCAGCCGCCTCTGGCCTCACCAGTTCGCCTCGGCCTCGGTTCCACTTCCACTCCACACCGCACTTCTCGAGAATCCGATGGCCCACTTCCCCGCATCTCCGGCGGCCGGGGCAGCCACCGGCACCCGCGTCTCGCCCTCGCCTCGCTCTTCCACTTCCCTGCCGCGGAGGACGACCGTGCTGCCGTCGATTGGAGCCGCCAGAGGGCCCCCTTCGTGGTCGTGGAGGGGAGCAGCCACCGGCTCTGACAAGGCCGCCGGTGAGTATATTCTCGCGATGAGCCCTTGAACAGCGGCACGAGGGCTGTAGTGATAGCGTACTTGTGCGTTTTTCTTCCCTGCTGGTGGTTTATTTCAAATATTGTAGCATTTTGTATCACTTTTCAAAAGTGTGCCACGGTGATTCGATCGGGCCTCTGTATGTTTTGCTTGCGGATTGGGTTTCATTTCGTGTATGGGGTAGGACTTTTATTACTGAATTCCTACTCTTTTCTAAATAAAGTCATAGGGGAGACACTTATCGTTGTTGAAATTATGCAAATCCTCTTTGTGCAATTATCTTCAAACTCAAGGTCTCGAGACTCGAGCATGTATTTCTGACGGGATATGTGTAATGGTAAACATTTCTGGATGGAGTCTGAGTAGTTCCAAGTACACAGAGTCAAAGAGGCATTTAGTTGTGTTCTTTAGGTAGAGTGTGCGTGAGTTCATGCTGATAATGAACTTCGTTTTTTTTTGGGTTGTCGGGTTGTTGGTGGCCTGATTTAATGATGATCCTATGATGGTGATTTGAGGCCGGCTGCTTTTGTTCAAGTGTGGGAATGTGAAGATAATATGATTGGTGCCAACTGCTCGTGACTCTGTCTCTGTCCTTTTCTTGTTGATTGGGATGGGCTGGAATTCTGGAAATGGTTGGATACTTTGAATAATGGTGAATTGCATACACAAGATCATATTTTGAAGATTGTATTTGTATTCCAATGTGTTCATACCTTGTAAGGTTGCTTCTGAAACTTTAGATTGTTTTAGATAGTTCTGGAAGGATAACAACTTTGGTTCTTTAGTATTTGATCTGAATTATTTTCTAGATAGAAAAGAACAGCAAAATCCTGATAAACTAAGTGCTCATCGTTATTTTGTACGGTGTAGGTTGTTGATTTTCTCTCATTACGATTGCCTTTTATGTACATTATACAAGGGAAAATGGAGGATGTGGGGGCATATACATTAGACAGAAATGCATTCTGCAATTAAATGTGTTTTAACTACTAAAAGCAACACTGTACTTTGCAAACCTCAGAACTACGGAGTATATATATTCTTCCTGGAACTAAAGTGCGTCTTTGTCATGCAGCATCAGCCAGGACAATTATCAATCAAAACGATGTTCCTGTCTTGTCTTTTTCTGAGGTGGGCTTTCTTGTCTTTTATATTGTTTGGTGGCACATGTTTAATTAACATCTCTTGATAACATTAATAAGACAGTTGTTGGATGCTCCTTTTGTTTTGAGAGATTATCTTATTTTTCATGAATCATGATTATGCTCTCTTCTTGATTAATTCCTGTTTGATCAATGCACACTTGTACATTGCATATCCATTGTTAGCATGCTGGTAAAAACTATATTCCTTTCATGAGGTCTTTTTAGAACCATTTGTTACAACCACAATATGTTCTGGGCAGTTGGATTGTTTTGAGCATTTGTTTATTATATGACTACTAATTCAGAAGTGGCAACTCTGCACCTAAACACTGTAAATGTATGAGTCAATTCCTTTAAGAATCTATCTTGTTGTACCTTCAGCCATGCTAGAAGAATGATTACAGCCTTTAGTTCTATTATATCTGTAGAAGCTGGGAATGGTTCTGCATGATACTTCTTTACATATTTACATGATTGGTCAAAGTAGCTTATTCTCTTTGCTATACTGTCAAAGCTCGAACTGATATATTGCAACTCTATATCCATAACTTTTTCTCTCAAGGTTGCTGAGAGGCTTGATACATTCCAAGCGTCTGGTGCTAGGAATCAAAATTACATGGCCATGTACTCTAGTATATTTGGTGGAATTACAACGAATCCTTCTGCAATGGTGATACCAATTGATGATCACATGGTTCACAGGGGTCACGGGGTTTTTGATACTGCAGCTATTATGGATGGGTAAGCTCTTCTATAGTGTAAATGTGAACTGCATATTCATGTCAAATAGAATAACAGTTATACAAATACCTACTGAAATTTTTCCTCAATTTATTTTTCTTGTGTGAATGTGAACTACAGAACTTGGAAAGCAAATAAGAAGGCAACATTCTTTTTTTGTCATATTTCTTTGAAATTTTGATGAGGCATCCGTATTATCTTATTTTCTGAATTGACATATTACTGGCAGTCACCTCTATGAGTTAGAACAGCACCTTGACCGCTTCCTGAGATCTGCATTGATGGCCAAAATACCATTACCTTTTGATCGCTCAACAATTAGAAGCATACTAATTCAAACTGTGAGCGCATCAAAGTGCACTCAAGGATCACTCAGATACTGGTTGTCTGTTGGACCTGGAGACTTCCAGTTATCTTCATCTGGCTGCGCAAACCCAGCTCTCTATGCTGTTGTTATTGAAAGTCCATCCTTACAAGTTCCAGCTGTCTGCAAAGTGGTGACATCATCTATACCGATAAAGTCTCCACAGTTTGCAGTCATGAAAAGTGTGAATTACCTGCCAAATGCACTCACCAAGGTGGAGGGTGAAGAAAAGGGTGCGTTTACTAGCATTTGGTTGGATGATGAGGGCTTTGTCGCAGAGGGTTCCAACATGAACGTTGGCTTCGTGACGGCGGGCAAGGAGCTTCTCATGCCCTCTTTTGACAAGATACTCAGTGGGTGCACAGCAAAGCGGGTTCTGACCCTGGCTGAGCAGCTAGTAGCCGATGGAAGGCTAAAGGGGATAATATCAAGGAATGTGAGTGTTCAGGAAGGGAAGGCGGCTGGTGAAATGATGCTTATTGGGAGTGGCATTCTTGTCAAACCTGTTGTTCAGTGGGATGATCAAATAATTGGCTCTGGTAAGAACGATTCTGCATGCTTATATTACATAACACACTTCAACAATAACAGTGGTGAATAAGGAGTCATATCAAATTGAACTCTGTTCTATTGTGTATGAAGTTAATATTAGATAGGTTTGGAGCTTGCCAATATACTCGGACACCTAGAGATTGATAGACAGTTCTAGTTCATCAATTATTTTAGTTTTTGTTGGAGAAGTCAGCTGCCTAGATGTAAGGACATTTTCAAATTAATTTGAAAAAAAAACATCCATCGGTCTAGGAACATGAATATTATGTGTCCGATAACCATGTCGCTGGCTTACTCCCCAGAGCAAATACATTTTTTTTTTGTTTCTTAGATGCAGTATATGTCACATACTGATTGTTGTTTCTTCGCAGGACAAGAAGGACCAATAGCTCAAGCCCTGTATGACCTCATTCTTGAGGACATGAGATCTGGTCCGTCATCTGTTCGCATCCCCGTCCCATACTAAAAGCTCCTATACGGTTACACATTGATTTATCAGTATTCAGTCAGTTGTAAGCTCAGTCATATAAAGTGTATGTACGCCACCTAGATGTCGCTTTGTCCTTGTCATGGTTGGACAAGGAAAGAAGCAGGAGTCCGAGGCGAACAAGATGGCGCGTGAAGCGTCGGCGTCCATATAGAGTTGGTTATTAGGAGTCTGAGTCGGTTTGTAACAGGTTGGCCTATATATGCCGATATTTCATCGTTGACATCAAGCAAATACAAATCCCGTTCTCTGCATAATCCTTTTTTCGACGAACTTCTCTGCATCATCCTCTCGTCGCCGGCCGATCCGGCGACAAGCATGTGAGCAAGCGAAGCTTTTGCACAGCGGCTACTCGGCTCAGGCTCGGATGCCGTTGGCATCTCCTTCCACGGACCCGTCTTACGGTTCAATCTAGATTGTTGGGCCGATCATCCACGGATTTGTTGCGTGGCGCTGCGGCCGCCGGAGTCCCTCGCCCTCTAGACGACCTCGACGACCATCGTGGGCTCCTCCGATGAGTTGGGAAGCAGCTGGACACAACTCGGCGGAGGTGGAGGAAGAGGATCGTTGGGTAAGACGGCGGATGGCGCCAAGCTGGAGAGGCTCTGAGCTGGCGGTGGTCAGGTGGTGGTGCGCCGGCGGAACAAAAAGGAGGGGGCGCCGCGGCATCGGCGGCGCGACGGAGCAGGAAGATGGCGCGGCGGCATGGCAGCGCGCTTGCAGGAGGCAGAAGTGCGCGGGGAAGAGAGGAGGCGGGGCGGAGGCGACGGAGTCGGCATCCGCCGGCCGGCGTTGACCGAGGCGGGCGGCGACGCCGGCGAGCGTGGGAACCGACCCGCGGGGCGTTAATGGGCCGCAGTCTTAATGGGCCGATCTTAACGGGCCGGCCTTTCTCGCGCAGGCGCCCCTTCCTGTCCTGCCTGTGTGTTCGCTCGCGGGTAAGGCCGCAACCCGCACGCCCGCACCGGCTTAATACCAAATCGGGTTCTTTAACCCGAAATTATCGGCGTAAAACCCGGGTTCTCCCAGTAATAGCCTCCTCGGATGTTACTAACCCGCCGCTGCTCGCTTTGCTCTGTGCCTCTGATTGCGTTTCCTGTGTGCAGATTTCCTTTGGACTCCGACCTCGGCACCACGAGTCTCTGCAGCCATCGTCGTGGTGAGTGCGCAGGAGAGTATTTTCAGTGTTCTCTGATTGTGTGTCTGTTCTCTGTGCTTTGCAGGTCAGGAATGGCCGCCGCGTTGCTGCTGAGCCCGCGTCCGGTGGTGGGCCCGGGGAAGAGGCCCCGCTGGGGTTTCACCAGTCCACGTAGCTGTGGGTCAAGTGCTGACGAACGCTGGGACTTACACAAGAGAGTGAGGCAGGAGAGTGAAGAGAAGAAGAGCCCGAGTTCTGGCGGCTCCAGTAATGATGAGCGCTGGGACCTGCACAAGCGGGGTGCCGTGTTTAGTTTCCGAAATCTTTTCACCGAAAAGATTTCGGGCTATGATTTTATCAATTTAAGAGTAGTAAATGTAGACGAAAAAGATGGAAAGTTATATGGATACGTTGGAAATCTCGAGACGAACCTAACGATGGTAATTAGAGGGTAATTAATCCATAATTAGCGGATGGTTACTGTAGCATTACTATTGCAAATCATGGATTAAGTAGGCTCATTAGATTCGTCTCGTGATTTACAGCCTATTCATATAACTTTTCACTTTTTTCGTCTACATTTAATACTCCATACATCTAATATTCTCCTTTGATGTGATGGGTGAAAAGATTTCGTGTTGGAACTAAACAAGGGCTGAGAAGCAGCAGCAGAGTGTGAAGAACAGCTCTAGTGAGGAAGACAAGAAGGAGACTACTACCACTGTGCTGGCTGCTGCGTCGCCGGACCCGAGTGTAAGCTCGTATCGTGGATTGCCTAAGTCCTCTAAGTCGTGTAATTGCCTGATTTGAAGGGCTTATTAATAAAACAGCCGGTAGATAAGGCTGCTAATATATTAAGGCTTATAAGCCTATATAAAGTCATATAGTCCCTTCTAGTGTAAGCTTGGCTATATTATAAAACAGCCGTAGATAAGGCTGAATATAGCCATGGTAGCTTGTGATTAAATAGTAATTTTTTTATCTATCACATTTTCAATGATTCGCCATGCCTTTGTAAAAATATTTTTTTTCATCTAACGAAACTTGTTTACTATTGAAGCCAACATTTTTCTCTAGATCTCAAATCAGTTATCGACACTAATTAGTTTAAGCTGTGCCTTAACTACTATAGCTCAACAACACTATCCTCTCTGGTTTCCTTCAGTGCTGACCAACACCACCAGTGTGGACCTCCATCGACACCTTTGTCGCATCTCTGGTGCTACCAAGATGAAATTATCTTTTGTATTTAGGCCAATCGTTGCTGTTTTTTTTTTCTGAAGAAGAATTGCACGTCATGTTATTCATAATCCTCAAGCATACTTTTTTACAAACTTTCTGGTGATTCATTCTAACAATGTTACACAGGCTAATTTGTTTTCCCCAGTTACATATATATTCTTCTTCTCCATTGTTGATTGACTTGTTGCATTGCTAACTAGGAAGCTTTCATGACTTGCTGCACTGCTAAGTGGATGTGCATTTGCTTACTGATTCGTTGCCGCATTGATTTTGGCTATTAAAAACTCAGTCCTAGGGGAGGACCTCTGTTTTCTTGCTACCTGTCTAGGATGCCACAAATTATAATTCCTTCTGCTCGTTCAGATCACTTTGAAAATGTTTGTGCAGCTGTCTCTTTATGTACATACATGGGGGACGAAGGAGGGTGATGGGGGGCAGAGACATTAGACAGAAATGCATTACGAAATTAAATGTATTTTAACTACTAAAAATGACATTGCTGTACCATATGAACCTCAGAACTATGGTCTTCCTGGAACTAAAGAGCATCTTTGCCATGCATCAGCAGCCAGGACAATTATCAATCCAAATGATGTCCCTTGAAAGACTATGGATTAGGGAAATAATGGATTGATTGATAGAGGTACAAAGAGTGTACAATATATAGGCAAAGGATCGGTCTAGGGTTTATAGAATACACCCAATCAACAGAGATTCTTGCCTAATCTATAATCAACCAGAGAAAACCCTAAGGCTTACTCAGCCGCATGGCTGAGCAGCGTGGCCCATATGGCCGGCCCTAATTGCCCTGTAAATAGCCGTTCTAACACTCCCCCGTAGTCAGATCGTCAGCCGCTGTGCACGTTCAGACTGGACCTGAATTCAGTGAAAACCGAAGAGGGAAGGCCTTTGGTGAAGATATCTGCATACTGAGACGATGTCGGCACATGCAGAACTCGAAGATCACCAATAGCAACGCGCTCCCAGACGAAGTGAAGATCAATCTCAATGTGCTTGGTGCGTTGATGCTGAACTGGATTGGAGGACATGTAGACAGCACTGATGTTGTCGCAATACACTAGTGTGGCACGGCGAAGAGGGGCGTGGAGCTCAAGAAGGAGCTGGCGCAGCCATGTATCCTCAGCAACTCCGTTGGCCACTCACGATACTCAGCTTCAGCACTCGATCTGGAGACGGTGTTCTGACGCTTGGACGACCAGGAGATGAGATTGTCGCTGAGGAACACAGCATAGCCCGAGGTGGACTTGCGCGTTGTCGGGACAACCAGCCCAATCAGCATCAGTGTAGATCACAAGATCGGTGGCAGTAGATGGTCACAGCAGGAGGCCCAGGTCAAGAGTGCCGCAAATGTACCGGAGAACTCGCTTCAAGGCAGCGAGATGAGGCTCCTTGGGATCATGCATGTGGAGACATACTTGCTGAACAGCGTAAGCAATATCTGGTCGTGTGAAGGTCAACCACTGTAAGGCACCAGCAAGGCTACGAAAATCTGACGAGTCAGCCACAAGCGCACCATCAGCCGTTGCAACCTTGGGATTGGTGTCCACTGGTGTGGAGCAAGGCTTGCAATCTGCCATCCCCACACGGTCAAGAAGCTCCATCATGTACTGCTTTTGAGAAAGCAGAAGACCATCGCCGGAGTGCTGAACATGCATGCCGAGAAAGTGATGCAGCTCACCAAGGTCCTTCATAGAGAACTCCTGCTGGAGGGCCGAGATGATCCGGTGCAGGAGTGTAGTGGAGGACGCTGTGAGGACAATATCATCAACGTAGAGCAGCAGGTATGCGATGTCATTGCCACGCCGAAAGACGAAGAGCGACTTGTCAGACTTCGCTTCAACAAACCCAAGGGAGATCAGATGCATAGCAAATCGACTGAACCATGCGCGGGGAGCCTGCTTCAACCCGTAGAGAGACTTGTTTAAGTGACAAACAAAATCTGGGTGAGCTGGGTCCTCGAATCCAGACAGCTGAGCACAGTAGACGGTCTCGGACAGTGTGCCATGGAGGAACGCATTCTTCATATCAAGCTGGTGCACGGGCCAGTGACGGGAGAGAGCCAGAGAGAGCACGATGCGGACTGTAGCTGGCTTCACGACGGGGCTGAAAGTCTCCGAAAAATCCACGGCAGGGCGCTGTGTGAAACCCTGGAGTACCCAACGCACCTTGTACCGCTCGAAAGTCCCGTCGGCACGGAACTTGTGCTTGAAGATTCACTTACTTGTCACCACGTTCGCCTGTGGTGGGCAAGACACAAGATCCCAAGTGTGATTCTGCAGAAGGGCGTCGTGTTCTTCCTCCGTAGCGGCACGCCAACTCGGGTTGACAAGTGCACTACGGAAGGTCATGGGCACTAGGGAGAGCGCCGCAGCATGGAACAGGGTCGGGACACGAAAGCCACGCTTTGCACGTGTGGCCATGGAGTGTTGGTTGACCACAGGCGGAACAGCGATAGCACCTTTGGGCAACGGTGCTGGAGGAGGTGCGAAGAGCCTGTCCGCTGAGGTGGACAGTGGTGGCACAGCCACCAAGGAACCCTGACGCGAGTAGACGTTGGTGAAGTCATGTGTCAGGGCCGGTAGCGGCGGGAAGCCCGGCGGCCGGCCGCGTAAGGCAGCGCTGGAGGACATCTAGGCCGCGCGAAGCGCAGGCGAGGTGTAAGAGGTCCGTGGAGACACTGCAGGTGATGACGGTGCCGAGACCATCATGGCCGCGCGTGGCGCGGGAGAGGAAGCCGTCGTGGCCGCGCGTGGCGCGGAAGAGGGCGGCGTCGGGGCTGCACGGGGTGCAGCAAGGGGCGCCGGTGGCTCCTGCGCACGACGTCCAGGGGGGACGTAGAGCGCGGGCGCCAGCGAAGGGAGCACCGCAGGCTCCTCGAGAGCGGCCGCAGGGGCGCTGGAGGTGCCGACGGATGTCGAGTGGGCTGCAAGGTCGTCGGGGAGTGTTGCTGCAGGCAAAAGCTTGTGCGGTGGTCCAATAGGAGTAGACACATCATCAGTAGCGTCAAGGAACTCAAAAACTGCGGGAGCCCACGATCCGTCGTGTTTAGCAAAAGGAAAGGCAGTTTTATCAAAGATGACATGCCTAGAGATGATGACGCGATTGGAAGAGAGGTCAAGGCAGCGGTATCCTTTATGGTGATCGGAATAGCCGAGGAGGACACATAGGACAGACCGAGGAGCAAGTTTGTGGGGAGCTGTGGCGGACAAGTTGTGATAACATTTGCAGCCAAAGACCCGGAGGTGATCGTACGCCTGCTGGGTGCCATACAGTTCAAGGTGCGACGTGGAGAAGGCCAGAGTCTTGGTAGGCAAAATGTTAAGGAGACCTGTCGCGGTGGAGAGGGCCTCGATCCAGTAGGAGGGAGGCATGGAGGCCTGAAACAGTAGCGAGCGAATGACATTATTGATGGATCGAATGATGCGCTTGGCTTTACCGTTTTGAGGCGAGGTGTAGGGGCAGGACATGCGAAGGTGGATGCCTCGGCCAAGAAAGAAGGTGCGGGCGCTGGAGTTGTCGAACTCCCACCCGTTGGCGCACTGAACCGCCTTTACAGTGGTGCCGAACTGAGTGGAGACATGGGCGATGAAGTTGGCAAGCGCGCTGAAAGTGTCAGATTTAACGCGTAGAGGAAAAGTCCATAAGTAGTGAGTGCAATCATCAAGAATGACTAACTAATATTTATAACCAGACACGCTGACAACTGGAGATGTCCAGAGATCACAATGTATGAGATCAAACTTATTTGACGCACGAGACATGGACACATGAAAGGGCAAGCGAACATGACGCCCAAGCTGACAAGCATGACATAAAGCTGAGCAATCCTCTAACTGAAAAGAGATACTAGACGCAAGCTTTGACAAAGCTTCATGGCCAGGATGACCGAGACGACGATGCCACAGGGGGGAGGCAGACTTGGCGACAAAGGACTGAGCCGGAGGAAGGCGCAAGGGGTACAGGGCTCCAAAGCTATTGCACCTGACGATCACGTTCCGAGTTTGCAGATCCTTCACAGAACAACCAGCAGGGTCAAACTCAACAGAACAATTGTTATCGATGGTAAACTGACGAACTGAGATAAGATTCTTAATAATTTGTGGAGACACAAAGATATTATTAAGAAGTAAAGAATGAGGTAATTCAGTAGTGCCAGTGCCAATGATAGGGATTGTGGAACCATTACCGACAACAATGGACGAAGGAGTAGGATACCGCTGGGTAAAAGTATGTGAAAGATTACTGGAAGAGGGGGTCATGTGAGATGTAGCACCTGAGTCGAAGTACCATTCGGAGGTGGGCGGCTGGTTCAGCGTGGTAGTGCTGAATGCACAGGCCAGCGACTGGGCATCCTAGGAGGGTAGGCCGGCCATGGGGTTGTAGAACCCTAGCGCAGCCCACTGGCCGGCCCCCTCGGTCGGCGCAGGCGGAGTAGGAGCCGCAGGGGTAGTTGCGGCGGGACGTAGGGTTGCTGCTGCGTGACGAAGGCCTGCTGAGGACGAGGCTGGGGAATCGGCGCCAGTGGAGGACGAGCGCCCGACCACATACGAATGGTGCCCGTCCATGGGTTGTAGACGGACGACCAGATACTGGTCAGCGATGCTACAGTCTTGGCCGCATGCTGCTGCTGCTGCGGAGCGTCGGCCTGCTGCTGCGTGGGGTGCTGCTGCTGCTGCTGGCCACCACCGTTGCCGCTGCCACGCTTGCTGCGGCGGTTGTAGTTGGTCTTGGAGCCAGTCCCATGGCCAGCCCCCCGGAGTTGGAGCTAGACTGCTGTGGGGGTGGCTGCAAGGACTTGGTGGTGGCGACAAGGGCGGCGGCCATAGTGGACTGCCGGTTCTCCAGCGTGAGTTCCTCCAGGGCGAGGTCGTCACGCGCGTCGAGGAAGGAGGGGAAGGGTCGGGCGCGACGAAGCAGGGCGCCGACTTGGGTAAAGCGCTCGTTGAGGCCTCGGATCACGTTGAGGACGAGCGTGCGGTCGGTGATGACTTCCCCGAGGGCGCCGAGATCGTCGGCCATCTTCTTGAGGCGGCGACAGTACTCGGCGATGGAGATATCGCCTTGGACGAAGTTGCGGAAGCGCGTCTCGAGCTAGATGACACGTATCTCCCGGTTGCCAAGGAATTGTGACTTGACAGTGAGCCAGGCGTCCCTGGCCGTGGAGCCCTGGGAGGAGATGATCTCGACAAGGTAGTCGGAGAGCGTGCTGAGGATCCAGGACTGGACAACACAGTCCATCCGGTCCCAGTCCGGCGAGGGGACCGGGGTGTCGAGGCGAACATGATCCTGGAGAGAAAACTTGCCGAGAGTTAGCAAGAATTGATCACGCCAGTGGCCGAAGTTACCCGAGTCGACGCCGAGGACAATGGGGACGAGACTGCGGATGTTGGAGACGGCGACGGCCTGGGCGTGAAGGTTGAGGAGGGCGGCGGCCTCCTGGAGGAGCATGGCGGTGCGCAGGTCGCCAGGCGCCGCAGCGGGAGAGGGCGCCGTCGTGGAGGAGGACGCCGGCTGGGTGGGTTGAGGGGCGGCGATCGCGGTGGCGGCCGCCGCGCGCTCCTGAACCACGCGCGCCTAGGCAACAGCGAGGCGTGTGGCGGCAGCATCGCGAGCAGCGGCTGCGGCCGTCGCTTCTTCCTCGTCAGCGGTGGCGCGGGCGATGGCGGCGTCGTAGGCCTCCTGGCTCTCCTTGGCGCTGGCGTTGGCCTGCTCCTGGGCGAGGCGCCGGGCGATTTCGTCCTGCTGGACAAGGCCGCCAGCGGGGAGGAGTGGTTACTACAGTGGCAACAGCCTTGGTGTCGGCAGCCTTCGGGGAAGGAGGAGGCGTGGGTGCCATGGCACCGGAGAAGGGGGTGGGCGCTGCTCGGCGGGGAGCCGGCGCGCAGGCGCAACACGACGAGGGGCCGACGCGCTAGGGCAGCGGAGGAGAGAAAATCCGAGGAGAATTAATCTCGGACTCGTGATACCATGAAAGACTATGGATTGATTGATAGAGGTACAAAGGGTGTACAATATATAGGCAAGGATCGGTCTAGGGTTTATAGAATACACCCAATAAACGGAGATCCTTGCCTAATCTATAATCAACCAGAGAAAACCCTAAGGCTACTCAGCCGCATGGGCTGAGCGCCGTGGCCCATATGGCCGGCCCTAATAGCCCTGTAAATAGCCGTGCTAACATCCCTGTCTTGTCTTTCTCTGAGGTGAGATTTCTTGTCTTTTATAGTGTTCGGTGGAACAGGTTCATTGACATCTTTTGATAACATTTATATGATACAATGACTAAATGCTCCTTTAGTTTTGAGAGATTATCTTTCTTTTTTGCAATTATGCTCTCTTATTAATTCCTGTTTGATCAATGCACAATGTATATCATATATTCCTTTAAACATATGTTATCTGTTGTACCTTCAGCCATGCTGTTAGAATTATTACAACCTTTAGTTTTACTGAATCTGTAGAAGCTGGGCCTTGTTATGCATGAATCGATACTAGAATAAATACCAGTAATTAGTTCTATATCTTTTTACGAAATTTTCATTACATGATTGGTCAAAGCAGATTATTCTCTTCATTATGCTGTCAAAACTCCAAACTGATATCCTTCAACTCTAAATCACAACTTTTCCCTCAAGATTTCTGAAAGCCTTCATACATTCCAAGCGTCTGGGTGCTAGAATTAAAATTACATGGCCATGTACTCTAGCATTTTCACTAGAATTACAATAAATCCTTCTGAAATGGTGATACCAACGGATGATCACATGGTTCATAGAGGTCACGGGGTTTTTGATACTGTGGCTACTATGGATGGGTAGGTAACCTCTTCTACAATATATAGATGTGAATTATGTCAAATAGAATAGTAGTGATACAAATCACCTATATTTGAAGATTTTCCTCATAATATATTTCTTGTGTTAGTGTGAACTACAGAACTTAGGAAGCAAATAAGAAGGCGGCGTTCCTGTATTGTTACATATCTTTGAGATTTTGATTTAGACATTAGTATTAAAAGGGTGGCCTTTGGTGCAGTGGTAGAGCTTCACCGCCTGTGACCGGAAGGTCCAGGGTTCAAGGGAATGGCTGTGCGCTAAATAATCTGACCCCATACCCCGCATAGTGCGGGAGCTTACGGCGTACGCCTTTTTTTATTAGTATTATCTCATTTTCTGAATTGACATGTTACTGGCAGTCACCTCTATGAATTAGAACAACACCTTGACCGCTTCCTGAGGTCTGTATTGATGGCCAAAATACCATTACCCTTTTAGTCGGTCAACAATTAGAAGCATATTTATTCAAACTGTGAATGCATCAAACTGCACTCAAGGATCGTTCAGATACTGGCTTTCTATTGTGTATGAACTTGATATTAGGTAGGCTCGGAGAATGCCGATACACTCCCAGAGATTGATAGACAGTTCTGGTTCGTCCGCTATTTGTAGTTTCAAGTGCCTATATGTAAGGACATTTTCAAATTAATCTGAGAAAAAAAGAGAAAAACATCTATCCGTCTAGAAACTGGAATATAGTGTCTGAGATCACATATTTCCATAAATGTAAATTGACGTGAACAATAGCAATATAGGTATCATGTTTAGCAACAGAAAAGGTTAAAAAGCTTTTAACCATGTGGCTGGCGCAAATACAATTTTTTGCCATGCAGTGTCAGCCGGAACAATAGTAAATCCAAATGATGTCGCTGTCTTGTCTTTCCCTGAGGTGGTCTTTCTTGTCTTTTATCTTGTTCGGTGAACTTAAGCGTCGCGCCGCCGGAAGTTGGAACGAATTGTTTACTCCTCTGCTTGCGCAAGTGTTGGCACCCTGCAGTGCATGTCCACCTAAAATCCTGGGCTCCCGTGATGCAGGCCCAATTCCAACACATCAAGGCTACTAGTTATTGCTGGACTCTTGAGCCGGGCCTGGCAGCCACTTGCGGATGATTTATGTCATAGTGATAGTATGGCACATATAAGGGATGATACGCAAACACACACGTATATTCAAGTGCTTTGAAACTAATACGAAAAAGTATTTAAAAAAAAACTAATACGAAAAAGTAATCATATAAAGTAGACAGAACACATGCTTGGGCCCAAATTTTCTTGAGGAAATTCATCTAACGTCAAGCGTATGACTGTGACTGTGTACTGGAAACTAAGAAGGTACATGACGAATTTGTTTTTCAGATAAGCACTATATATGTTACCGAGGCAAACTCATTGAACACAAGAACTCCTCCTCCATACTCCATCTCCTGCTTATGTTATCTCTAGCATTGGCATTGTTCTGCTGATCATTTAAGATGAACCCATCAGTTTCCACTATGTTTTCATGACCGTAGACCTCAATTAACAATGCTTCAAGTCTCGTCTCTACTTGTCTCATTATGGGTCTATCTTCACCATGTAAGCTTAAGCACATTACTGCAATCGCTGCAACTTCTTTGGACTGTTGTTCCCCTTCCTCAGTTACCTGCGGGTCTAATATCTCAGAGAGTTTATCTTGGTCCACTAGCAAGATGAATTCTGCAGTTAGACTAGCTCCTTGCGATGGCATGCGGTCAAATGGTTTCTTTCTTGTTAACAGCTCAACAAGTATTACGCCAAAGCTATATACATCACTTTTCTTTGTGAGTCTCCATGTGTGGTAGTACTCTGGATCCAAATATCCAAAAGTGCCTTGAACGGCAGTGTTCACTCCTGTATGATCAATGGGGATGTCCCGAGAGGCTCCAAAGTCTGATACCTTTGCTACGAGTCGTTCATCAAGTAGTATATTGCTAGATTTTATATCTCGGTGTACTATTGACGTTGTAGCCTCAGAATGAAGATAAGCAAGAGATCGTGCAATTTCATGGGCTACTCTGACTCGCTCTTTCCATGGCAACGATAGTGGAGTAGCAACATGAAGATGATCGGAAAGAGTTCCATTTGAAATGAACTCATAAACCAACAATGGAACTTCAGTCTCGAGACAACATCCAAAAAGCTTTACTACATTTCTATGGTTTACCTGAGATAGGATGGCGACCTCGTTGATGAAATCATCGATCTCTCTCTTAATAACGATTTTGGACTTCTTGATGGCAACAACACGTTGATCAGACAAAATACCTTTGTAGACGGTGCCATGGCCTCCACCTCCAAGTTTTCGAGCCTCATCAAAGTTATTTGTTGCCCTCTGAAGCTCTTCTAAGGTAAATATCATCCTTTCGGCAATGTCCTTGTCCACAAGCCGCTGCAATAACAATCCTCGGTTTTGCCTGAAGAAGAATTCTCTTGACTTCCTGGCTTTCCAAACTCTGAGCTTTCTTCTTACAAATACAGCAGTAAAGATTATTACTGCTACAGCTATTCCACTGCAGATTGCTATCACAACAAGAAGTCCTGCAAGATATTAGAATGGTGTTTTAATTCCTAAAGTCAACACAGGAATTTGGAGAGATATCGTCAGCAGGAAGGGCTGGTGATCGGAGTCCAAACTTTTGTTTGATTAGAAGATCGCTACTCGCAATTGCTTGACTAATAATCTGTCTAAATACATTCTGCATGCCTTGAAGAAAAAACTGCTTACCTGGAAACTTCCTTTTGGTTGTTGTTGTTGAAGAACATCCATTCAGTCTACGAGGGTCACCTGAGGTGCCATCGGGGCAGGCACAGTTGTATGATCCGGCCAAATTAATGCATTGACCAAAGCAAGAGTACTTTCCTGGACTTGTACACTCGTTAATATCTACATTCAGTGAGTGGTGCGGTTGGTACATATCATGAAACAAGTTGTTCTATCTATTGCATTTAGTTGGCACTTCTGACCAAGTTGTGTATTCCAAAAATAAGATACATATATATTGCCCTAGGCTTGTAGTCCCCGTACATAGGAAATGAGATATGACAAAACACAAAAGTACTGAGAAATTGGCTATCATCAATGATAGTGGTCATTTAATTTAGGAAACTTTAATTATCTTGAAGATCATGATATTCGGTGACTGGAGAAGCTAGTTTTTAGTCATAATTTGTAGTCTCTAGCTAGTATATACAGTAACTATTAAGTAAAACCGAACACAGAAATAGGTAGTGCACCAACAAGAACAAATTAAACTGCTGGGAGAGTAGCAGTACTACTTGAACAAATTGAGGCACAGTAATCAACAAGTAGTTCCTCCTTACCTTGGCATCCATCTCGTATGTAAGGGTTGCCTTGGAACCCAGGCTGGCACATGCAGTTGTAACCGGATGTAATTTCGGAGTCACGGCATTCACTGTTGTCGCTGAGGCAACCATAGTCACCAGTATTTTTATCTTGGACGCACGAGGATTTACTGAACACCCAGTTCACCACCGTCCTGACTTCAATCCCTGGTACGGAGTGCCGCACTTGAGAGGCACCAAGGCTTGAGGAGTGCGACGAGACCGCCTTCTGCATCGCCATGATGTTCCCTTCCTCATTCCACCATTCTGGATCGACCACGATCAAGCTCCATCTTTTTGTATGGGCTTCTCCGTCTGTGTTGAAACGGATGGTAAAGGAATTGTAGTCACCAAACAAGCTTGAAGTAGCGCAACAACCGACTTCAGAGCACGTGCCATCGGTGGCTATTGCAGGAGGGCCGTCTGCGCAACTGGTAGAACAGGGGACGGCTCCTTCATCCGGGAACATCCACAATATGTAAAAACCGCACCCCAAAACGGCAACCTTGTTGAACCCAGACACCGTATAGAGGCTGCCGTTGAGGGGCACCGTCCACTCCACGTCTGTCAAGTCGACGCTTTGGTTTAGAACCAGCACGCTGAGGATGCCACTGTCTATGTGAACCGTACCATCTTGAACGCTTATTTCCAGCACCTCAACTCCTGTGTCGCCGATGAAGAGCTTCGGGGGATCGTATGTCTCGTTGCAGACCAGGTTAAAGTCATGGTGGTGGCTCCCGGCGCCAACGCCGAACGGGTATGGTACACTGATGTTGCCGCATCGGCTGGCGCTTTGTGGCGGCGACGACGCTGAGGCGGCCGAGGTATCTACTGAAAGCAGCACGGCCACGGCTGCTGCCCCTGTCAGAAGATGCAACAACCGCATCATCGCTATGGCAAATAATACAGCCATTGCCGATCGCATGGGGTTGCAAAGCTCAAGCTCCTGATATAGCAGATAAATAGTTAGTGTCCACAATAATATCAACAATATAGAAACAAAAGGAGGCTTGGAATCTTCCCTAACATATATCGTCTCTACCTGACGTAGCACCGATCGAGCAATACCGGAGCAGCACACGACGCTTTCACAGCTAAATCCAAGCGTGAGCCTAGAAGAGAGACGCAGTCAACTACATAGAGATTAAATAAAGAGTTTATATGTTCATCTGTCGTGTATATATGACTCAGTCAGCATACTAATAATTACCTTATTCCACTAATCGTACTAATAGCCAAATAATTAAATATCTAATTGTTTGGCAAAATTGTCAACATCCAAACCGTCTTGTGCCAGAATTACCCATGCACTGATTAGCCTCATTGGTAGCATGATTAATATAATAATATAGTATCAATTAATGCACATACGACTAAGCTAGTTATAATATCCTTTGTTCGTGTTCAAAGTGAAAACTGCAACGAAAGGAATGGAATGATTCATTGGTAGCACTGATGTTGCCGCATCGGCTGCTGCTGCTGCTGCTGCTGCTTCTGCTTTGTGGCGGCGACGCTGAGGCCGAGGTATCTACTGAAAGCAGCACGGCCACGGCTGCTGCAACTGCCAGAAGCTGCAACAACCGCATCAACGCTATGGCAAATAATACAGCCATTGCCGATCGCATGGGGTTGCAAAGCTCAAGCTCCTGATATAGCAGATAAATAGTTAGTGTCCACAATAATATCAACAATATAGAAACAAAAGGAGGCTTGGAATCTTCCCTAACATATATTGTCTCTACCTGACGTAGCACCGATCGAGCAATACCGGAGCAGCACACGACGCTTTCACAGCTAAATCTAAGCGTGAGCCTAGAAGAGAGACGCAGTCAACTACATAGAGATTAAATAGAGTTTATATGTTCATCTGTCGTGTATATATGACTCAGTCAGCATACTAATAATTACCTTATTCCACTAATCGTACTAACAGCCAAATAATTAAATATCTAATTGTTTGGCAAAATTGTCAACATCCAAACCGTCTTGTGCCAGAATTACCCATGCACTGATTAGCCTCATTGGTAGCATGATTAATATAATAATATAGTATCAATTAATGCACATACGACTAAGCTAGTTATAATATCCTTTGTTCGTGTTCAAAGTGAAAACTGCAACGAAAGGAATGGAATGATTCATTGGTAGCACTGATGTTGCCGCATCGGCTGCTGCTGCTGCTGCTTCTGCTTTGTGGCGGCGATGCTGAGGCCGAGGTATCTACTGAAAGCAGCATGGGCACGGCTGCTGCAACTGCCAGAAGCTGCAACAACCGCATCAACGCTATGGCAAATAATACAGCCATTGCCGATCGCATGGGGTTGCAAAGCTCAAGCTCCTGATATAGCAGATAAATAGTTAGTGTCCACAATAATATCAACAATATAGAAACAAAAGGAGGCTTGGAATCTTCCCTAACATATATTGTCTCTACCTGACGTAGCACCGATCGAGCAATACCGGAGCAGCACACGACGCTTTCACAGCTAAATCTAAGCGTGAGCCTCGAAGAGAGACGCAGTCAACTACATAGAGATTAAATAGAGTTTATATGTTCATCTGTCGTGTATATATGACTCAGTCAGCATACTAATAATTACCTTATTCCACTAATCGTACTAACAGCCAAATAATTAAATATCTAATTGTTTGGCAAAATTGTCAACATCCAAACCGTCTTGTGCCAGAATTACCCATGCACTGATTAGCCTCATTGGTAGCATGATTAATATAATAATATAGTATCAATTAATGCACATACGACTAAGCTAGTTATAATATCCTTTGTTCGTGTTCAAAGTGAAAACTGCAAGAAAGGAATGGAATGATTCATTGGTAGCACTGATGTTGCCGCATCGGCTGCTGCTGCTGCTGCTGCTTCTGCTTTGTGGCGGCGACGCTGAGGCCGAGGTATCTACTGAAAGCAGCATGGGCACGGCTGCTGCAACTGCCAGAAGCTGCAACAACCGCATCAACGTTATGGCAAATAATACAGCCATTGCCGATCGCATGGGGTTGCAAAGCTCAAGCTCCTGATATAGCAGATAAATAGTTAGTGTCCACAATAATATCAACAATATAGAAACAAAAGGAGGCTTGGAATCTTCCCTAACATATATTGTCTCTACCTGACGTAGCACCGATCGAGCAATACCGGAGCAGCACACGACGCTTTCACAGCTAAATCCAAGCGTGAGCCTAGAAGAGAGACGCAGTCAACTACATAGAGATTAAATAGAGTTTATATGTTCATCTGTCGTGTATATATGACTCAGTCAGCATACTAATAATTACCTTATTCCACTAATCGTACTAACAGCCAAATAATTAAATATCTAATTGTTTGGCAAAATTGTCAACATCCAAACCGTCTTGTGCCAGAATTACCCATGCACTGATTAGCCTCATTGGTAGCATGATTAATATAATAATATAGTATCAATTAATGCACATACGACTAAGCTAGTTATAATATCCTTTGTTCGTGTTCAAAGTGAAAACTGCAACGAAAGGAATGGAATGATTCATTGGTAGCACTGATGTTGCCGCATCGGTTGCTGCTGCTGCTTCTGCTTTGTGGCGGCGACGCTGAGGCCGAGGTATCTACTGAAAGCAGCACGGGCACGGCTGCTGCAACTGCCAGAAGCTGCAACAACCACATTAACGCTATGGCAAATAATACAGCCATTGCCGATCGCATGGGGCAGCAAGCAAAGCTCAATGCAAGCTCCTGATCGATATAGCAGATAATTAAATAGTTAGTGTCCGAAATAATACCAACAATATAGAAACAAAAGGAGGCTTTGGAAGAATCTTCCCTAGCTAACATATATTTTCGAGCAATACCGGAGCAGCACACGACGCTTTCATTTCACAGCTAAATCCAAGCGTGAGCCTAGAAGAGAGACGCAGTCTACTGTTGGGGAACAGGACTTTGGAAGCAACCCCCTTCACATTTCTTGTTCGGTAATGATGTCTTTTCTGTGGTGTAATTAGGACCCGATGGATACCGGGCGCGAAGATTATCAGTGCAGGAAGATCACTAAGGAGGTCGTGGCTCTTCGGGAAGGATCTACGAGTACTTGTGAAACACGAAGTTATCCATGAGTCTCGAAGAGGATCAAGCGGAGTTCAAGGATCACAAGGAGCCGCGAAGTGAGCGCATCACTTCGCAGCGAAACTCAAGACGTAGGGCGTGCGAAGCGGAGAAGGCGTCAGCAAACGAAGCCCGTTGGATAAAGAGCGTCTCGGAGTGTAGGGTCGTGACGTGTAAAGGTCACAACTGTAAAGTAAAGGGAAAATGACTTTTTAGTCCTAGGAATATTCTGAGAATGTAGCAGTTGGAAGGGTATTCCCCGGAATATTGTAAAGCGACCGCCCTATAAAAGGTGGGCTACTGTACTAAAAAGGGGTTCAACTTTTGAGGAAATAAAGTACTTTATGCTCTGCGAAGTGTCCTTTAAGGTTACTAAGTGGAGTTTCTCAAGTGTTCCTTAGGCTGTTGGCTAGTCTTCGGGCTGGTTGATTCTTTATCCCAACAGTTTTGGAGCCCCCCGGTGAGCGTGTTTGCCCTTTCGTTTCTGAAGCTTTCTTGTCCTTTCGTCTCCGAAGTCGTGTATGGCCCCCTCGAAGAGAAAACCACCGCAGAATACCACAGAGGGAGGTCTCCCAGAGACTTCTCGTCCATTCGATATGGTACTTAGCCCCACCCACGAGAAAGACACGACCAGTGAGGGTCAGGTGGATTTAGTAGCAGAGGGAGAACTAAACATTGATCTCATGGACCAAGGCATAGAGGATGAAGATTTAGAAGATCTAAGAAGGATAGAGAAGAAGCTCAAGCACAAGTACCGGCAGGCGGCCCAAACAAATTCGCAAGTGCAGACAAGAGCACAAGTAGAAGCATCTCTGGCCAAGGGCAAGTCCAGGCAAGCAGACGCTGAAGATGAGGAAAGGTTGAGGATACAACAACTCCAGACTGAAGTTGAAAGGAAGAGGCAAGTGTTAGAGCAATTGCAGGCCGAGCAGAGACAAAGTCAAGTTCGTCGCACCGCTGCACAGTTAGAGCAGATGTTGCACTCCATTCAAGCCAAGATTCAAGCATTGCAAGCTCCTGATCAGTCTTTACAGCAAGGTGCGCCGTTTCTCGAAGAGCATATTGATGCCGAAGGTGATTGTTTGAATGAAGATTATTGGTTTCTGGGTGATGAGGCGTTGGCGGAATGAAGACCGTCTCAAAGAAAATCTGTTTGGCATCGTCTTCAGGAAATTGTAGAGTCTGTGACGCCATTATCGGTAGAATTGGAAGCAGCACCATGGCCAAGTCAGTTCAGGCTCCCATCGTCTTTGCCAGAGTTCGATGGCGAAGTCGACCCCAGGGAATTTCTATTGTGTTTTGAGGCAATGATTTCAGCAGCTGGTGGAAGGGGTCCAGAAAAGGCAAAGTCACTCCTCATGTCTTTAAAAGGCTTGGCTCTGAAATGGTACACTTCGCTACCGGTAGGGTCCATTCGCAGTTGGGAGAAGCTCAAAGCAAAATGTTCCAGAATTTCAGGGGATTTCAGCAGCAGGAGTTGACTTCAGGAGACCTGTATCACATCAAGCAAGGGGTAAAGGAACCACTCCAAGATTACCTGCGAAGATTCATCAGGGAAAGATCGAAAGCACCTAATGTACCCGAAGTCACGGTCATTGAAGCTTGCATCGCAGGACTAAAATTGGGTCCTTGCGAAGAGTATTTGGATAGAAGGAAGCCGAAGATGGAAACTGAGTTGTACGAAATCATTCATGAGTACTGCAGATCAGACAGGGGTCGAGCGAGAAGACTCGACGACATGAACAAAAGAAAGCGTGAAGATCAGGACAAAGATGTTAACAACTTCGCAGGTGGGTCCAATCAGAGACAATTCAAGCCAAATCAACAAAGGCAGAACAATGATAGGGCAATTAACAATGTGTCGACTGAGGACCAGCAAAAGCATTCCGAAGGGTTTGCATCATCTTCTAGAGGAAGGTGCCGCGGTCGTTTCGATCGAGGCAGAGGAGGTCGCGGTCACGGCCAGATTAAATCGCCATTTTGTTGGATGCATGGAGAAGACGCTGGTCACTAGACCAATGAATGCCAAGTAGCATTACAAGCCAAGAAACAAGAAGCAGAGAAGAAAGCTTTACAATCCCAAGAAACAAAGTCTGTCAATCACACTTCGCAATCGAGGCAACAGTCTACACAGCCATCAGCACCGATGAACTATCTGCTCGCTCAGCCATATATGGCGTCTTACCCACAGTTGGCAGCACCTCAACAGTGGAGTCATTATCATGGAGTGTTCCACCATACGATCCATCAAACTATCAGTTGTATTCATCTTCACGGTCTGAGAAGGCAGCCACTCCCCAAAAAGTTGAGATACCGAAGAAAGAAGGTGGTAATGAACCTCGCGTCAATGTCATTAATGCTATAACAGGGGGACACAGTGCACCAGAGCTTGAAACCAAGAGACAGAAAAAAGATTACATCAGAAATGTTGCTAATGTCTCTTCGGGGATGCACTTCCGAAGTGAATGGTCTCATATACCAATCGTCTTCTCAGAGCAAGATATGCACTTGAAGGAGTTCCCTCACGAAGACCCATTAGTCATACGGGCGAACATAGGTAAGAATGCGAAATATCTGCTAGGCAGCGATGTGGGGGGTATCTTGGTAGACAATGGAAGCTCTACGGACATAATCACATACAAGCTATTTCAGAGTCTGGGATATGAAGATTCTCAGTTGAAAGCCACCAATAAGCCATTATATGGCTTCGGGGGGAAAAGAATTGAAGCTAGAGGCACTATTGAGATGAATGTATCCTTCGGAGAGGGGCCACAGCAGAGAACATAAATCATAACTTTTGATGTGGTAGACATCATTTATCCGTACTTGGCGATCTTCGGGAGACCCTTGATAAACAAGTTTGCGGCAGCAATTCATCAGCCGTATCTGTGCATGAAGGTTCCCACGCACTCTGGGGTATTGACAGTCTTCGGTAGTCAAGAGGATGCAAGAAGACGGGAGGGTAATACTGGATATCATCAGAAGCCAGTTCATCTAATTCGAGAAGACAAAAATGTTAAATAAGTCGAAGAAGACATCAAAATTTATCCCTAAGAGCATGATCCCAAAGAAAATAGTAAGATAAAAGCTCAAGAGCATACCAAAATGGTACCATTATGTGAAGATGTTATTGACAAAACGGTGACAATAGAAGGGACTTAGAAGAAGGAGAAGAAGCAAGATTGTTAGAGTGCCTCAGAAATAATCAAGATGTATTTGCATGGCAGAAGTCAGATCTCAAGGGAGTCTCTCGAAGTGTCATTGAGCACGCGTTGAATGTGGATCCAAAATATCCTCCGCGCAAGCAAAAGTTAAGAGTGTTGTCTGAAAAGAGAGAAATGATGGCAAAAGGAGAAGTGCAGAAATTGTTAGATGCCGGAGTCATTCGGGAAGTCATGTATTCAGAGTGGTTAGCCAATATAGTGCTAGTGCCCAAGAAAAATGGAGATTGTCGTATGTGTATAGACTTCACATATTTAAACAAGGCCTGCCCGAAGGATGATTTCCCTTTACCCCGCATTCATGTGCTGGTGGACTCTGCTGCTGGGTCCGAAAGGATGTCTTTGCTGGACTGTTTCTCAGGCTATCATCAAGTGTGGCTCTGTAAAGAAGATGAGGACAAAACAAGTTTTATAACACCATTTGGAACATATTGCTTTGTTCGAATGCCAGAGGGACTTCGCAATGCGGGACCAACTTTCTGTAGAATGATCAAAGCTGTTTTAGATTCTCAATTGGGTAGAAATGTGTTAGCTTATGTAGATGATGTGGTTGTCTGAAGTCTCAAAAAGGAAGATCACATTCAGGATCTATGTGAGACGTTTGCAAATCTCAGAAAATTTGGCCTCAAATTAAACCCAACGAAGTGTGTCTTCGGGGTCAGCAGAGGAAAGTTGTTGGGGGTGCATGATATCAAAATCCGGAATCCAAGCAAACCTGGAAAAGATAGAAGCCATAAGAAGAATGCAAGTCCCGAAGTCCAGAAAAGACATACAAAAGCTCACAGGTCGTATAGCTGGTTTGGGAAGGTTTATTTCAAAGTCTGCAGAGCGAAGTCTACCCTTCTTCAAGCTGTTAGGATCTTCCAAACAATTCAAGCGGGGTCCCGAAGAGCAGAAAGCCTTTGATGATCTAAAGGCCTATCTTGAGCAGTCAGCAATATTAACAAGTCCTTCTCCAAAAGCAACCTTGTTATTGTATATAGCAGCTTCGGAGTCTGCTATGAGTGCGGTGCTAGTAGAAGAGAAAGAAGTCAGCGGTCAGCTCGTGCAAGTACCAGTTCATTTCGTTTCCGAAGCACTGTCAGGCTCCAGGAAGTTTTACTCCGAGATGGAAAAAATGGCTTACGCAGTGGTTATGGCATCAAGAAAGTTGAAGCACTACTTCCAGAGCTTTCCGATAATGGTACCAACGTCGCACCCATTGAAGGATATGTTTGAAAATAGAGAATCCTCTGGAAGAATCGGCAAGTGGGCAACGGAGTTGGCACAATACAGAGTCGATTTTATCTCAAGGAAGTCCATAAAATCTCAGGTTTTGGCCGATTTCTTTGCTGATTGGACTCCGGCACCAGATCAGCAAGGCAAACAAATAACTGACACTTTTTGGGAAGTCATGAGTGACGGTGCATATTGCAAAGATGGGGCTGGAGCAGGAGCAGTGTTGACATCACCTTCGGGAATCACACTAAGATACGCCTTGAAGTTGGATTTCTTGGGAGCGACAAACAACGTCGCAGAATATGAGGGACTTCTACTACCACTTTGGAAGGCACGAGCAAGGATCATGATACGCACCGATTCCCAGTTGTTATCAGGACACATTGGCAAGTCTTATCGCGTGCGAGATCCGGAGATGGAAAAATATCTGAAAACAGTCCAGTCCATGGAGAAGTATTTCTTGGGATTCACAGTTAAAAGCATTCCAAGAGAGAGAATAAATGAAGCAGATAAATTGGCAAAGGCAGTAGCATCTGGCACTTCGCTAGATCCAGATGTATTTTACGAGGTCCGCAAGTTCAAATCAGTCAACTCTGACGAGGAGCCAGTGAAATACACAAACGCAATCACCAGCGAAGACTGGAGAGCGCCAATCGTGGCATTTCTGAAAGGCTTTTACGAGCCCGAGAGCGAAGAGGAGAGAAAAAGAATGCAGCAAAAGGCAAGGACATTTGTCTTGAAAGAAGACAAGTTATGCAAAACCGGAGTATGTGCCCCTCTATTATAATGTATCTCCACCGAAGACGGAAAGCAATTTCTAAAAGAAATCCATGCGGGAGCATGTGCATCACACTTAGGTACAAGAAAGCTCATAGGAAAGGCATTCAGGCAGGGTTTTTACTGGCCCACGACAGTCCAAGACACAGAGAACGTGGTCAGATCATGCACAAACTGCCAGAAGCACTTCCCATATCATAAAGCACCTTCGCACGAGATACAACCCATCCCACCGCTTTGGCCGCTTGCAAGATGGGGAATGGACATAGTTGGACCTCTGCCAACAGCTCTAGGAAATTACAAGTGAGGACCCGGTGTGTCCGAGGACCGGTGGATGGTCGCTTCCTTGTGTGATGAGTGATTGACAACATAGTGTGGACTGACGTTTCCCTTGGCTCAAGTAGTGCAGGTGTAGAATGCGGCTTGATTGCATTGGTGCAGGTGAAGAACAGGAGCGAAGGGTCTTAGCCATGGCGGCCTCCGAGGAGCGGAGAGACAAGTAGGCTTGGTTCGAGGGACCCGGTGGCCAGATGGATCAAGTGCGGTTCACATGGTGGCAAGAACGAGTGATAGGACGTGGTTCCGGTGTGAGGTAGCGGCTCACAACCGAAGCTCGTACGCGGACGAGAAGCCGGTGCAAGGTAGCGGCTCACAACCGAAGCTTGCACGCGGGGTTTGGTGATTTGGCCACAAAATCATCGGTGGACGGTTTCCCTTGGTTTGGGCCTCAAAACCAAGGCCGAGGACTTGGCGTAGCGACGGCCCGGCCTGCCAGGCAGGGGCGGTCCAACCGGCCCCCAGGGGAGGTGTGACCAGTCCCACCTGGGCAGGTCGCCCGTGAGCGTCGAGGAGCTTCGATCCGGAGGACACGCGGCGTGACTGCAAGGCTTGCGTCGGAGGGAAGCTAGCTTGCAGTGGAAGGTGTCCCGGCCGGAAAAATCTTCGCAAAAAATGTCAAATTTGCCCCTGAGGGGTATGTATCGCTTAGGGGTAGTTTAGTCTTTCGAGCACCACCACTTGGACTATATAATAGACCCCCTAGGGGTTGGTGGCTGCTATCTCTTTAGTTATCTCTTTGGGTTTTCATTTTCCATTTGCCTAGTCTATTTTTCCCTTCATCCTTTCCTTTTAGAACTTGACATGAATCATTCATGTTTTGTATAGATGAATTCATGGTGATGTGATTGAGCCTAATATATTCATCTTTGTGCCATGTTTTGGATTCCCGAGATATTTTTGTTTTTCTATTTTTGGAGCTATTTTTGGGGGATTTTCGTTCTACAGTTTCTAGGCCGTTTCCTCTCGGATTTCTTTGGGGGAATCACACATGAGTGCTTTGTGCCACTTTTCTTGGTGATCTCTTGCCCCCAAACACCGAGATTTGTCCTAGATTTGAAGATTTTGGGATGAACTCGTGGAGGGTGTGTTCTTCGCTAGATTTGAGATTCCCGGAGTTCTAGGAGGTTTGAGGCCGAGATCTTTGGGGCATAGCCTCTCCTTGAGGTGTATATCATCTACCCAAAATCTTGTCTCAAGATTCCAAGTCGTTTGGGAGATCCATTTTCGAGTCGACCGTTTTCGCTTAGTCGGTCTATTGATCCGATCGGTTTTCCTTGGCTTGGTCGGATGAATCGACCGCTAACACTTCGCAGCGTTGCAAACTCTCTAGTAGATGGTCAATATTTCGATTGGATGCTCCGATCGACTCTCGGTCGGATGATCCGATCGCACTGAGAGAAAAGTAAGGTCAGTGACTCGACTGTTGACCTATTGATCCGATGGGTGGCACTTGTACTGGTCGGATCAATCGACCTGTTGTTTTCTCTCAACAACGGTCGGAGCATATGCGATAACTCCGATCGACTATTTCCATGCACGGTCGGATCAAACGACCCGTGTAATTTTCGCTGAACTCTTCCCTGTTCTTCTCTCAGTCACGGTCGGAGTATATGTGATAAATCCGACTGACTCTTCATGTACGGTCGGATCAATCGACCAGTGTGATTTTGGCTGAACTCTTCCAATCCAATCATGTTTGAGGCCACGTCTTGTACTCGATTTGTTCGATTCTTGTTCCTAGGGTCAGTAGCTTCTCAGTAGCTACGTGATCTTGGCTAGATCGTTTGGTTGGCTAGGAGTTGATTTGGGAAAAGCCGGATTTGGGAAAGAAATTTTATCGTCTCCCATTCACTCCCCCCCTCTCTGGTCGCCTAATCGGTCCTTCAATTGGTATCAGAGCCGGTTACGGGTCTTTGCGACTCTAACCAGTCCAAGATCCAAAGATGGCGTACCAAGATCGGGGTTCTGGGCCTCCGCAATTTGATGGGAAGAACTATCCGAATTGGGTCGCGCGTATGGGCGCTTTCTTGCGAGGCAAAGGAAAGTTGTTGTGGGATGTGACCAAAGATGAACACTATGTCAATCCCACCAACTTAGATGCCCAGGATGCAAAAGATAAGTTCGAGGCCAACGCTAGGGCTGTTGATTATTTGTTTCGCGTTTGTCGACTGAGGAGTTTGAGCGAGTTTTGGGCGAGGACCTAGCTAGCCAGATCTGGCAGAAGCTCAAGGTAGCCCACGGTGGCGACAACCATGTGAAGGCTAGGCTTTTCTCGATGTATCGCAGAGAGTACAAAAATTTTGCCCACTTGCCTGGAGAGTCTGTTGATGCTTTGTTTCAGCGCTTTACTGCCATAGTCAACAACATGAAAGCCAACATCACCCAGCTCCCATACTCGGATCATGACAGAGCTATCAAGCTCTTGCAAGCACTTGATAGATCCGTGTGGGGTGCCAAGGTTGAGGCGATCATGGAGTCGGCTAACTATGAAACTTTGTCGGTTGATGAGCTTTTCTCCAAGTTGAAGTCTTCTGAGGTTGATAGACAGCTGCTTGCCAAGGCGAAGAGTCCAACTGATCCCCATAGTCTGGCTCTAGTCGGTGGCTCTAGTAATGGACATGCTAATACTTCCAGACACTTTGCTTTGTCTTCTCTTGTGTCTCTTCCAGATGAAGAGTATGAGGTGCTGAGCGAGGAGAATCTCGCATTGCTGACCAGGAGGTTCGGGAGGATGTACCAGAACCGCAAGTGTTCGAGGCGTGCCGGGAGTACGTGCTACAGATGCGGGAAGATGGGCCACTTCATCGCCGAGTGCCCCGAGGAGAATAAGAATGACTACAACCACAAGCACCGATCCCGAGATGACCACAAGCACCGCTCCAAGGACGAGTACTGCTCCAAGCACAAGAACAAGGAAGAGAGAAGGTCGAAGAACAAGCATGGTTGGCACAAGAAGAACAAGCGTCGAGTGATGGTGGCTGATGCGAGCGACATCGACACGAGCTCCACCAACACGTCGTCAAGCTCAAGCAGCGAAGATGAAGACCGCGGCCACCGCAAGGAGAAGAAGAACGTGAACCACAACTTCAATGGCATCTCCTTTGCCGTTGTCGACTACTGCACCATGGCGCACGACTCCGTGAAGAGCAAGGACGATTCCGACTCTGACTCCGAGGATGAGGTATTGACCGATCCCATCTCTTTGCGTAAGGAGATTGCTAGACTAGAGGAGTTGGTCGATAACCGTGATGATGTGCTTAGGAAGACCAACAAGGAGAAGAGAGAGTTTAGATCCTTGCTAGGTGAGTCGAAGGAGAGAGCAGCTGAGCTTGAGGCCTTACTTTCTGAGACTGGAAAAAAGGCGATGGACTTTGAGTCTTTGCTTTGCGAGTCTAGGGAGAGAGTAGCTAAGCTTGAGTCTGAGATTGCTGTGTTGAAAGATGCTCCTGTTGTTACTGATGAGATTGAGTGCTCTTTCTGTGATGTGCATCTTGCTGATCTGGTTGCTCTTAAGGAAAAACACATGACATGCTTGGATGATCTAGAAGATGTTAGGGTTGAGATTGCTGAGTTGAAGTCTAGACCTTCTTTGCTAGGTGCTTGTACTTCTTGTTCTGCTTTACATGCTCAGTTGCTTGAATCTCATACCATGATTAGTTCGCTTGAGGCTCAATTGAAATCGCCCATTGCAAACTCTTGTTCTGCTTGTGATGTTGTTGCTTTGAAGAATGTTGAGCTGTCACACTCTGTTGATCGTTTGCAAGATGAGAATGATGAGTTGCGTCAGTGTTTGGGTTGGTTGTCTGGTCATGAGCCACAACTTAAGATGTTGATTGCTCAGTTTAAGAGAGCTGATGGTCGTGGGTTGGGTTCTGAGAAGGTTGATGAGAGTGGTTATGAGAAAGAGAAAGAGTAAGCCAGTTCCACCTCAAACATCCCAACACCACTAGAGAGAACTCCACCAAAGAACAACTTTGCACCTAAGCCCAACCACCTGTTGAACAAGCTTGACACCACTCCAGATCCTCCCAAGTTTCCACCTAAGACAAACAACTTCCAGAGGAGAGTGACCTTTGTGAGGAGTGGGGTTTAGCAGCCGAGAGAGAGGCCATAGCCGAGAGAAACCCTAAATCCAAAGCCAGTCCGCTTCCATTGTGAACATTATGGAAGGGATGGTCACCAAGAAGAGTTTTGTTGGAGGAAGAAGAGGGAGGTGAGACGAGAGAAGGAGTCGGGGAACAGGGACAGGTACTACTCTTCCTGTAGTGTGCCTGTGTCTCGTTCATCCTTGCCTAGAGGAGAGGCTTTTGTGCGTACAGTTCCTTCGTTTGATAGTCGTGGTGTTCCAGCTAGTCATGAGTTTGCTAAGCGGCCTCCTGCTCGTGGTCGGCTTGGTTCAGGGAGGTTTGACTGTAGCTTTGAGGCTAGGAGAGAGTCTAGGCCACGTTTTCTCCCGCGTGGTGCTAGAGGTCCGATGGTGAGAGACGAGAGGGCTTCACGTGGTAGTACTGATTTTGCTAACCCCTCTTTTGAGCAGATGGCCCGACACTGGTTTAACTCTTTCTGTGCTAACCCCAGTGTCGAGTCGTTCGCTCATTCTCGTTCTCACTTTTGATTGTGCAGGTGGGAGGCTTGTAGAACTTTTGGTTGATGGATTCTGGTTGTTCGAGACATATGACAGGTAATAGAAAGTGGTTCTCCAGCCTCACCCCGGTGGTGTCCAGGCAGTACATCACTTTCGGGGATAAGGGCAGAGGTAGAGTGTTGTCTGAGGGTGCGATTCAGGTGAGTGATGGATTTATGTTGAAGCGGGTTGCTCTTGTCAAGAATCTTGGTTTCAATTTGCTTTCGGTTTCTCAGCTTCTTGATGAGGGTTATGAGGTTCGGTTCAAGAGTGGTGATTCTCGGATTCTTGATTCTCGAGGTGACCTTGTGTGTATAATCATTCCCGAGGGACAGATTTTTCGTGCTGATTTTTCTTGATCTTTTGGTCCTTCTCGGTGTTTGTTGGCTGGTACTTCTTCTGAGCTTTGGAAGTGGCATAGGAGATTGGGTCATGTGAGCTTTGATTTACTCTCACGCTTGAGTGCTCTTGACCTTATCCGAGGATTGCCCAAGCTCAAGTTTGAGAAAGATTTGGTATGTGCTCCGTGTAGACATGGTAAGATGGTTGCTGCTTCTCATCCACCTTTGACAGATGTGATGACTAAGCGTCCAGGGGAGCTCTTGCATATGGACTTGGTTGGTCTCGCTCGCGTTCGCTCAGTTGGCGGGAAATTGTATGTTCTTGTGGTTGTGGATGACTTTTCTCGGTATGCTTGGGTGTTTTTCTTGGCGAGTAAGGATGCAACATTTGAATTTGTTCGAGATCTGATTTTGAGGTTGAAAAATGAGAGTAATTGTGGTGCCATGAGAGCTATACGTAGTGACAATGGCATGAAATTTAAGAACACTCGTTTTGATGCCTTCTGTCGTGATCTTGGTCTTGAACATCAATATTCTTCGCCATATGTTGCTTGCCAGAATGGGGTTGTTGAGAGAAAGAATCAGACGCTTTGTGAGATGGCTAGGACGATGCTCGATGAGCATAGGACTCCTAGGAAATATTGGGCCGAGGCAGTGAACACAGCTTGTCATGTTTCAAATCGGATTTTCCTTCTGTCGGTGATATTATCTCCGGCAGTCTTCCACGGGGTAGCCCACGGAAGTGATTTGTAATGTAGGGAAGATCGCAAAGATCGGAAGCAGGATGGTTAGGATGGACAGACACAAGGGTTTATACAGGTTCGGGCCGTCGACTCGACGTAATACCCTACGTCCTGTTTTGGGGTGTTGTATTGCGTAGATTGTGATTCGAGTTGGCTCGAGTCGTGGTTCAGATGTGTCGAGTTGTGGTTCAGATGTGTCGAGTTGTGGTTAGTTGTTTGGAGGGGGTCCCTGCCCGCCTTATATATCGGGGGGCAGGGTTACAAGTCGGTTTGTATCCGATCCTATCTCTAAGAATCCTTTCCTTCTTTACAATAATTCCTATTCCAACTAGAACTTCTCCTTCCGGATCCTTCCTTCGTGCGCCGACTTGTCCCACACGCCTTCAGGTCCAGAACGGTGGGCTGGGCTGCCCCCTTTTGGTGGGCTGTCAGGCTGACTCGTGAGGTACCCGGGTACTATATCCCCCACAGTAGCCCCCGAGCACTTCTTGGCCGATCGTTGGCTGTAATTGTTCCATCTTTTCTTGCATGATTCGAATGCTCCAAATTGTCTAAGATCTCATCCGAGTGGTTTCGAAGAAGATCCGAGTGGTTTCGAGGAAGATCCGAGTGCATGCTCAGACGTTCCTGAAAACAATTCTTCAATTATAGTCATAGTGAGGGGAAGGAGTGCTCTTTTTCACGACGCGACAGCGAAGTGAATACACTTAGCCCCCGGGCTTTGGGCAATTTTTGTATGAAATTGGCCAAAGGTCTTCAACTTTTAACCATTTGTATCTTGATCTTCAATGGTGTGCACCTCCAGGTGCACCCATTGGGTGTAGCCCCCGAGCCTTGAGCAGAATAGAATATTCTGGTCGAGGGTCAAAAATAAATATTATGAATCTCTTTTTAAACTTAATCCATCAATGGTGTGCACCTCCAGGTGCACCCATTGGGTGTAGCCCCCGAGTCTTGTTACGACTCAACATGATCGTGTCAAGACTCTGAAAGCCATGAATTCCGACTGATTTTTTCAGCCCCCATGCCTCTGGACATGGATTTTAGATAATCTTTTCCTTCAGGGGCTTTTTTGTTTCCCCTTTATAAGGATTTTGTCCTCGAGTTCTTTGAACTCGGCATGACTCCCGAGTCGTGTCCCACGACTCAGCTTGACCATATGGTAAGCCATCTTCTCACAAGATTTATACTTATCAGCATTTGACCCAGATTTCTGAGTCAATTTAGCGATAGTATCGCATGCCTTACGTAAAAATCAGTTGCGAGGTCGCAATATTAATTGCAAAATCGAGTCTGGTCGTCGACTAATTTTAGCCTCACGACCGAGTGGTTTCTGCCCCTGAACCCTAGCTCAGGAACCCACAAATTTATTATCGTAACAGAACCGAAAGGTCGTGCTATATTTCAGCCCATTAGGCCCATTATTCCTAAAAGTCCGTTGCGTCCCTAACGGTCGCCTTACGGAAGGCGAGATATCGCGAGATATCGCGATTCCCTACCGCATCTTTGAATTCAAAGCGACGGGACGTGCCTGCGTCGGTTGAGTTCCCGAGACAAGCGCCGCGCCGCGCGCGGGAGGAACGGTTCCTTCCTTTATAAGCCATCCCCGCCGCATTCTTCTTCCTTTACTTGCCATTTGCCTTCCCCGACGCTCCAGTTCCCTTTGCGCCAGAGCAAAACCCTAGATCTGCTCCCGCAACCTTCTTCCTCGCTCTCCAGCACCGCTCGCTGCCATGGCGCCCAAGAGGAAGGAAGCCTCGAAGCGGAAGGAGAAGTCGCCAGCAAGGGCCCGGTCGTCCAAGGGCAAGGCCACCGCCGAGGTCGCCGTAGATCGCGCCGCCGAGTGGAGGGAGTCCATCACCACCACCAAGCGCCTCGAGCAGCACGTCATGGATGGCGTCCTCCCCGACCAGCAAACCGCCGAGTGGCGCGCCGCCGCCGGTGAGTCTTTCCCCACCCCAAACTCCTCTGATTTGGTGGTGTTTGAATCTTTCTTTCTCCGTGGTTTCGGCGTGCCCGCGCATTCTTTCCTCCGCGGGCTGCTGCATTACTATGGGATCTGCCTCTGCGCATTGAATCCCAACTCTATCCTTCACATCGCCATCTTCATCAACCTCTGTGAGGCCTATCTTGGGATAGAGCCTCACTTCAATCTTTTCATTCATCTTTTTCTTCTTAAGCCTTATCCCCGAACCGACTGCCCACAAGTAGTCGGGGGCGCCGGACTCCAACTCCGCGAGGGTCGAACTCGGGAGTATTTTGACATCCCTTTCCTTACCTCCAATAAGGGGTGGCAGTCCGAGTGGTTTTACGTAGGAAACCACTCACCTGCCATCTCTCCAGAAATTGATTCTCGTCCTGTCCCCTCCCAATCCTGGACCGCTCTTCCCAAGGAGAGTGAAATGGACCAGGTTCGGGAGCTCCTGGGTCTTATTTCCCAGTTGAAGGACAATGGGCTGTCTGCCGTCGGTGTGGCAGCCAACTTTGTTCTGCGCCGGGTTCAGCCGCTCAAGCAGCGGGCTCACCCGGCGTATGAATATTACGCTGAGGGGGACAACACGCGCGAAGCCCCCGAGCGCGTCGACAAAGTCCAAGCCGCCGCTCGGCTTGGCAAATTCTTCGCACCTGGAACGTCCCTGAGGACTACTGACTGTCCTCCGGCGTTCAACTTGGGAAATCCACGCCCTGAGGTATTTAGTCAGTCTGTTCTTGTTTTTATTTCAATTCCACCCATTGGGTGTAATCTCAGAACTGAACCCAATTTTTGCAGGGTCGAGTTGCCTTTGTATCCCTCCCTCCTTTGCCTGAAATGCCAAAGGGAGTGGATCAGCCTCGTCGACGCAGGGCCGTTGGATCTGAAGAAGCAGTCGGGGGAAGTGAGAGTGATCTGCGCGACTCGGATATCACTCTGTCATCCTCTCCTTCCCCCGATGTGCAATCTCCGAGTGGTGGGAAGGCTGCTCCTGCTCTGAAGAAGCGGAAGATCTCCACAGGGATCGTGTTCAGGGATGCGCCCAGCCGCCGTCAACTCCTTATATCTGAGTCGTCTGACTCGGAGAAGGATGAAGCTGGCATCGCCGAGTCGTCTCTCCAGCCGCCAATCACGAGCTCGGAGCAGTCTCCCCTTGCAGTAATGCCTCTGAGTGCTGCAAGTCCGAGGGACCTCCCTTCCCCTACTCGGAAAGGAAAGCGCCTGAGAATGCGCATTTCTACTCTGTAAGTATTGTTGTCTTCTCTTGATTTCCTTTATGCTTTTTTGTTAGTGATCCATATGTGCTTTATCTTGTAGCACGCCGTCTGAGGTCCCCTTCTCGGGTCCTCCGCCTCAGTCGGCGATTGAGACCGAAGCCCCAACAATCCAAACTCCAGAGGTGCCGATCCACTCGGCTGATCTTCTCAGCGATCAGCCTGTGGGTCCGCTACTCGAGTCGCAGCGGGAGCCAACCCCGCCACCGCCGAGTCCTGTACCAGAGTCGCCGACTCCTCCGCCAGTTCCTCAAGGCAACCCCCAGCATGCTCCTGCGGTTGAACCGACTGCAGCAGTGGAGGAGCCCCAGACTGCGGCGGTCGAGATAACTTCTGCGGCGGTCGGCGTCCTGAGTGGTGGTGCTCCCCTGACTCCTCTGGAGGAGTTTCTGTCCCTTCATCGTCGCATGGGCCACATAGCCAAGGTACTTCCCGAACTGCTTATCTTGTTGATATCAAATACCAAGTGGTATATTGATTCATATTGTCTTCTGACTTGTTTCTGCAGAACTTAGCTGCTGATGCCGAGGCTAAAGCCTTGGTTATTCAAGAATTAACTTCTGTAGTCGCTAAGGCCGACTCCTTGGTGGCCCGAGTGGCTGAGCTCGAGGCTGATGCAGTCGAGCGACAGGCTGAGTTGGAGGAAGCCCAGCGTACCACCCGCGATTTATGCGGGGAGGTAGAGCAGGCTAAGCTCAACGAGGCCCAGGCCGTGCACGAGCTCAGAGGTATGTTCTTCCTTATTTGTTTTTCTGTCAGACATGAAAATATTCTTCAGATCTAACCTTCTTTAGATTATCGATATCGGACTATGTCCCAATTCGCAGAGCTCACTGCCAAGGTGGCCCGGCTGCAAGGTGAGGCTGAGGCGCTGCGCACTGAGAAGACAGCGCTGGAGGATGCTATTCGAGTGGTCGCGGAGGAGATCGAGCCGGAGGCTTCATCGTCCTCGGCTTCCATCCTCGACCGCGTTCGGGCACTCCCACGCTACTTCCGGAGGCAGCTCTGCTCCATCAGCCAGGCCAGCTGTGGCCATGTCCTGGCGGTGCTGAAGTCTCTGTTCCCGGCGTCAGACCTGGAGCCACTCGGCCGCGGGTATGCTGCCGGTACCTCTGAAGATGATGTGGGCAGACTGCTCCATGAAGTCGAGCCCATCGCCAATGTCCTGTCCAAGGACGTTGTTGATGACTCGGACGAAGCAGCCCCGTCTGGTGCTGGTGACCCTGCAGTGTAAAAATAGTATTTGTAGTATTTGGTCGAACCAGTACTGTTTTTAAACAATGTTTGAATTATCACTTCTGTATATAAGTTTTTAATTGGTCTACAACTCCCTTTCTTTCTGCGCTAGCCTTAATTTCTGAGTGGTTGACCTGTTACGGAGTAGATTAGCCTCGTTGGTCTCAGTCTCATGCCGCAGAGTCTTTGTCGTACGTTTAGAGCTTTGACTTGGCGAGTACTTTCTCTCTCGATTTAAGGTTTATTCCCCTCATACTTTATGTGCGTGACGCGAAAGAGGAAATGCGAGTAGTAGAAATAGATGAAAGATGAAATTAACTTTATTGATAACTTATTGTGAACAAGCCGAGTCGTAACTGGGGGTGACTACCCTCCAAAATCACTCGGAAAAAAAAATAAATCTAAAAATAAAAAAGGCAAATACATAACTGATTCAGGCGTAGAAGCGCTGTAAGTGCTCGATGTTCCATGGATTTGGGATGTCTACGCCGTCTTCGGTCATGAGTCGATATGAGCCTGGGCGACTGACTGACTTGATAATATATGGACCTTCCCAGGGGGACGCAAGCTTGTGCGCGCCCTTTGTGTCTTGCTTCCTTCTCAGAACCAAATCGCCTGTTTCAAAGGACCTCTGCTTAACTGATCGATCGTGATAGCGTCGCAGGACCTGAGCGTAACGTGCGGCTTGGATCTGGGCAGCCAATCTCTTTTCCTCAATGCTGTCGAGGTCTTCAATGCGCGCCACTTGCGCGTCGTATTCATCATAGAACTCCACTCGGGGGGAGCCGTATGTGAGGTCCGTTGGTAGGATAGCTTCCGAGCCGTAAACCAGAAAGAACGGAGTTTGCTTCGTGGCACGACTCGGCTGTGTGCGCTGCCCCCAGACTACAGCCGGCAACTCCTTGATCCATCGTCCGTCATGTTGCTTCAGCTGCTTGAATATCCGGGCCCTGAGCGCTTTGATTATTTCGCCATTGGCTCTTTCGACTTGGCCATTGGCCCTTGGGTGTGCGACGGAAGCGGGGCATAGCTTGATGCTCCTCTCGCTGCACCAATCTTTAAACTCCTGCGCTACGAAGTTCGTACCATTATCTGTGATGATACGATTTGGGACTCCGAAGCGGTGGGTGATGTCGGTGAAGAACTCGATGGTCTTGGCTGCCGTGTGCTTTCTGACTGGTTTTACCTCAATCCACTTGGTGAACTTGTCGATAGCTACAAGGACATGGTCAAAACCACCAGGAGCCTTCTTAAATGGACCGATCATATCCAAGCACCAACAAGCGAAGGGCCAGGACGCTGGTATGGTTTGCAGCTGTTGTGCAGGTGCATGTATTTGCCTTGCAAAATACTGACACCCTTTGCAGTGCCGCACGATGTTCTCTGAGTCTGCTACAGCAGTCGGCCAGTAGAAACCAGACCGGAAAGCTTTACCAACAATGGTTCTAGCTCCGGCGTGATTTCCACAAATTCCTTTATGTATGTCAGTCAAGAGCTCTATACCCTCAGTGCGACTCACGCACTTTTGTAGGATTTGGGAAGCTCCAGATCGACGATACAGCTTGTCTCCGATGATGACGTAGTTTTTGCTGCGCCGCACGATTTGTTCGTGGAGCGAGTTTAGATCTTTGTCTTCCGCGACCTCTGCGGGTAATATGCCGCTATCCAGATAATCGATGATCTGTGTCCTCCAATCTAGCGCTTCGTCTACCACTAATGTGGCTGACTCTGGGGATTCTCCGACTTGTTGCTCCGCGACAGTGCCATCCGGGTTTGTCTTGATAGATGGTTTGATAAGATCTTGTATAAAAACTCCGGGTGGGACGCCTTCACGGGTGGACCCCATCTTAGCGAGCTCATCTGCTGCCTTGTTATGGTCGCGCACCACGTGATGGAACTCCAAGCCATAGAATTTCCCTTCCAGCTTCCTAATTTCCTCGCAGTATGCGTCCATCTTTTCGTTGGTCCTGGACCAGTCCTTGTTTACCTGGTTTATGACCAGGGCAGAGTCCCCGCGTACCATCAGGCGTTTGATTCCCAAAGATACTGCAATGCGGAGACCGTGCAAAGCTGCTTCATACTCAGCTGCGTTGTTGGATACTGGAAACATGATTTGAAGGACGTATTTTAGTTCCTGTCCACTTGGGGAAATCAGGATTACGCCTGCGCCGCCTCCTTTTATCTGGAGGGAGCCATCAAAGTACATCTCCCAGTACTCAACTATCTCGTCGTCAGCCGGAGCTTGGTTTTCTGTCCAGTCTGCTACGAAGTCGGCCAAGACCTGAGACTTGATAGCAGTACGTGGAACAAAGTTTATGTGATGGGCAGCCAATTCTATTGACCACTTGACGATTCGGCCGCTGGCATCTCGGTTATGGAGAATTTCCCCTAAAGGATTTTCGCTCACCACCGAGATTGGATGGGCCTCAAAGTAGTGCTTCAGCTTTCTTGCTGAGATAAGAACTCCATATAATAATTTCTGCACATGGGGGTAGCGTACCTTAGATACGGTCAGAACCTCGCTGATGAAGTAGACTGGTCGCTGAACTCCATATGCGTGTCCTTCTTCAGGACGCTCGACCACTAGTACCGTGCTAACCACTCGGGGAGTAGCAGAGATGTAGAGGTAGAGCTGTTCTCTTGGCTGAGGTGGGACGAGGATGGGAGGACTCTGCAGGTAATCTTTGAGTTCCTGGAAAGATCGCTTCGCCTCGTCATCCCACATGAACTTGTCCTGCTTCTTGAGCAGTTTGAAAAACGGCAATCCGCGAACGCCGAGTCGTGATATGAAACGACCGAGCGCTGCCATGCATCCAGTAAGTTTCTGCACATCCTTCTGATAGGTTGGTGGTAGCATCTTGGTGATGGCCGTGATCTTCTCGCGATTTGCCTCGATCCCGCGGTTGCTAACCATGAAGCCGAGTAGTTTACCTGAGGGTACTCCGAAGACACACTTTTCCGGGTTGAGCTTCCACCGGAATACGCGTAGGCGTTCGAAGACCTTTGTCAGATTCCCTATCATGTCCTCGGGGTTCATGATCTTGACCACGATGTCGTCGATGTAAGCTTCTACTATGTCTGGGATCAATTGATCCAGACATGCTTGAATTGTCCTTTGATAGGTTGCACCTGCGTTCTTCAGACCGAAGGCCATTGTGTTGTAACAAAAGGCACCGAACGGCGTGATGAACGCGGTCTTTATCTGGTCTTCCAGCTTCAGGCCTATCTGGTGATATCCTGAGTAGCAATCGAGAAAGCAGAGCAGGGCGGAACCTGCCGTGGAGTCAACGACTTGATCGATGCGGGGGGGAACGAAGGGGTCTTTAGGGCAAGCTTTGTTGAGATCTGTATAATCAACGCACATTCTCCAATCATTATTATTCTTTTTTCTTACAAGAACTGGATTAGCTAACCAGTCGGGGTGGAACACCTCTTGAATGAATCCGGCTGCTAACAGCTTTGTAATCTCTGCCCTAATTGCCTCCTTGCGGTCCTGCGCGAATCGACGAAGCCTTTGCTTGATCGGTTTGGCAGTCGGATTGACCTTCAAGGAGTGCTCGGCAAGTTCCCTTGGGACACCTGGCATATCGGATGGTTTCCACGCAAATATGTCGGCGTTTTCCCTTAGGAATTTGACGAGCACTTCTTCCTATTTGGGGTCCAACTCTGCCCCGATGATGGCCGTCTTCTTTGGGTCGTCCAGGTCCAGAGAGATCCTCTTCAGCTCCGTCTCCTTGCTTGGCGCGATGGCTTCTCTTGCTGGCTTCTTGGTGGGGATCTCTAGAGCGTCCTTGTCCACCTCTTGTGACGCAGCCAGTACTTGTTCCATGCGCTTGGACATGTCCAGGGCAGCTGCCGCGTTGAGAGTTTCCTGCTCGCACGTGTATGCGACTCGGACGTCTCCCAAGACGGTGATTACGCCTTTCGGTCCTGGCATCTTGACCTGCAAGTAGACGTAGTGAGGAATCGCCATGAACTTGGCGAGTGCCGGCCTCCCAAGGATGGCGTGGTATGCAGTTTCAAAGTTCGCCACCGTGAACTGCATGTGCTCGGTCCGGTAATTATTCCGGTCTCCGAAAGTGACGGGCAGCGTGATGTGCCCGAGTGGTTCTGCCCCCTCTCCCGGTATCAAACCGTAGAACGCGGATTGGGGGGGACTTAGGTCGAGAGTAGTCAGGCCGAGCTCCTTCAATGTGTTAGCAAAGAGGATGTTCAGGCCACTGCCACCGTCGACTAGTACCTTGGTGAGCCGAACGTTGCGGATTGTCGGGGCTACCACCAAGGCGTGGGACCCGGGCTTCGGTATGAAGTTTGGATGATCCTCCCGGGTGAATGTGATCGGAACTTCCGACCACTTGAGGTACTCAGGTACCGGTGGCTCCCTCGCGTGCATGACCTGGCGATGGGTGAGCTTCTGCTGGCGCTTCGACTCGAACTCTGGTCCGCCATAGATCATGCGGACCACTCGGTCGGCTTCCTGAAAGTCATCACCAGGCTCGTCGTTTCGCCTGTCGTCGGTTCGCGGGAACCATCGTTCCTCTTTCTGTATGGGGGGCCTCTGTTGCCCCCGGTGAAGGCTCGCTTGAGCCCGTAGCACTCTCGTGCCGAGTGCTTGTGTTTGTGGTACGGGCATTGCTCATCGAGCATGCGCTGGAAGTCCTCTGGAGTTACCCGGCCTCTGGACCGGTCCAGGGCGGCGACCATGTCTCCTTCGCTTTTCTTCTTGCGAGGTTGGCTGTCATTGCGTCGATGGTCGTCGTGTCGTTCTTCGTCGTCGCGGCGGTCGCGTTTGCGAGTCGTCTTGTTCTCTTCTTCCCAGCGACTTCTGATCTCGCTGAGCTGTTCTTTTTCCGCGATCTCGGCGTCCGCCCACGTGCTAGCGACCCGGAACATGTCATTGACAGTCGCGGGTGGCTTCCGAGTCCACTTATGGATCAGTCTTCCATCGGAGATGCCGCGCTGGAAAGCTGACATCACCTCCTGATCCGTGACGTCCGTGATGGAGTTGCGCTTTTCTGAGAACCTGCGGACGAAGTCGTGCAGAGTCTCGTTCTTGCGCTGCCTGATCTGACCGAGGAGCCGCTTGCTCCCGGGCCTTTCCCAGGTACCGAGATAGTTACCGATGAAGAGTTCGGTAAGCTGCTCCCAGTTGTCTATGGCGTCCTGCGGGAGTCCTGCCAGCCAATTGCGGCAGTCCTTGGTGAGCATGATGGGAAGATAGTTCGCCATCACGTCCTCGTCGCCGCCGGCCGCTTGTACGGCGGTGTAGTAGATCTGAAGCCATTGAGATGGGTCAGATTTCCCGTCATACTTGTCGATGTCCGACAGCTTGAAGCCTCTGGGCCACGTCACGCTTCTCAAGCGCTCGGTGAACGACTGGAATCCGCCGATCCGACCTCTAGGGCGGGAATCGCTCAGACCCGATCCGTCAGCTGCTCTTGGGGGTGTGCTGTCCCTTCTGCGATCCCGGTCCCTGGGTGGGGAACGGGTCCTCCGATAGTTCCGAGTCCTGGGTGGAGTTCGGCCCTGCCGGTAGGTTCTACTGTGCGGTGGAGTTCGATCTCTTGGTGGAGTCGGGCGCCTGGGTGGCGGAAGCACTCGTCGTCGACCGCCATTGTTGCCGCGCCTTGGGCTACCAGAGAGGTCAGAGTAGTCTGCCTCTGTCGAGTAGCCGCTTCTGTTGGGGTTACGACGGGGATTTCCATGATCCCGATCATACTCTTGGCGCCGTCGGAGTTCTTCGCGATGGCGCTCTTCAGTGCTATTGGTGATGATGTCCCTTGCATCTCGATCTCTGTTGATCGTGGTGCGGAGGTCTTCATCACGACCCGATCCGCCGCCGGCCCGGTGTCGAGATGAACCGGGTTCAGGAGCGTCGGTGGTCGTTCTGCCTTGCATCTGGTGAACCTGGACGGAGGCGGCCTGCACGAGAGCCCTTACCTTTTCCAGGCCCGGAGTGTTAGGCGGTAGCCGATTGATTTCCTCGTTGATAGTAACGAGGTTCTGGACCGGTGTCTCGTAGACCTCGTGTCCGTTGAACTCGAACGTGCCGTCTCGCATCAAGTTCCGGGCGCTCCTCCGCTCGTGTTGATCCCGTTGGTGACGATGATCTTCAGAGCGAGGCTCCTGGAGTCGAGCAGTACCAGATCCTGACGCGGCGGCTCCGTGTGGTCGTGCGGCTCTGCGAGTCGCCCGACTGGCATTGCGTCCTCGACGCTGGTTCCTGGCTTCGGTCGTCTCCTCAGCAGGAGTGACCTCATCTTCTGAGACAGGATTAGTTGGCGTTGCTGGCGCCACCATGTAACAATATGATCCGACTCCTTCTTGCGCGAGGTAGTCTTCCTCGGACTCGGAGAAGTCGGATGTGGGCGTGTAACGCTCCAAACTACTCGGAGTCAATTCTCCGAGTGACCCTAGTAGTTCCGGCTCTGTAGAGGCATCGGACACCGTGTATCCTTCCGGCAGATCGTCCAGGATTGAGGGTCCCAGTAGATCTAGCCCGTAGGAGTCGCTCCCAGAGAAGTAATCATCCGACTGGACGATGTCCTTCATCTTTTGCTTCCGAGCAAGCGCGCAAAAGCCAGGGGTCTGAACAGCGATGACCTCAGGGCTCTGGACGCGTGTGGGTTGAGCGTTTACGCTCTGCGATGATTCGGCGACGCGACTCTCAGGAGTCGGATCGGAACCGAGTGATTGTAGATCTGTTCCCGACTGGTTTGGCTTCGCGTTCTGCGAAGGACTCAGCGGGGTAGATCCGGTACGATCAGAGGCGATCGGACCGGATCGGGCCGTGATGGCCGAAGTCGGCGCCAGAGAGGAGACCTCCGTGGCGACCGTAGCTCCTGCCGCCTGGGTATCCAAGGCGGTGGTGGTGATGACGTCCCCGAACTGGATCTCGACTTCGTCGACGTCCGGGAGGTTGCAGCTGTCCAAGATCTTGACGCGATCCATCGAGCTTACCAGATTGATCTCGGTGATATCCCCTACCTGGCGCGCCACTGTCGGTGATATTATCTCCGGCAGTCTTCCACGGGGTAGCCCACGGAAGTGATTTGTAATGTAGGGAAGATCGCAAAGATCGGAAGCAGGATGGTTAGGATGGACAGACACAAGGGTTTATACAGGTTCGGGCCGTCGACTCGACGTAATACCCTACGTCCTGTTTTGGGGTGTTGTATTGCGTAGATTGTGATTCGAGTTGGCTCGAGTCGTGGTTCAGATGTGTCGAGTTGTGGTTCAGATGTGTCGAGTTGTGGTTAGTTGTTTTGGAGGGGGTCCCTGCCCGCCTTATATATCGGGGGGCAGGGTTACAAGTCGGTTTGTATCCGATCCTATCTCTAAGAATCCTTTCCTTCTTTACAATAATTCCTATTCCAACTAGAACTTCTCCTTCCGGATCCTTCCTTCGTGCGCCGACTTGTCCCACACGCCTTCAGGTCCAGAACGGTGGGCTGGGCTGCCCCCTTTTGGTGGGCTGTCAGGCTGACTCGTGAGGTACCCGGGTACTATATCCCCCACACCTTCGTGCTTTCAAGAAGAAAACTTGCTATGAGCTTTTCCATGGTCGTTCCCCACGTGTGAGTCACTTTCGGGTTTTTGGTTGCAAGTGTTTCATTCTGAAGAAAGGAAATTTGGACAAGTTTGAGTCTCGTTCGATGGATGGAATTTTTCTTGGTTATGACAATCATTCTCGAGCATATCGTGTGCTCAATCTTGAAACTAACCAAATCATGGAGACTTGTGAGGTCACTTTTGACGAGACAACTCCGTGTAGCTCTTCTGCTTTTGAGTGTGCAGGTGATGACGAGTTGGGACAGTCTATCTTTGAGGAAGAGCAGCTTGATGAAGAAGATGATGAGGAGAATCATGCACCGTGTGGAGAGCTTGTACCTTCTACTTCCACTACTACCACGACGTTCGACGACGACTCTTTTGCTACACCTTTGTCGAGCCGCGTACATGATCGAGTTCAAGTGGAAGCTGATGTTGAGGGGGAGGCAATCTCGAGGCGAGAAGCTCCCCAGCTGGTACAGAAGAATCATCCACCTTCGAAGATCATCGGGAACCTGGATGAACGCACTACACGGTGGAGGTCACAGAACATCTCTCATTTCGCTCATTCTACTTTTGTTGCATCTTTCGAGCCCAAAAGTGTTGGACACGCTTTTATCTGATTCTGATTGGGTCAATGCCATGCATGAAGAGCTTGAAAACTTTGAGAGAAACCAAGTGTGGGAGTTAGTAGAACCACCTCCAAACTGCTATCCTATAGGAACCAAGTGGGTGTTCAAAAACAAGAGGGATGAGGGTGGTGAGATTGTGAGAAACAAAGCGAGGTTGGTTGCTCAGGGGTTTTCGCAGCAGTAGGGGATAGACTATGAGGAGACCTTTGCTCTTGTTGCCCGTTTGGAGGCAATTCGAATTCTTCTAGCATTCTCTGTTGCTAAAGGATTCAAATTGTACCAAATGGATGTGAAGAGTGCCTTTCTGAATGGGGTGATCGAGGAAGAAGTGTATGTGAGGCAGCCCCTAGGTTTTGAGAGTGAGAGATACCCACACCGAGTGTACAAACTCCACCGAGCTTTATATGGCCTAAAGCAAGCACCCAGAGCGTGGTATGGCAGATTGAGGGGGTTCTTGCTTAGCAAGGGGTTTGTGATGGGGAAGGTTGATAAGACACTCTTCTTGTTGAGAAATGGCAATGATCTCTTAATCGTTCAGATTTACGTGGATGATATCATTTTTGGTGGCTCTTCTCACCGTCTTGTTGCCAAGTTTGCAGAGGATATGAGCAGGGAATTTGAGATGTCGATGATGGGAGAGTTGCAGTTCTTTCTCGGGCTACAGATCAAGCAAACCAAGGACGGAACGTTCGTGCACCAAAGCAAGTACACGAAGGACATTCTCAAGAAATTCGACATGAGCGACTCCAAGCCGATGACTACGCCGATGAGTACGACTACTGCTTTGGATGCGGATGAGGACGGAGAACCAGTGGACCAGAAGGAGTACCGGAGCGTGATCGGCTCCCTCCTCTACTTGACGGCTACGAGGCCGGAATTACAGTTCAGCGTGTGTCTGTGCGCTCGTTTTCAGGCTTCACCAAGGACTTCACATCGTCAGGCCATCAAGCGGATTTTCAGGTATCTCAAATACACTCCTGAGTTGGGTCTTTGGTATTCTGCTGATTCCACACTTGCACTCCATGGTTTTTCTGATGCAAATTTTGCTGGATGTCGTGTTGATCGCAAGTCTACTTCTGGTCAGTGTCAGTTTCTTGGTTCGTCTCTTGTGTCTTGGTCTTCTCGCAAGCAGTCCAGTGTAGCCCAATCCACCACAGAAGCCGAGTATGTTGCTGCTGCTAGTTGTTGTTCCCAGCTGCTTTGGATCACCTACACTTTGAGAGACTTTGGTTTAGACATGTCCCATGTTCCACTTCTTTGTGATAGCACCAGTGCCATAAGCGTAGCCAAGAATCCCATGCTCCATTCCAAAACCAAACACATAGAAGTGAGGTACCATTTCCTAAGAGATCATGTGGAGAAAGGAGATATCGAGCTTGCCCATGTTTCTACCCAAAACCAGCTTGCAGACATTTTCACTAAGCCACTTGACCAAGTTACCTTCACCCGCTTGCGAGGAGAACTTGGTGTGTGTGCGTTTTTCTGAGCTGAGTTTTGGAGGCTTCTCTTGTAGCATATGTATACTATTGTACCATCTTTGTATCTTGATGTTCATTTTTCGATTTTGTATCTTGATGTATAGTTTTCATCTTTACATCTTGTGATATATCATACTGCATTTGTATCATATCTTAGGATGAGCTTCTCCTATATGCAGTGATTGCTACAACTTGCTACTTTTTAGAGTTTATGCAGGCTTGCTAGGGATTGATTGTATGGAGGGCTATGCTCTTGATGGTTTTGATATATATTCTTTTTAGATAGTCTCCTCTTGAATTAAAATGACAAACTGAACCTAAACTCTTTCACCCATGAGTAAATGCCTTTGCATGTCTTGTTTGAGCCGAAATGGCTATATCTTGCTTAAGATCATGCTAGGATTTGATGTTCTTTTCAATTGGGTCAAAGACCTTTGTCATTGTGAATGTTTAGCCCATGCTTTATCTTGTGGAGGAGCATAAGCTTCTTTTTGTCGCAAAGACATTTCATGTACCATGCTTAATTCGAAAAACTTCAAAAATGAGATGTTTATGCATGAAAGAAGAAAGATAAGAAAAAGATACATTTTGAAGAAATACATGCTCATGTCTCTATGCTTTCACCATTGCACACACTTGCACACATGAGTGCTAAGCGGTTGCATGTTGTTTGCCGGAGAAGTCTCCCTTGAGAAGTAAACACATGGCTCCGTGCTTTGACATGACATGAGATAGAATTTGGGCATTTATAATGATCTTTTGTCAAGAATGCCTGTCCTTTCATAATCTTGGTGAGATGAAGTTCATTTGTGCTTGAATGATCCATGTTTAGGACATTACTCATGTGGTGACATTTTTGATAAATTTGAACAACTTGATCATGGCTTTGTCAATTGGCTATATGTCTTTACCTTCTTGATGGCAATGCCCATGTGACATGATGAACTATCTAGTTTGCCTCTTCTCTAACTTGTAGCACTTTGTATTGCTCATTGTATATTTGAGAAGCTTGTAGTTGTATTTTGTACATTTTTGCCTTGATTTGTGCATTGTCAACAAGGGGGAGAATTTCTGGAGCATTTGGAAAGGGGGAGAATTTCTGAAGAATTTCTAGAAAAGATTTTGAAAGTTTTGTGAGAGTTTGAGCTTTTTCGAGTGTTTTCTGCACGCACAAGTTCACTTGTTCAGTGGGAGTTGCATCTTTGCAGGGGGAGTGCTTTGAGTGTTCTGAAAAGTGAATTGGGGATTTTGAGATTTGAGATTTGTAGTTTGTGCTTTTGCTCTTTCCACGATGGTGTTGAGCCCTTTTCGCTTCCTATGGAAGGGTCGGCGTTTTCTGAGTTTTTCCCTTGTGAGTGACTTTGATTTGGCCTGTTCTTGCTTTTGTTCACTTGCTTGAGCGATTGGTTTTCGATTTCTTTTCTTTTCCTTTTATTATCATTGGTTACTATGTGTGTGTTGTCAATGCACTCATCAAGGGGGAGATTGAGGACCCGGTGTGTCCGAGGACCGGTGGATGGTCGCTTCCTGGTGTGATGAGTGATTGACAACGTGGTGTGGACTCACGTTTCCCTTGGCTCAAGTAGTGCAGGTGTAGAATGAGGCTTGATTGCATTGGTGCAGGTGAAGAACAGGCGCAAAAGGTCTTAGCCATGGCCGCCTCCGAGGAGCAGAGAGACAAGTAGGCTTGATTCGAGGGACCCGGTGGCCAGATGGATCAAGTGCGGTTCACATGGTGGCAAGAACGAGCGAGGGGACGTGGTTCCGGTGCGAGGTAGCGGCTCACAACCGAAGCTCGTACGCGGACGAGAAGCCGGTGCAAAGTAGCGGCTCACAACCGAAGCTTGCACGCGGGGTTTGGTGATTTGGCCACAAAATCATCGGTGGACGGTTTCCCTTGGTTTGGGCCTCAAAACCAAGGCCGAGGACTTGGCGTAGCGACGGCCCGGCCTGCCAGGCAGGGGCGGTCCAACCGGCCCCCAGGGGAGGTGTGACCAGTCCCACCTAGGCAGGTCGCCCGTGAGCGTCGAGGAGCTTCGATACGGAGAACACGCGGCGTGACTGCAAGGCTTGCGTCGGAGGGAAGCTAGCTTGTAGTGGAAGGTGTCCCGGCCGGAAAAATCTTCGCGTAAAATGTCAAATTTGCCCCTGAGGGGTATGTATCGCTTAGGGGTAGTTTAGTCTTTCGAGCACCACCACTTGGACTATATAATAGACCCCCTAGGGGTTGGTGGCTGCTATGTCTTTAGTTATCTCTTTGGGTTTTCATTTTCCATTTGCCTAGTCTATTTTTCCCTTCATCCTTTCCTTTTAGAACTTGACATGAATCATTCATGGTTTGTATAGATGAATTCATGGTGATGTGATTGAGCCTAATATATTCATCTTTGTGCCATGTTTTGGATTCCCGAGATATTTTTGTTTTTCCATTTTTGGAGCTATTTTTGGGGGATTTTCGTTCTACAGTTTCTAGGCCGTTTCCTCTCGGATTTCTTTGGGGGAATCACACATGAGTGCTTTGTGCCTCTTTTCTTGGTGATCTCTTGCCCCCAAACGCCGGGATTCGTCCTAGATTTGAAGATTTTGGGATGAACTCGTGGAGGGTGTGTTCTTCGCTAGATTTGAGATTCCCGGAGTTCTAGGAGGTTTGAGGCCGAGATCTTTGGGGCATAGCCTCTCCTTGAGGTGTATATCATCTACCCAAAATCTTGTCTCAAGACTCCAAGTCATTTGGGAGATCCATTCTCGAGTTGACCGTTTTCTCTGAGTCGGTCTATTGATCCGATCGGTTTTCCTTGGCTTGGTCGGATGAATCGACCGCTAACACTTCGCAGCGTTGCAAACTCACTGGTAGATGGTCGATATTTCGATTGGATGCTCCGATCGACTCTCGGTCGGATGATCCGATCGCACTGAGAGAAAAGTAAGGTCAGTGACTCGACGGTTGACCTATTGATCCGATCGGTGGCACTTGTACGGGTCGGATCAATCGATGAAGGACCGATTAGGCGACCACAGAGGGGGGGGGGGGAGTGAATGGGAGCCGATAAAAATTTCTCTCAAGATCCGGTTTCTCCCAACTTAACTCCAAAGCCTACCAACCGATCTTGCCAAGATCACGTAGCTACTGTGAGGCTACTGACCCTAGGAACAAGATCAACGCAGCGGAACTCGAATCGAACAAATCCAACAAGAATCGAACGAAAACAACCCAAATGATCAACTCTCGGCTAGGGGCGTTCACACCTCTATCTAGGGGCGGTTGCACCGCCCTTTACTAGCACATCAGCCAGGGGCAGTCACACCGGTATCCGAGGGCGGTCGCACCGGTCTTGCCAGACAGCATGGGAAAAACTCAAACTCAAAGTCAACTCGCGAATGGATCTCCCAAACGGCTTGGAGTCTTGAGACGAAACTTTGGGTAGATGATATACACCTCAAGGAGAGGCTATGCCCAAAAAATCTCGGCCTCTAACTCCCTAGAACTCAAGGAATTTCAAATCTAGCGAAGAACACACCCACCACGAGTTCATCCTGAAATCTTCAAATCTAAGCCGATTCCTGGCACTTGGGGGCAAGGGATCACCAAGAAAAGAGGCACAAGGCACTCATGTGTGATTCCCCCAAAGAAATCCGAGAGAAAACATGCTAGAAAGTGAAGAACGAAAATCCCCCAAAAATGGCTCCGAAAATACCTCCGAAAATGGGAAAAAGAAAAGGAGCTCGGGAATTCAAATCATAGCACAAAGATAAAGAAATTAAGCTCCATCAACCAACCATGAATTCACCTATACAAACTATGAATGATTCAAAATAGTTCTAGGTGGAGAGGATGAAAGGGAAGGGAAACTAAACAAGCCAAATGAAAATATCTAGAGAGATGACAGCCACCACCCCTAGGGGGTCTATTATATAGTCCAAATGGTGGTGCTCGAAAGACTAAACTACCCCTAAGCGATACATACCCCTCAGGGGCGAATATGACATTTTCTGTGAAGATTTTTCTGGCTGGGACACCTTCCACCGCAAGCTAGCTTCCCTCCAACGCAAGCCTTGCGATCACGCCGTATGTCCTCCGGATCGAAGCTCCTCGACGCTCACGGGCGACCTGCCCAGGTGGGACCGGTCACACCGCCCCTGGCTGGCAGGCCAGGCCATCGCTACGTCGAGTCCTCGGCCTTGGTTTTGAGGCCCAAACCAAGGGAAACCGTCCATCCGGTGGTCTTCTGGCCAAACCACCAAACCCCGCGTGCAAGCTTCTGTTGAGCCGCCACCTTGCACCGGCTTCATGTCCGCATACGAGCTTCGGTCGTGAGCCGCTGCCTCACACCGGAACCACGTTCCCTTGCTCGTTCTTGCCACCATGTGAACCGCACTCGATCCATCTGGCCACCGGGTCCCTCGAACCAAGCCTACTTGTCTCTCCGCTCCTCGGAGGCCGCCATGGCTAAGACCTTCCGCGCCTGTTCTTCACCTGCACCAATGCAATCAAGCCGCATTCTACACCTGCAATACTTGAGCCAAGGGAAACGTCAATCCACACCACGTTGTCAATCACTCATCACACCAGGAAGCGACCATCCACCGGTCCTCGGACACACCGGGTCCTCAATCTCCCCCTTGATGAGTGCATTGACAACACACACATAGTCACCATATATAAAAAAGAAAATAGAAAAGAAATCGAAAACAAGACTCAAGCAAGTGACTAAAAGCAAAGAACAAGCCGAAACAAAGTCACTTCGCAAGAGAAAGCTCCAGAAACGCCGACCCTTCAAGAAGAAGCGAAATGGCTCAACACCATCGGCAAAAGAGCAAAGCACAAAACACAAGTCACGAATCTCCAATCACTTTTCAGAACACTCAAAGCACTCCCCCTGCATTGATGCAAACTCCCCCTGAACAAGTGAACTTGTGCGTGCGAAAATGCAATCGAAAATGGATCAAATCCCACAAAACCTCGTGCCACTGCACAGGGCCGGTTGAACCGCCGTGGAGGGCCGGTTGCACCGCCCTGCAGGTCGGTCAGACCGCCCTGCCCAGTCAAGGCAAAAAATGCAAGTCACAAAAAAATGCTCGCAATGATGTCGTTTCAACTTGAAAACCTTCCATAAGTGCCCAGCAATGTATTCCAATGCTCAAACTCTTCCCCTTGTTGACAATGCACAAATCAAGGCAAAAATGCAAAAATTTCAACTCTAGGCTTCTCAAATAGGCAATGAGCGATACAAAATTCTACAAGTTAGAGAAAAGGCAAACTAGACAGGTCATAGCATCATAAGGGCATTGCCGCCAAGAAAGTGAAGATATATAGCCATTTGACAAAGCCATGATCAATTCTTGCAATTTTTTTCAAAAGTTTCACCTCATGAGCAAAGTCCTAAACATGGATTGTTCAAGCAAAAATAAGCTTCATATCACCAAGATCATGATAGAACAAGCATTCTTGACAAAAGATCATTATAAACGCCCAAAATCTATCTCATGTCATGTCAAAGCACGGAGCCATGTGTTCACTTCTCAAGGGAGACTTCTCCGGCAAACAACATGCAACCGCTTAGCACCCATGTGTGCAAGTGTGTGCAATGATGAAAGCATAGAGACATGAGCATAAATATTTTCAAATAATCTTTTTCTCATCTTTCTTCTTTATGCATAGACATCTCATTTTTCAAGTTTTTCAAATTAAGCATTGGTACATGAAATGTCTTTGCGACAAAAAGAAGCTTATGCTCATCCACGAGATAAACATGGGCTAAACATTTACAATGACAAAGATCTTTGATCCAAATGAAAAGAATATCATCCTAGCATGACCTTAAGCAAAATATAGCCATTTCGGCTCAAACAAGACATGCAAAGGCATTTACTCATGGGTGATAAGAGTTTAAGTTCAGTTTGTCATTTTAATTCAAAAAGTGACTATCTCAAAGGAATATATATCAAGACCATCAAGAGCATAGCCATCCATACAATCAATCTCTAGCCAGCCTGCCTAAACTCTAAAATGTAGCAAGTTGTAGCAATCACTGCATATAGGAGAAGCTCATTCTAGAATATGATACAAATGCAGCATGATATATCACAAGATGCAGAGATGAAAACTATACATCAAGATACAAAAATAGAAAGTGTACATCAAGATACAAAGATGGTACAATAGTATACATATACTACAAGATAAGCCTCCAAAACTCAGCTTAGAAAAACGCACACACACCAAGTTCTCCTCGCAAGCGGGTGAAGGTAGCTTGGTCAAGTGGTTTGGTGAAAATGTCTGCAAGCTGGTTTTGGGTAGAAACATGGGCAAGCTCAATATCTCCTTTCTCCACATGATCTCTCAGAAAGTGGCACCTCACTTCTATGTGTTTGGTTTTGGAATGAAGCACGGGATTTTTGGCTACGCTGATGGCACTGGTGCTATCACAAAGAAGTGGAACATAGGACATGTCTAAGCCAAAGTCTCTCAAGGTGTAGGTGATCCAAAGCAACTGAGAACAACAGCTAGCAGCAGCAACATACTCGGCCCCTGTGGTGGATTGGGCTACACTAGACTGCTGGCGAGAAGACCAAGACACAAGAGACGAACCAAGAAACTGACACTGACCAGAAGTAGACTTGCGATCAACACGACACCCAGCAAAATCCGCATCAGAAAAACCATGGAGTGCAAGTGTGGAATCAGCAGAGTACCAAAGACCCAGCTCAGGAGTAAACTTGAGATACCTGAAAATCCGCTTGACGGCCTGACGATGTGAAGTCCTCGGTGAAGCCTGAAAACGAGCGCACAGACACACGCTGAACTGTATGTCTGGCCTCGTCGCCGTCAAGTAGAGAGGGAGCCTATCATGCTCCGGTACTCCTTCTGGTCCACTGGTTCTCCGTCCTCATCCGCATCCAAAGCTGTAGTCGTACTCATCGGCGTAGTCATCGGCTTGGAGTCGCTCATGTCGAATTTCTTGAGAATGTCCTTGGTGTACTTGCTTTGGTGCACGAACGTCCCATCCTTGGTTTGCTTGATCTGTAGCCCGAGAAAGAACTGCAACTCTCCCATCATCGACATCTCAAATTCCCTGCTCATATCGTCTGCAAACTTGGCAACAAGATCGTGAGAAGAGCCACCAAAAATGATATCATCCACGTAAATCTGAATGATTAAAAGATCATTGCCATTTCTCAACAAGAAGAGCGTCTTATCAACCTTTCCCATCACAAACCCCTTGCTAAGCAAGAACCCCTCAACCTTCCATACCACGCTCTGGGTGCTTGCTTTAGGCCATATAAAGCTCGGTGGAGTTTGTACACTCGGTGTGGGTATCTCTCACTCTCAAAACCCGGGGGCTGCCTCACATACACTTCTTCCTCGATCACCCCATTCAAGAAGGCACTCTTCACATCCATTTGGTACAATTTGAACCCTTTAGCAACTGCAAATGCTAGAAGGATCTGAATTGCCTCCAAACGGGCAACAGGAGCAAATGTCTCCTCATAATCTATCCCCTCCTGCTGCGAAAACTCCTGAGCAACCAACCTCGCTTTGTTTCTCACAATCTCACCACCCTCATCCCTCTTGTTTTTGAAAACCCACTTGGTTCCTATAGGATGGCAATTTGGAGGTGGTTCAACTAACTCCCACACCTGGTTTCTCTCAAAGTTTTCAAGCTCTTCATGCATGGCATTGACCCAATCAGAATCAGATAAAGCGTGTCCAACATTTTTGGGCTCGAAAGACGCAACAAAAGCAGAATGAGCGAAATGAGAGATGTTCTGTGACCTCGACCGTGTAGTACGTTCATCCAAGTTCCCGATGATCTTCGAAGGTGGATGATCCCTCTGTACCAGCCGGGGAGCTTCTCGCCTCGAGATTGCCTCCCCCTCAACATCAGCTTCCACTTGAACTCGATCATGTGCGCGACTCGACGAAGGTGTAGCAGTGGGGCCGTCGTCGAACGTCGTAGTAGTAGTGGAAGTAGAAGGTACACGATCTCCACACGGTGCATGATTCTCCTCATCATCTTCCTCATCAAGCTGTTCTTCCTCAAAGATGGACTGTCCCAACTCATCATCACCTGCACACTCAAAGACAGAAGAGCTACATGGAATGGTCTCGTCGAAAGTGACTTCGCAAGTCTCCATGATTTGGTTAGTCTCAAGATTGAGCACACGGTATGCTCGAGAATGATTAGCATAACCAAGAAAAATTCCATCCATCGAACGAGACTCAAACTTGTCCAAATTTCCTTTCTTAAGAATGAAACACTTGCAACCGAAAACCCGAAAGTGACTCACACGGGGGAACGACCATGGAAAAGCTCATAGCAAGTTTTCTTCTTGAAAGCACTGAAGGAAAATCCGATTTGAAACATAACAAGTTGTGTTCACTGCCTCGGCCCAATATCTCCTAGGAGTCCTATGCTCATCTAGCATCGTCCTAGCCATCTCACAAAGCGTTCGATTCTTCCTTTCAACAACTCCATTTTGGCAAGCAACATATGGCGAAGAGTATTGATGTTCGAGACCAAGATCACGACAAAAGGCATCAAAACGAGTGTTCTTAAATTCCTTACCATTGTCACTGCGTATAGCTCTCATGGCACCACCATTACTCTCGTTTTTCAACCTCAAAATCAGATCTCGAACAAAATCAAATGTCTCATCTTTCGACGCCAAAAAGAACACCCAAGCATACCGAGAAAAGTCATCCACAACCACAAGAACATACCACTTCCCACCAACTGAACGAACGCGAGCGGGACCAACCAAGTCCATATGCAAAAGCTCCCCTGGACGCTCAGTCATAACATCTGTCAAAGGTGGATGGGAAGCAGCAACCATTTTACCATGCCTGCAAGGTGCACAAACCAAATCTTTCTCGAACTTGAGCTTGGGCAATCCTCGGATAAGGTCAAGAGCACTCAAGCGTGTGAGTAAATCAAAGCTCACATGACCCAATCTCCTATGCCACTTCCAAAGCTCAGAAGAAGTACCAGCGATCAAACACCGTGAAGGACCAAAAGATCGAGAAAAATCAGCACGAAAAATCTGTCCCTCGGGAATGATCATACACACAAGGTCACCTCGAGAATCAAGAATTCGAGAATCACCACTCTTAAACCGAACCTCATAACCCTCATCAAGAAGCTGAGAAACTGAAAGCAAATTAAAACCAAGATTCTTGACAAGAGCAACCCGCTTCAACATAAAATTGTCGCTCACCTGAATAGCACCCTCAGACAGCACTCGACCTCTACCCTTATCCCCGAAAGTGATGTACTGCCTGGACACCACCGGGGTGAGACTGGAGAACCACTTCCTATTACCTGTCATATGTCTCGAACAGCCAGAATCCATCAACCAAAAGTTCTCCAAGCCTCCCACCTGCACAATCAAAAGCGAGAACGAGAATGAGCGAATGACTCGACACTGGGGTTAGCACAAAAAGAGTCAAACCAGTGTCGGGCCATCTGCTCAAAAGAGGGGTTAGCAAAATCAACTCTACCACGTGAAACCCTCTCGTCTCTCACCATCGGACCTCTAGCACCACGCGGGGGAAAACGTGGCCTAGACTCTCTCCTCGCCTCGAAGCTACGGTCGAACCTCCCTGAACCAAACTGACCACGAACCGGAGGCCGCCTAGCAAACTCACGACTAGCTGGAACACCACGACTGCCAAACGAAGGAACTCTAGGCAAGGGTGAACGAGACACAGGCACACTACTGGAAGAGTAGTACCTGTCCCTGTTCCCCATCTCCTTCTCTCTTCTCACCTCCCTCTTCTTCCTCCAGCAAAACTCTTCTAGGTGACCATCCATTCCACAATGTTCACAATGGAAGCGGACTGGTTTTGGCTTTGGGGTTTCTCTCGGCTGTGGCCTCTCTCTTGGCTGGTAAACCCCACTCCTCACAAAGGTCACTCTCCTCTGGAAGTTGTTTGTCTTTGGTGCAAACTTGGGAGGATCTGAAGTGGTGTCAAGCTTGTTTAGCAGGTGGTTGGGTTTGGGTGTGAAGGTGTTCTTAAGAATGGCTTTCGGTGGGTTTGTGGGAATGTTTGTGGTGGAGTTTTCAGGTTCTCTCTCTTTCTCACCACTACTCTCACCAACTTTCTCAGAACCCAGACCACGACCATCAGCTCTCTTAAAACCAGCAATCAACATCTTAAGCTGAGGCTCGTGACCCGACAACCAACCCAAACACTGTCGCAACTCATCATTCTCATCTTGCAAGCGATCAACACATTGTTCTAGCTCAACATTCTTCAAAGCGACAACATCACAAGCAGAACAAGAATTTGCAATAGGAGATTTCAATTGAGCTTCAAGCGAACTAATCATGGTACGAGATTCAAGCAACTGAGCATGCAAAGCAGGACAAGAAGTACAAGCACCTAGTAAAGATGATCTAGACTTCAACTCAGCAAGCTCAACCCTAGCACCTTCTAGTTCATCTAAGCATGTCATGTGTTTCTCCTTAAGAACAACCAGATCAGCAAGATGCACATCACAGAACGAGCATTCAATTTCATCAGACACAAGAGGAGCATCTTTCAACACAGCAATCTCCGACTCAAGCTTAGCTGCTCTCTCCCTAGACTCGCAAAGCAAAGACTCAAACTCCATCGCCTTCTTTCCAGTCTCAGAAAGTAAGGCCTCAAGCTCAGCTACTCTCTCCTTCGACTCTCCTAGCAAAGACCTAAACTCTCTCTTCTCCTTGTTGGTCTTCCTAAGCACATCATCACGATTATCGACCAACTCCTCTAGTCTAGCAATTTCCTTACGCAAAGAGGTAGGATCGGTCAATACCTCATCCTCGGAGTCGGAGTCGAAGTCATCCTTGCTCTTCACGGAGTCGTGCGCCATGGTGCAGTGGTCGACGGCGGCGAAGGAGATGCCGTTGAAGTTGCGGTTCACGTTCTTCTTCTCCTTGCGGCGGCCGCGGTCTTCATCTTCGCTGCTCGAGCTCGACGACGTGTTGGTGGAGCTTGTGTCGATGTCGCTCGCATCTGCCACCATCGCTCGAGATCGGTTCTTCTTGTGTCCACCGTGCTTGATCTTCGACCTTCTCTCTTCTTGTTCTTGTGCTTGGAGCGGTACTCGTCCTTGGGACGGTGCTTGTGGTCGTCTCGCGGGCGGTGCTTGTGGTTGTGGTCGTTCTTGATCTCCTCGGGGCACTCGGCGATGAAGTGGCCCATCTTCCCGCATCTGTAGCACGTACTCCCGGCATGCCTCGAACCCTTCCGGTTCTGGTACATGCGCTCGAACCTCCTCGTGAGCAACGCGAGATCCTCCTCGCTCAGCACCTCATATTCCTCATCTGGAAGAGACACAAGAGAAGTAAAGCAAAGTGTCTGGGAGTGTTAGCATGTCCATAACCAGAGCCACCGACTAGAGCCAGACTATGAGGATCAGTCGGACTCTTAGCCCTGGCAAGCAATTGTCTATCAACCTTAGAAGACTTCAACTTCGAGAAAAGCTCATCAACAGACAAAGTTTCATAGTTAGCCGACTCCATGATCGCCTCAACCTTGGCACCCCACACGGATCTATCAAGTGCTTGCAAGAGCTTGATAGCTCTGTCATGATCCGAGTATGGGAGTACGGTAATGTTGGCTTTCATGTTGTTGACTATGGAAGTGAAACGCTGAAACAAAGCATCAACAGACTCTCTAGGCAAGTGAGCAAAATTCTCATACTCTCTGCGATACATCGAGAAAAGCCTAGCCTTCACATGGCTATCACCACCGTGGGCTACCTTGAGCTTCTGCCAGATCTGGCTAGCTAGGTCCTCGCCCAAAACTCGCTCAAACTCCTCAGCCGACAAAGCACGGAACAAGTAGTCAACAGCTCTAGCGTTTGCCTCGAACTTATCTTTTGCATCTTGGGCATCTAAGTTGGTGGGATTGACATAGTTTTCATCTTTGGTCACATCCCACAACAACTTTCCTTTGCCTCGCAAGAAAGCGCCCATACGCGCAACCCAGTTCGGATAATTTTTCCCATCGAAGTGCGGAGGCCCGGAACCCCGATCTTGGTACGCCATCTTTGGATCTTAGGCTAGTTAGAGTCGCAAAGACCCGTAACCAGCTCTGATACCAATTGAAGGACCGATTAGGCGACCAGAGAGGGGGGGGGGAGTGAATGGGAGCCGATAAAAATTTCTCTCAAGATCTGGCTTCTTCCAACTCAACTCCAAAGCCTACCAACCGATCTTGCCAAGATCACGTAGCTACTGTGAGGCTACTGACCCTAGGAACAAGATCAACGCAGCGGAACTCGAATCGAACAAATCCAACAAGAATCGAACGAAAACAACCCAAATCAGCAACTCTCGGCCAGGGGCGGTCACACCTCTCTCCAGGGGCGGTTGCACCGCCCTTGCCTAGCACATCAGCCAGGGGCGGTCACACCGGTATCCGAGGGCGGTCGCACCGGTCTTGCCAGACAGCACGGGAAAAACTCAAACTCAAAGTCAACTCGCGAACGGATCTCCCAAACGGCTTGGAGTCTTGAGACGAAACTTCGGATAGATGATATACACCTCAAGGAGAGGCTATGCCCCAAAAATCTCGGCCTCTAACTCCCTAGAACTCCGGGAATTTCAAATCTAGCGAAGAACACACCCACCACGAGTTCACCCCGAAATCTTCAAATCTAGGCCGATTCCCGGCGCTTGGGGGCAAGGGATCACCAAGAAAAGAGGCACAAGGCACTCATGTGTGATTCCCCCAAAGAAATCCGAGAGAAAACGGGCTAGAAAGTGAAGAACGAAAATCCCCCAAAAATGGCTCCGAAAATACCTCCGAAAATGGGAAAAAGAAAAGGAGCTCGGGAATTCAAATCATAGCACAAAGATAAAGAGATTAAGCTCAATCAACCAACCATGAATTCACCTATACAAACTATGAATGATTCAAAATAGTTCTAGGTGGAGAGGATGAAAGGGAAGGGAAACTAAACAAGCCAAATGAAAAATAACTAGAGAGATGACAGCCACCACCCCTAGGGGGTCTATTATATAGTCCAAATGGTGGTGCTCGAAAGACTAAACTACCCCTAAGCGATACATACCCCTCAGGGGCGAATATGACATTTTCCGTGAAGATTTTTCCGGCTGGGACACCTTCCACCGCAAGCTAGCTTCCCTCCGACGCAAGCCTTGCGATCACGCCGCGTGTCCTCAGGATCGAAGCTCCTCGACGCTCACGGGCGACCTGCCTAGGTGGGACCGGTCACACCGTCCCTGGGGGCGGTTGTACCGCCCCTGGCTGGCAGGTCGGGCCGTCGCTACGTCGAGTCCTCGGCCTTGGTTTTGAGGCCCAAACCAAGGGAAACCGTCCATCCGGTGGTCTTCTGGCCAAACCACCAAACCCCGCGTGCAAGCTTCGGTTGTGAGCCACCACCTTGCACCGGCTTCATGTCCGCGTACGAGCTTCGATCGTGAGCCACTGCCTCGCACCGGAACCACGTTCCCTTGCTCGTTCTCGCCACCAGTGTGAATCGCACTCGATCCATCTGGCCAACGGGTCCCTCGAACCAAGCCTACTTGTCTCTCCGCTCCTCGGAGGCCGCCATGGCTAAGACCTTTTGCGCCTGTTCTTCACCTGCACCAATGCAATCAAGCCGCATTCTACACCTGCAATACTTGAGCCAAGGGAAACGTCAATCCACACCACGTTGTCAATCACTCATCACACCAGGATGCGACCATCCACCGGTCCTCGGACACACCGGGTCCTCAATTGACCTGTTGTTTTCTCTCAACAACGGTCGGAACATATGCGATAACTCCGATCGACTATTTCCATGCACGGTCGGATCAAACGACCCATGTAATTTTCGCTGAACTCTTCCCTGTTCTTCTCTCAGTCACGGTCGGAGTATATGTGATAAATCCGACCGACTCTTATGTACGGTCAGATCAATCGACCAGTGTGATTTTCGCTAAACTCTTCCAATCCAATCTTGTTTGAGGCCACGTCTTGTACTCGATTTGTTCGATTCTTGTTCCGCTGCATAGATCTAGTTCCTAGGGTCAGTAGCTTCTCAGTAGCTACGTGATCTTGGCTAGATCGTTTGGTTGGCTAGGAGTTGATTTGGGAAAAGCCGAATTTGGAAAATAAATTTTATCGGCTCCCATTCACTCCCTCCCCCCTCTCTGGTCGCCTAATCGGTCCTTCAACAAGTACGCAATCGTCACAGTGGAATACTTCTCGAAGTGGATAGAAGCAAAACCAATTCAGACAATAACTTCGACAACAGTACATAAGTTTTTCTGGAAGAACATCATTTGCCGCTTCGGGGTACCCAGAGAGTTGACAATAGACATCGGAAAATAGTTCGACAGCAAAGAGTTCAGAAAATTCTGCTTCGGAATGGGGACAAAGCTGTGCTTCGCTTCTGTATATCACCCTCAATGCAATGGTGCAGTAGAGAGAGGAAATGGCATAGTGTTCACGGGCATCAAGAAGAATCTGACAGATATGCCAAGGGGAAAGTGGGCAGAAGAGTTACCGAGAGTGATCTGGTCACATAACACATCTGAGTCAAGAGCAACGAAGTTTACGCCCTTCAGATTGCTGTATGGTGAAGAAGCAATGACTCCGGAAGAGATCAAAATGGAGTCAATGAGAGTCGAGAGCCCAAACGGTGTTGAAGACATGGAAGTCACAAAAGATGTGGTGTACGAAGTCAGAGAGCAGGCGCAACAGAACCTAGAAGAATATCAAGACGAGACGCGAAGATGGAAAAACAAGAAAATGATCCCGAAGGAAATAAAGACAGGTGATTTAGTACTAAAGAAAAAGACAAGAGAAACTGGAAATTTACAAACAAAGTGGGAAGGACCTTATCTAGTCTCGGAGTCAGAAAGGAAGGGGGCCTACAGGCTGAAGACTCTGGAAGGACAGGCAGTGCCATACTCCTAGAATCAAGATATGCTACAAAAAGTGGTCATTTGAGGGTCACGAAGTCTTCAGTTTTTCTTTTCTTTCTTTCGGTTAGTCATTTTGTAATTTTTATTTTTCCTTTTGTAAGAGCAAACTCAAGAGCTGTAAGATATTAGAAAACTTGTAAACGAGGCTTGCACTCTTTTCCTCACAGGGAGTCTTCGGTTCAGTCATCCAGGCTGGCGAAGATGTGAGGTTTTTAATGAGGCAAGTACTCGCTAGGTTGTAAATCTCCTTGTGAAATATAAACAAGGTACTCCCAAAAAGATTGCGGGAAAAACAAATGTTCCGAAGTGATTCACACCTAAGGTGGGGAATCAACTTTCGGAAACAATGAGCTAGAAGCTCCAAGTAGGTGAACTTCGCAGTGCTCAAAGTGAAGAGCACATATCGCGTAGCGAATTTCACCTAGACAATCCATGCGAAAAGCTGGAAAAAAAGAAAGATGACATTCATCCATGAAATATGCGATAATGTACATCAAACGGGGAATTGGCTGACGAGTCACTTCCCAAAAAAAAACACAACCTCTACATGCCCTTTGATATAACCGAAAAGGGGGGGAGGCGCTTCTTTCAGAAGTTTTCGTTCATCTGAAAGTGCTTGCATTCAATTCTCGTAAGCATAAAAGTACAACAAAAAATAAAACTGCTACAGCATAGAACCCGAAGTGTTTAAACGCTTCGCTAAGTTGCACTAGAGCCTTTCACTGGCTCCGGAGTCATCCTCTGTTTCGTCCGCACCTTGTAACAAATTACAAGAAGCATCACCGGAGGCTTTATAAACGAAGACAGGTGCATTAAGTGGGGCTTCCTCAACAGGCCCATCTTTAACAGCATTTGGGTCAAAGAAAGGAGGATATTCCAGGCCAGAGGAGAGGCGCGCCAAGCGACGATGCTCTCTATTCATACGACGGGTATGCAGTGTAGAGTCATGACGGATAGGGTCACTCTGGAATTCATTGAAAAAATCCTTGATTTCTTGGTTACGGCGCTCATACTTGTTAGTCCTATAGCTCCAGAATTGTTCAAACGGAACATCAGGGCGTTTGGCGTGAAAACGGTCCTACACAAGCGAAGACATAGCATATGGCCCACGCTGAATAACAACCGGAGTAGCAACTTCGGTAACCTGCGCAGGAACCGACTCCGGAACCTGCTCAGGAACCATGAGTTCAGATATATTACAGAAACAAAGTTGGTACAGTTCGGTCCAAAATAAGGCTAAGTAAGCCACTAGTGTACCACTATCATCTACACTAGACCTCTTCAGGCTGTCCCGAAGATGGTTCATTGGCAGGAGCATCTTGTGCAGGCGGGGTTCAAGCAGAGCCAGAGGCGCGGGACAGCTTTGGCAGAGACTTCGAATCACTTCGGGGGTTGGATGACTGCGAATCAAACAAATCAAAGTATAAGCACCGAAGAGGAAAAAAACAGTCTTTATTAAAAAATGGTAAGGAAAAAGGAGAGAAATATAACCTGAGTAAGCCGACGACCTTCATCCACAGCAAGCTTGTAGCCACGGGCTTGGTAAAAATTCTGTACAAAATTTTTGGCAATATTCTTTGCTAAAATGGGAACTTCTTCAACAGATTGAACCACAGGCCATTCAAATGCAGGATTGCAAAGTGACTTCAAATCACTTTTGTCCAATAAAGACTCTGTGTGCACGACATCTTCGTGAAGTAGGTTGCACACAACGTGACACACCGTGCGGGCAGCAATGCCTGCACCAAGCTCGCCAAATGCGCGCCCACAGCTGTTCAGCGACCGGACGCACCCGCGAAACCAATCGAAAAGTTCACCCACTATGCACTGATCAGTATCTAGGGGCTCCGGAGTGTGGCCATAGTCCCGAAGACATTTTGTAATGCTGTCACGAAGATGTGCGATACCTTGTTCCATCTCTTGGCGGTAGGCAAGATGCTCTTTTAACTCTTGGGATTTGGTTTCAAGCTTCAAAGTCAAATCATCAGCACGTTTCTTTTCTTCGGCAGCAGTCTTGCCAAGCTCTGCTTCGACCTTGAGCTGCTCCACGAGCTTCCGAAGAGATTCCATTTCAGATGTCAACTTTAAACACTTCTCTTCAGAAGTTTTCAATGAAGCAGAAGCTTCTTTCTTTTTGGAGTCTAAGTTTTTAACAACTTCTATTTCTTTCTCCAAAGCACTTTTCGTGCTATTTAAGCTCAGTTCAAGACGCCTCTTCTCTTTCTCAAACTCCCTCAAGGCAACACGGTTAGCCAAAAAAGCTTTCAAACTGAGATCTTGAGCACAAGTGAGCGCAGAAGAATACCCTTCTTTGCCAAGCTCACTTTCAACGATTGGAAAGCTAAAGCAGTCACAAGCTTTCTGAAGAACTTTTCTCTCCCGAGGACGGCTAGCAAAACCAAGAAGACCTTTCGTTTGATCGCCAAATAGCAAAGTCTCTTCGCGCAAGCCTAAGCGTTCAGCTGCAACTTCAGGCCGCTCTGTACTCACGAAGTATCCCTCACTGCTCGGGGACAAGCTGTTACTGTCTAAAGGAGAGCGTGCAGTGTCATCACAAGCATCGAGACCCAAGTCTTCTTTGGCAGGCGACTTGGAGGGAGAACACACGGTTTTCTTGCTCGAAGACACGATGAAGTTCTTCGGGGACAGGATAACCTTCGGAGCAGGAGCTTTTGGAGATCTGGTTGCAAGGGTCGGTCTTTTGCCACGGCTGTCATCGCTATCAGTTTTGAAGTCGCTGTAAACAAGTTTGTACGGAGGTTTGCTAGAGGGAGCAATAGTGCCTCCCGAGTCACTATTGTCATCACCGTCTTTGCCAGGAGAGACGCCAAAAGCCTGGTCGATGAAGTTGCCGTTGCCACTTCCAACATTGCTGTCTTCATGATCGTCTCCACTCGCCCCCATTTCCATAGTGGATCCTGCTTGTTCGGCTTCGGAAGCAGCTGCACCGCGAGCGACCCCGGCCTCGTCTTCTTCCTGCACCACGTTTGCGCTTCTTAGATTCTACGGGAGCTGCAGTCGTGGCCTTCACAGCCTTCTTCAGAGCTCGGTCATGAGCAGCGGCTTCGCGCTGAAGAGTGGCCTCTCGTTTCCCGCAAGGGATTCCGAAGAAATTAAACAAACGATTCCCTCGGGCTCCTCCAATTTTCTCGGCAATTAAGCCAGCTTCAATATGGTCTTTGGGACCAAGCACGGTGTTTGCGTGGCCCTCGATTAAATCGACATCGATATCTGCAATAATTGAATCACATCAACACAGAAAAGACGACTTCGGAACAAGGAAGAGTGACAAGTAAGAATAGAAAAGAGTACAAACATAAAAACAGAGACAAGAAACAACCTCTTGCAGTTAATCTGAAGGATTTCTTGAAATTCGGAATCTTGATAGGGCTCCCGAAGTCAGCCCAAGCAGCAATTTGCCAGCCAGATCTCACCGGAAAAAGATCACAGCCCCGATATTCCTCAACAAGATCGCGCATGCCATATTGAGATGCAAGGGCCGCAAACACAACCAGAAAATGTCACGTGCTGTCATTGTCCTCTACAGGAACGGGACACTCGGCAGGCAGCGGACCAAAAACCTTGCACACCAAAGGATGGGTCTTCGTGGTGGCATCAACGTCAATCGTATGGTAAAACCAGTGCGTGACCCATAGATCTTTCCATCGCTTCTTGTAGGCAGTCGCGAGAGTTTCGATATCCTCTTTGTATCGAAAGTTGATACAGCCATACTCTAGTTCCACGCGAAGTGGCAAGCTGTTAGCACCAGTCCTGGTAACCTTCTTGGGCTGATGATGGAGAATGTGCGCACGGAGAAATAAGTCAACTGTCGGCGCAACTCCCATAGACTTGCAGCCCCACATAAAAAGGCTTAATTTCACGAAAGCATTCGGAGTGAGTTGATGCAAGAAGAGTCCAAACTTCTCAAGAATGCCCACAATGACAGGGTCAAGAGGAAAAGCAATCCGGTGTTGAAGAAATCCTTGAAAACAACAACTTCGTTATCTTGGGGGCTTGGAATAACTTCGGAGCCATGTGCTCGAGCACAACCCTCAGTTACCAAGCCATCCCGAACAAAGGTGCGAATCATAGCCTCCGTGACCCGGCTATGGCCAAATTCGCACGTCTTCGGTTCAGACGGACCAGCAGCATCTGCCCCCGAAGTGTTAGGTTTACGGCGAGCCATTTTCTAAAAAGGGGAAGAAAAGCACAAAAGAAAAACTTATAAAACACAAAAATATTAAACAGGCAATAACGAAGCTGGAGGTGCGAAGTTACCATTTTACAGCGGCAGCGAAGTCAACAACCAATCGTCAGGGACAAGTTATCAGGAGTAAGACCAAGGAAGGGGCTCAAACCTATATATAGGGGGGGGGGGGGGGGAGGCGCGGAGCTCAAAAGCCAAACAGTGCCCCCCCCTGAAATCTCGGGAGTAGCAACGGCAGGATGATTGCGTGGCTAAAATCTCGGAAATAGCAACCGCTCAGTATGTGCGTGGCTACAAAATCGGGAATAGCAACCGTCCTGTCGTAAAAAAAAAACGGCGGGACGGCAGGGGGAGGCGCTTCCGGAGATCACATTCCAATGGTTTCGAGAGCGCACGATGACAAGTCAAGTCGTTTTCCCTCGAGGGGCTACTGTTGGGGAACAAGACTTCGGAAGCAACCCCCCTTCACATTTCTTGTTCGGTAACGATGTCTTTTCTGTGGTGTAATTAGGACCCGATGGATACCAGGCGCGAAGATTATCAGTGCGGGAAGATCACTAAGGAGGCCGTGGCTCTTCGGGAAGGATCTACGAGTACTTGTGAAACACGAAGTTATCCATGAGTCTCGAAGAGGATCAAGCGGAGTTCAAGGATCACAAGGAGCCGCGAAGTGAGCGCAGCACTTCGCGGCGAAACTCAAGACGGAGGGCGTGCGAAGCGGAGAAGGCGTCAGCAAACGAAGCCCGTTGGATAAAGAGCGTCTGGGAGTGTAGGGTCGTGACGTGTAAAGGCCACAACTGTAAAGTAAAGGGGAAAATGACTTTTTAGCCCTAGGAATATTCTGGGAATGTAGCAGTTGGAAGGGTATTCCCCGGAATATTGTAAAGCGACCGCCCTATAAAAGGAGGGCTACTGTACTAAAAGGGGGTTCAACTTTTGAGGAAAGAAAGTACTTTATGCTCTGCGAAGTGTCCTTTAAGGTTACTAAGTGGAGTTTCTCGAGTGTTTCTTAGGCTGTTGGCTAGTCTTCAGGCTGATTGATTCTTTATCCCAACATCAACTACATAGAGATTAAATAAAGAGTTTATATGTTCATCTGTCGTATATATGACTCAGTCAGCATACTAATAATTACCTTGTTCCACTAATCGTACTAACAGCCAAATAAATGAATAGCTAATTGTTTGGCAAAATTATTGTCAACATCCAAACCGTCTTGTGCCAGAATTACCTATGCACTGATTAGCCTCATTGGTAGCATGATTAATAATCATATAGTATCAAGAGCATCTCCAAGAGGTTTTGTATTTTATTTGTTAAATATGAGAATTGTACCCCTTTGTAAAAATAGAAATCCTCCATAATTCAATGGCCTAATCCAAGAGACATGCTAAAACACGACCTCTATAGCAAACGGGCAGCGTTGGGCAAAAATAGCAAGCGAGGACGGTAGGATAGCAATCCTCGATTTATAGCAAAGCAGATAGAAGAGCTGTTGGATGTAGGTTTTTTGAATCCTTTTCTTTTTTTTTAGCCAAATGAAGTCCATATACAAGAGCTCTTGGAGATGCTGCAAGTTCATCAAGTAGAGGTTAACGGCAACTTGGAAGATTAATTACAAAACATTGAACTGATCAACCCGGACCAATTTTTATGCTTGGTGTTTACAGCCAAACAAAGTGTGGCTATTCTGTACACCTTTCGATATAGGTGGTCACAGGGGAAATTGTTAGGGTGTGTTTGTTTCGGGGACCAAGTGGGTTGGGTTAGCACCAACAGATTTTTTTGGGTTGGGTTCGATCTATCTCGTGTTTGGTTGGGAGGTTTGGAGTCGACCTATTTTTTTTGTTTGGTAGGAGGGGTCAAGTAGGTTGAGAAAGATTCCATTTTAACACCCTCAAACAGTCATTTCCAGACCCACTTGTCATTCCCTCCTTAAAGGATGCTTCTTTGAAGGTAATGGAAATGCGCCTATTTTTTCCCAGCACAGAATATCTTAATTAATTTTATCTTGTTTGCTTCAGACTTCATGCATCAGTCTACTCTACAAACATTACGCATCCAGAATTGCCCCTTCCGCAATCTGCAAAACTCCTATGTTATGCGTTTAGATGGGATGGCGGCCATGGAGGCCGGGGGCGCAGTGTGCAGTGGCCAAAGGTGGCGGCAGTTGGGGAAGACGGCGGCGCAGGGAGAAGAGGGCGGGGGCCCAAGGCTGAAAGGCAAGAGATTTGTGAGATTAATCCCTAATTACTTCTTAATTCCAAAAGATACAATTCCCCTCATATAGCCTTGACCTCAAGTTTACTTGACCCCTAAGCTACCTAATGGATTTGATTCTTTATAGATAGAATTCAATCCAATTACAACGGTTCCTATTGATCCTAATCCTACTCGGCCCACTCTTTCCTTTTTCCGGCGTTGACCTTGGTGGAGCACCTAACATCCTAGCTCTTGCAGTTTTGTCTTTAAAGGAAAATGCAGTATAGTTAAGAGAATGTGTAGCCATGACAAGGATAATAATATTTTTGAATTTATCATTTCCAGGGAATAATTGCCACTTAGGAAAAACTTCACATTGGCCTCAGAAGGTTAGTGTCAGTAGTGCTGACTCCAGGAAACAGTGTCCGCGGAGACACGTTAGTACTGGTTGAGGGCACCAGCCGGTACTAACGTGCGTCATTTAGGGCGCGTTTGGTTGGCATCCGCAGCTTGCCACGCCACGCCATAACTCTCGTGCCAGACTTGCGGCAGCTGTTTGCTTCATTGCCGCACTTACGACGCGCCGTGGTGCTACCATAGCCCTGCAGTTCATTTTTCACGCCACCAGACGGCAAAAGCTTGGCGGACGAATCGTCCGCCCAACCTTGGGTGCAGCCACAGCTGCGGTGGGGCATGCTGCGGACGTGTACCAAACATGCCCTTAGTACCGGCTGGTATTTTAAGCCGGTACTAAAGTGGCGCGCTCATTTAGTACCGGGCAGTGACTCCACCCGGTACACAAATCAACACGTTATTACCGGTCAAATAATTTACCCGGTACTAACACGCATGCACTGGAAAAAATCTTCGACACTCAGCGCTGGCACTTCTTTATCTTCTACGAGGGCTAACGATGGCATCCTTATCCCTTCTTCTCACAGCCATTGCCGATCGCATGGCTGGGGCAGCAAAGCTCAATGCAAGCTCCTGATCGATATAGCAGATAATTAAATAGTCAGTGTCCGATATAATACCAACAATATAGAAACAAAAGGAGGCTTGGAATCTTCCCTAGCTAACATACATTGTCGAGCAATACCGGAGCAGCACACGACGCTTTCACAGCTAAATCCAAGCGTGAGGCTAGAAGAGAGAAGCAGTCAACTACATAGAGATTAAATAAAGAGTTTATATGTTCATCTGTCGTATATATGACTCAGCATACTAATAATTACCTTATTCCACCAATCGTACTAACAGCCAAATAATTAAATAGCTAATTGTTTGGCAAAATTGTCAACATCCACTACGGGAAATCGCCTGTTTGCCGTGTGCCCGAGGCTTTGCCGTGTGCCACATCACGGGCACACGGCAAACGGGCCTCTTTGCCGTGTGCCTGGCCACGTGGCACACGACAAACACGAGGCACATGGCGGCCCATTGAAGGACCGAAACGGCGACCAGTGAGGGGGGAGTGAATGGGAGCCGATAAAAAATCTTTCTAATCGATCCGGCTATTCTCTCAAAACAACTCCGAAACCTCCGAGAGCAATCTTGCCAAGATCACGTAGCCACTGTCAAGCTACTGACCCTAGGAACAAGAAACGAGCAGCGGAACTCGAACCAATCGAAACGAACACCAAAACGACCCGAAACGCGGCTCGATCTAACACACCTAGAGGGGGGCGGTTAAACCGGCCAGGGGGGGCGGTTAAACCGCCCGGGCCTGGGTGGCTCGGGAAAAAGTCAAAACAAAAGTGGATCTCCCAAACCGCTTGAGCTCTTGAGGTGAGATTTTGGTCAGATGATCTAGACCTCCAGTGGAGTGTTTTCCCAAAAGATCTCGGCCTCTAACTCAGTACAACTCCCGGAATCGCAGATCTCGCGAAGAACACCATGACCTCGAGTTCATCCCGAAAATCTCAAATCCAGAGCGATTCTCGGCGTTTGGGGGCAAAGGATCACCAGCAAAAGAGGCACAAGGCACTCATACGTGAATCCCCCAAAGAAATCCGAGAGAAAACACCCTAGAACAAGAAGAACGAAAATCCCCCAAAAATGGCTCCGAAAATACCCACGAAAATAGAAAAAGGAAAGGGAGCTCGGGAAATCAAATCATGGCACAAAGATGAGCAGCACAAACTCAATCACATAACCATGAATTCACCTATACAAACTAGGAATGATTCGAAGTAGTTTTAGGTGGAGGGGATGAAGGGAAAACTAGTTCAAAGGAAAACCTAAAGAGATAACTTGAGAGATTGCAGCCACCAGCCCTGAAGGGGCCTATTAGTAGTCCAAGTGGTGGTGCTCTAAAGACTAAACTACCCCTAAGTGATACATACCCCTTAGGGGCAAATTTGACATTTTGATCTCAGATATTTTCCGGCTCGGGCACCTTCCACTGCAAGCTAGCTTCCCTCCGACGCAAGCCTTGCAGTCACGCCGCGTGTCCTCCGGATCGAAGCTCCTCGACGTCGTTCTTGGGCCAGCCCAGGGGGGCGGTTAAACCGGCCCTGGGGGGCGGTTAAACCGCCCCTGTCAGCCCACTCGGCCCAGCTGCCCAAGTTCGCCACGTCGAGTCCTTGGTCCTTGGTTTTGAGGCCCAAACCAAGGGAAACCGTCCACCGATGATTTTGTGGCCAAATCACCAAACCCCGCGCGCAAACTTTGGTTGTTAGCCGCCACCTTGCGCCGGCTTCTCGTCCGCGTACGAGCTTCGGTTGTGAGCCGCTACCTCGCACCGGAACCACGTCCCCTTGCTCGTTCTTGCCAGCATGTGAACCGCACTTGATCCACCGGCCATCGGGTCCCTCGAACGAAGCCTACTTGTCTCTCCGCTCCTCGGAGGCCGCCATGGCTAAGACCTTTCGCGCCTGTTCTTCACCTGCACCAATGCAACCAAGCCGCATTCTACACCTGCAATACTTAAGCCAAGGGAAACGTCAATCCACACCACGTTGTCAATCACTCATCACACCAGGAAGCGACCATCCACCGGTCCTCGGACACACCGGGTCCTCACCCATAACAGGCACACAACAAACATGGAGGCACACGGCAAAGAGGCCTGTTTGCCGTGTGCCTGACGGCAGGCACACGGCAAAGGCGCCGCCCCCAACGGCTGTGGGCTCGGCCCTTAGTTTTGTCGTGGTGTCTTCTGAAGGACCGAAACGGCGACCAGAGAGGGGGGGAGTGAATGGGAGCCGATAAAAATTCTTTCCAACCAATCCGGCTATTCTCCCAAATCAACTCCGACGCCTCCGAAAGCGATCTTGCCAAGATCATGTAGCCACTGTCAAGCTACTGACCCTAGGAACAAGAAAGACGCAGCGGAACTCAAATCGATTGAAACGAACACAAAACGAACCGAAACAAGACTCGATTCAACACACCCGGGGGGGGGGGGGGGGTTAAACCGGGTCAGGGGGCGGTTAAACCGACCGGGCCTGGGAGCCTCAGGAAAAAGTCAAATCGAAAGTGGATCTCCCAAACCGCTTGAGCTCTTGACGCGAGATTTTGGTCAGATGATTTAGACCTCCAGTGGAGTGTTTTCCCAAAAGATCTCGGCCTCTAACTCACCAAAACTCCCGGAATCTCAAATCTAAGGAAGAACACCATAACCTCGAGTTCATCCCGAAAACTTCAAATCCAAAGCGATTCCCGGCGTTTGGGGGCAAGAGATCACCAGCAAAAGAGGCACAAGGCACTCATACGTGAATCCCCCAAAGAAACCCGAGAGATATCGCCCAAGAAAGTGAAGAACGAAAATCCCCCAAAAATAGTTCCAAAAATACCTCCGAAAATAGAAAAAGAAACGGGAGCTCGTGGATTCAAATCATGGCACAAAGATGAACAGAACAAGCTCAATCAACAAACCATGAATTCACCTATACAAACTACGAATGATTAGAAATAGTTCTAGGTGGAGGGGATGAAGGGGAAAACTAGTTCAAAGAGAAAAACAAGGAGAACTAAAGAGATGACTAAAAGAGATAGCAGCCACCAAGCCCTAGAGGGCCTATTAGTAGTCCAAGTGGTGGTGCTTTAGAGAATAAACTACACTAAGTGATACATACCCCTCAGGGGCAAATTTGACATTTGGTTTCAGATATTTTCCGACTGGGACACCTTCCACCGCAAGCTAGCTTCCCTCCGACGCAAGCCTTGCAGTCACGCCGCGTGTCCTCCGGATCGAAGCTCCTCGACGCCGATTTTGGGCCGGCCCAGGGGGAGGCGGTTAAACCGCCCCTGGCTGGTCACCCCAGCCCAGCTGCCCAAACTTCGCCTCGTCGAGTCCTCGGCCTTGGTTTTGAGGCCCAAACCAAGGGAAACCGTCCACCGATGATTTTGTGGCCAAATCACCAAACCCCGCGTACAAGCTTCGATCGTTAGCCGCCACCTTGCACCGGCTTCACGTCCGCGTACGAGCTTCGGTTGTGAGCTGCTACCTCACACCGGAACCACGTCCCCTTGCTCGTTCTTGCCAGCATGTGAACCACACTTGATCCATCTGGCCACCGGGTCCCTCGAACAAAGCCTACTTGTCTCTCTGCTCCTCGGAGGCCGCCATGGCTAAGACCTTTCGCGCCTGTTCTTCACCTGCACCAATGCAATCAAGCCGCATTCTACACCTGCAATACTTGTGCCAAGGGAAACGTCAATCCACACCACGTTGTCAATCACTCATCACACCAGGAAGCGACCATCCACCGGTCCTCAGACACACCGAGTCCTCATCTTCCAATTCCTAGTGCTTGAACAAACAAATCTTCGAAAAATTTTAGTCTTATAAACTAACTAACACAACGGCATACCTCATTCATCTTTTTCTTTCGTAGAGAGTTGACTCAATGGTGGATGCTGGACCACTAACAAAGTTAGCACCTACCACCAAAGAGTTTTATCTTGGCGTCTTCATCAAAACGGCGTTGAACTTGTTGAAGCCCGAATGTTGAGAGCTTCTCAATCGCTTTGTGTCTAGGTTTTTACCTGCATTCATGGACACAAACAAGAAAACATGATATATGGAATAATAAAATTAGGGTTAGTCCAAAAGTTAGATAGATCGACCTAGGGTTCGTGTTGCCGATCCCCGGCAACGGCGCCTGAAAAGCTTGTTGGCGCGCCGAACGCGCACCAAGATCCACCGCAAGCGCACGGATCATTGTAGCTCTTCCCTTAGAGTATTCCCCCAAGGTTTATCAATTCGTGGATCGACAGTGAACTACCTAGGGTTTTCCATCTAGCTAAACGGATCCAATCCTAACGTTAAGTATAGATTGCATATGAGAGGGTTAAACTTGAGTGTGTACGGATGATGGATGATCACGCTACCTTCGGTCGACACGAGGTAACACGACCAAAAGTAGCCCAAGCCTACGTCTTCTAGTTGCAACTCCGGCCAAGGTGTGAAACCAATCTAAGATCTAAATGATAAAGAGTAATCTCTAAGAACTTTCCCATGAGCACCCCTGCGAGGTGCATTGATGCAACGCCTAGATTTCCCTAGCTTTACCCCCAAACAACCACCAAACGGTCTTCTCTCGAGCTCCTCCTCTTGATAGCTGCTGCAAAGACATCCCACGATAGTCGCCGTTGATCCTACTCAACATTACACGTTCGTTCGACTTTTTCCCACCCGCAAGCTGTCACCAAGTGAGGATAATCGGTGCCGACTTCCCGTGCACTACAACGATGATCCGCAAGACATAGTCTAATCACCACGATTAGATCTATTCCTACTAAGAACATATGGACGTCTCACATATGGACGAAAGAAGGCATACATCAAAGTAGATCAAAGTAGAGGCAAGATTAGATTGATATCACCATCGAATGTTGAATGTACAAATGCCTTGATAGATCCAAGGCATGGCTCCGGAACTCCACCATGGCTTCACCACGCAGGGCCAACCATGGCGGCTAGGGCATGGCCTAAGCCATCTCCTAGGCAACGTCGAGGACTAGCGGCGGCCGGCGGCTCCCTTCGGTGTGTCTTCCTCTTTTCGTCGACTTCTGGTGAATGGATGATGCCCTCCTCGGTCTGACGAGTCATTTATATAGCGAGGAAACCCTAGCTCGAAGGGGAGGCCGAGGCGGCGTAGAAAAGGCCTGGACGACGCGGCCAAGGGGGCTCCTGGCCGGCCGGCCCAGGGCCTTTTTGGGCCGCCTCGGTCTCATCTTTTGCGTGCACTCTTCCCTGATGTTCAATAAATTGTGTTCCAAATCTTGTGGGCTTTGGATGTCATTTGCTTTGGGATATGGATGGGTCTTGATGGGTCTTCCGAGTCTGCACTGGATTTGTCTTGATCTCGAAGTACTTTGGCCTTATCTTGAATTGAGCCTTGTTTAGAGGTGGCCCGTTGGAGTAGAGCATGAATGGGCTTCGGTTCCTTTGGGCTTCATTAGGGCTTTTGGCCTTCATCTTGCCGTGTTGTTGCTAGTTCTCACATTTGGTCCATATTCGCTCCAAAATAGCCAATTAACCTGCGTAAACCAAAATGCTCCAGAAATATGTGCACAAGCGGAAACGGGGTTATTTCAGTGCCAAGTAGCGGGGTTAGTATCAAGATTAGTCTAAAACATAACGTAGATGGCACTAAAAGGGTGTCATTTAATAGCGCCAACAATCCCCCCATGCTTAAACCTTGCTCGTCCTCGAGTAAGTCCAGGAACATGCTTACCATAGAAATCAGCGTTGCCCTTCAATGCCTTCCCTGCACTTAGTCATACACAACAAGACACATTGCTTTGTTAAGTGTTTAGAATTTAAAATTCAAGTTGTGACCGGCTACTTTTATTTATGGAAGATAGACTAACAATAAAGCTCAATCCACAATTAAATAAATATAATGCTCTCGAATTTAAGCGAACTTCAAACCTTTACCTTGTTTCATCGTGGGGAGTTTTCAAAAACATGCACATCAAACATAAGTGAGGTTCTCTTGCAAAAGTTCATGGAAACTCTCATCTCATCAAGTCACTCAAGCTTATACTAGATTATCCTCAACCTATTCTACTCATATATGAAAGTGGAAGGCTTATGTGGAGCTTGGTAGGACAGAACAATCCTAGCAAAACATTATATCTGAAATATTGTCAAACTAAGAGAGAAATCTAATGGATTTACCGAGACTCGTCAAAAAGGCCATGAGAAAATAAATGTTGGAGAGGGAGAGAGATGGAACACACACTTTTTAGATGGTGGACATGTGCAAATGGCAAAGGGTGACACCGAGGCACAAATGAAGTCCTCGTTATCGGATTGCACATGGTTGGAATAAATGAGTATGGAATATATCTTTTAGGCACCAAGAATTTAATGAAACAAAAGGAACTAAGGAGCATTTTTATCTTTATTTTCTTTCTTTTCTTCATTTTTTTCTTCTTTATTTTTCTTTTATGCTCCTTAAAACCTTTTGTAACTTGATACTTACTCAGTGGTAGTCAGAGAAATGCGATGACTCCTTCCCCCATGCTTGAACGATTGCTCGTCCTCGAGCAAATGAGTGGGAAATTAAATGACCGCTGAGCAGAGTATGAAATCTTCTAATCTTGCAGAGAATGACTTGAATCTTTAGGAGGGACACCCACAAAAATTTTCGAGGCCACCAGGGTTGAAAACACCCCTGGCCGCGCGGCCCAGAGGATCTCTGGCCGCACCGCCCTAGCTGTTCTCGCCTCTGTTTCTTCTGATTTTTCTCCAGTATGCTTGTAGAGTCCTTCCAAATGTATATTCTTCGTTTGATGCCTCTGCGTTGTCAGAATCTCCATTGAAATAATTTTGCATACTCAATATTTGGGTTGTGGTCAAGGAGGTAATCACAAAAAGATATTTTTGGTTTAGGATGGATGCCCAGCGAGGTTTGTGAAATTTCCGATGTGGAGACTCACAATGCATGGACAGAAAGGCTAGCAAAAAGAAGTTACGCAAAATGGAATGGCCAGCTTCTTAGTCTCGTACCAAAGAAATCAATCCTAATCCAACTCATCAGAATATAAGTTTGCAATCTAAGTGTTTCATCATGAAAGAACATGCATATATATAGGCTTTGGTAGGTAGAACTTTGCAAGAGACTCACGAATGTAGATAGCATAAGATTTAAGTTTTAAATAAAAACAACACAAGGCTTAAGGTCATCGGTAAACTTAAATCAAAGAGCAATCATAGAGTATGTGGGTCTAGAAATTAGTCATTTAACCTCCACAAATTAAAGGGCCGGTATTTATGTCAATTTATATCCATTTAATTGAGAGCAATTAGTCAAGTCATATACAACATAGTGTAGGTAAAACAAAGCGGCAACTTTCATCACTTTTCCATAAGCAAATCATATACGAATGATATCATCGTGGTGAGAACAAATGTGATGGTGATTATTATTTATTAAAAACAAAAACAAAACTAGGTTTTCCTCCTAGTAGCCATGTTATTAACAAAAGAGATATACAAAGGTTTTCTACACTAAGGTCGATGACATGTATATGTACATGCATTTAGAAAAAGATAGACAAAGAGAAGGTTGAGGGAGAGTTACCGTCCTTTTCGATGCTCGTAGTGAAGTGCAACGTGCCTCCCCATGCTTAGCATTGTGCTTAGCATGGAAGAAAAGTCCTTAGCATCTTGAGGTGATCCTTGTGCTCCAAATGGCTTGTCTTCTCGTCCTGCAAATCCTCCCTCATGCTTAGCATGTTGCTAAGCGTAGAAGAAGAAAACGAATCATCTCATTGTTCTTGAAATCCTATTGCCATGTCTGGAGATTATCTTCTTGCTCCTTCACCTTTGTTCCCTTAATTGTCCTCAACTTCTTGTTGTCTCTAATCATTGTCCCAATCATTCTTCACATCATCCTCACTTCCTTCCTTGTTGTCCTTCATTGCTGCCTCTTCTTTCACGAATGTTTCTTCCTCTTCCACAACAGAATATGTACTGAACTATTGCTCCAATGCAAATTACTCAAATTATCTTTCCAACGAGTCCTCATTCGCCCAAAACGGATTCCGAATAAGAGAGTTATGCTATTTTTTACTCCGGGGACGTAATCTGTCCCGAGCTGATTTCAGCACGCGCAGCGCTCAATGTTTTCACCATAACTCCTTGCTCGGGTCTTCAAATCTCATAATCTTGGATGCGTTGGAATGAGAATTTGATGATGCTTCTGAATATTCACTTTTACTTTGTTGTACACTTCTGAACATGTGCTTAAAATTGATAAAAACAGCAGCGTTCCTTCTGAGATTGGGAGGTGTCTATGATTTTGGTTTCAACTCTTTGATTACAAATTCTTCGGAGTGTTTCATCATGCCTGCAAAACAATTTAAGCGCGTATACTACCCCCGAGTAGATGGTCGGGAGTACTCACCACTATACAAATGCCAACAAACCAACAACTTCCCTAAGACCTTAACTTGTGGCAAAGCTAACTTAGTAAAAGTTAATCCTAATGAGTGTACGTGTGTGCAAGTGAGCATGCAAATGATAGGAAGAGATAAAAACAAAGACAATGTTTACACCAAGCTCTCAACACCATGTTTACAACTAGGTTGCTCTATTCCTCCATAACCATAAAGTTTTGTTAGCCAAGGTCAAAACACCACGCTTATCGCAAGGCCAACAATTCTTTTAAGCGTTAGAAAAATAGAGCGCATTGCTAAGTTTTTAAATCAACCGATGCAAAAATGCTAACAAGGTTTATAAAACAATATGATGATGTTCTGCAAACTTGTCTAAACACCATGTTTACACAAATTTGCAAAGGATAATGTCGTCCAAACATTAACATGAAAACTAAAGCCCTCATCATAAAGTTTTATAGAAAAACCAAGTTTAACAAATGCAAGGTGGGACAAAGGGGATGAATGCAACATGCAAAGAGTTAGAGAGAACAAGGGTTAGGAGTATGTTTATGGGTGTCCTATGATTTTGGTTTAAAACAAGAATTTTGAAGAGAGAAGTCGGGTATAGAAATTCTATCTAAGGTGGTTTTAAAACAAAAAGAAAACAAAAGTTAGATTTTTGGATGAAAAACAAAACCTATGGTTTGTGAGGGATGACTAAAGGTATGAGAGTTTTCTCCTAGGGTTTTAGGATTGCAAAGGGAGGCTAGTCGAAAGTTTTAGTTAGAACAAGGCATAGAGTAGACTACGAGTCGATCCTATCCTTGTTGGCTATGGTTTTTGGTGGGGTTTATGGGACGGCTTAGGTAAGGGTTGACAAAGGTTAGAACTGAACATGCAATGCAATGCAAGGTGGAGGACAACATGAACATGACATGATATGGTGGTTGTCTAAAACAAAAGGTTAGCCTAAGTCAACTAGCCACAAGTTTAGAATCAAAAGGGTTGTGCTAAGCTTTATACATCTCTCTAAAAAGACACAAAGAAAAAGACTCTAAACACTAATAGGCACACAAAAAGGGTCTACAAGTTTTTCAAGATCAAGTTAACAAGGTGCTCTCTCATTACTTTTAGATCATACAATGTTGTGGTGTTTATTAGAGCAAGGGCACAACGTTACTTGATGTTTTCGTTTAATTACCACAATGTAGACGGCCATCTTCATATATATAGATAGAACGGGTTGTCTCCCGCAAAGCGCTTCATTTAAAGTCATAGAGCTTGACTTTCTCACGTACCTTTCATTGTCGTGAAGCCATGGTTCTCCATGCGAGAATTCGAAGTGATCCATGCAGCTTGATGTCGCCTTGTACGATTCGTCGTGGTTCACTTGCAACATCTTCGTGTGTCTGAGGTTCTCCGCTCGTGTCTTGATCCATTAATGTTCCAAAGGATTTGTTCTTGTCCTAAGCTTCTGAATTTGATCGTGTACGCATCATGGAACCATTGCCCCATCTTTTCTTCATGATCCTCATCTCCATCTCCTCCTGCTTCTTGTTGTCATCGTCTTGCTACTGCCTCTTGTTCATAGATTTACCCCTGCATCCAGTACAGAACATATACCGAAATATATTTTTATTGAAGAGCTCATGAAATTATCTTTCCAACGGGTGGTCGGTCATCAAAATCAGAGTTCAAATGAGGGAGTTATGCTCATTCTATTCCGGCGCTGCGTGCTGTCCCGAGCTGATTTCAAGACGTGCGACGTTGGATGATTTGGCCATTACCGCTCGTAGGAACCTCCGATTGCCTTGCTGCTTGATCCGTTGGAACATGAACTTCATGGTGGTTCTGAAAATCCATATATGTTCTATTGTTTGCTTCTGAGGTCGTGCAAAAACCTGATGACATTTGTATCTTCTCATGTAATGATCCGGAGATGTTGATGTCTTGATCTTGTCGTCTTGAGGGCATCATGTCGTGCATCCTTCGGCTTCAAGGTCATCACCATTGGTACACCAGCGACTCCGCGGTAGCATTGGTGTGTTTCATCCATGATTTTTGATCAGGCCAAAGTGATGGGACGAGAGGAGGTGCTTACACTTCGTATAGACGATCCGAACGATCTTCTTTCTTGGTCTTGTCACTCAATCACCATAGGAGGTCCTTGGGTATCTTGTTGGAGTAGATCAATGGTGCCAGAGAGTTGTAGGAGAAGCCTTTAGGCGCTCCTCATCCTTCCTTGCACGAGATCTTGCTTGGGAGTTAAGCAAACTTGATTTCCATAAGATCCAACTCGTCCAGAATTTTTAGATTCGAAGTCCTTCCTTCTTGATGTAATATCTCCCACGTATGGACTCCAAATAGGACAAACTCAGAGCCTAAATTGTGTAGCACGAAATTTTCTCCAACTTTTCTGTTCATGACTTGGCTTGAAAACGAAGTTAAGATCCCTGAAAATGCGTTGTAAGATAATGTCTGATTTCGGGCTCCCTGTGCAGCATGTATTTCGGAGGCCATATCTCCTAGCTCCAAATTCCAAATCATGTCTTCCACAGATCCAAATCGAAGCCATCGACGATGGCTACAACTTGGGTAGTCAAACTTTTTTCATTGGAGGCCGTTTAGGTTCCCAAATCTGCTCCAAAAGGCAGCCCTGTCCTGGACGACGCGAATAATTCCGAGATTGAGTTGATCTTGAGGATGATTATCAATTTACTTCATGCATAAGTCTCCCTTGATCCTCTAATCTTCTCCATCAATGTAGATCTCTTCCAAATCATCTTTTTCAATGTAAAGAGCTCTCCTCACTCTTTCTCTTTGCTTGACATGGTGTCTTCCAATTCCTAGTGCTTGAACAAACAAATCTTCGAAAAATTTTAGTCTTAAAAACTAAATGACACAATAGCATACCTCATTCATCTTTTTCTTGCGTAGAGAGTTGACTCAATGGCAGATGCTAGGCCACTAAAAAAGTTAGCACCTACCACCAAAGAGTTTTATCTTGGCGTCTTCATCGAAACGGCGTTCAACTTGTTGAAGCCCGAATGTTGAGAGCTTCTCAATCGCATTGTGTCTAGGTTTTTACATGCATTCATGGACACAAACAAGAAACACAGGATATATGTAATAATAAAATTAGGGTTAGTCCAAAAGTTAGATAGATCGACCTAGGGTTCGTGTTGCCGATCGCCGGCAACGGCGCCAGAAAAGCTTGTTGGCGCGCCGAACGCGCACCAAGATCCACCGCAAGCGCACGGATCATTGTAGCTCTTCCCTTAGAGTATTCCCCTAAGGTTTATCAATCTGTGCATCGACAGTGAACTACCTAGGGTTTTCCATCTAGCTAAACGGATCTAATCCTAATGTTAAGCATAGATTGCATATGAGAGGGTTAAACTTGAGTGTGTACGGATGATGGATGATCACGCTACCTTCGGTCGACACGAGGTAACACGACCAAAAGTAGCCCAAGCCTATGTCTTCTAGTTGCAACTCCGGCCAAGGTGTGAAACCAATCTAAGATCTAAATGATAAAGAGTAATCTCTAAGAACTTTCCCATGAGCACCCCTGTGAGGTGCATTGATGCAACGCCTAGGTTTCCCTAGCTTTACCCCCAAACAACCACCAAACGGTTTTCTCTCGAGCTCCTCCTCTTGATAGCTGCTGCAAAGACATCCCACGATAGTCGCCGTTGATCCTACTCAACATTACACGTTCGTTCGACCTTTTCCCACCCGCAAGCTATCACCAAGCGAGGATAATCGGTGCCGACTTCCCGTGCACTACAACGATGATCCGCAAGACATAGACTAATCACCACGATTAGATCTATTCCTACTAAGAACATATGGACATCTCACATATGGATGAAAGAAGGCATACATCGAAGTAGATCTAAGTAGAGGCAAGATTAGATTGATATCACCATCTAATGTTGAATGTACAAATGCCTTGATAGATCCAAGGCATGGCTCCGAAACTCCACCATGGCTTGATAGATCCAAGTTCTCTTATAATAACAGCTATCAGGCGAGTCTCAAAATGGCACCGTTCGAAGCTTTGTACGGGAGAAGGTGCAGAACGCCTCTCTTCTGGAACAAGGCTGGAGAAAGTCAAGTGTTTGGACCAGAGGTTCTACAAGAGGCTGAGAAGCAAGTGCAGATTATAAAGGAAAATCTGAGGTCAGCGCAGTCGAGGCAGAAAAGTTATGCTGACACTCGTCGCAGAGCTTTAACCTTTGAGGAAGGCGATTTTGTATATTTGAAGGTGTCACCCATCAGAGGCATGCGCCAGTTTAAAGTAAAAGGGAAGTTGTCACCTCGCTTTATTGGCCCATACAAGATACTAGAGAGGATGGGAGAAGTTGCTTACCGGTTAGAATTGCCAGCCAGACTCTCAGATGTGCATGATGTATTCCATATCTCTCAGTTAAAACGGTGTCTTAGGGTACCAGAGGAGCAGTTGTCCTTGGAAGAGCTGAATGTGTCTGATGATCTGACTTATAATGAGTGACCTATCAGAATTTTAGAGACATTGCAGAGAGTTACGCGGAACAAGTCAATTACCATGTGCAAGGTGCAGTGGAGTCACCATTCAGAGGATGAGGCAACTTGGGAAAGAGAGGATGAGTTGAAGGCAGAATTTCCAGATCTCTTCGTTAATCCATCCGAATCTCGAGGACGAGATTCTTCTTAAGGGGGGAGGTTTGTAACACCCTAAAATTCAACTTTTGCAATTAGTAAAATTTTCTAGAATTTATTCATGCTCAGTTAAGGTTTTTAAGGTTTTTCTAGAATTTATTCGAGTTAAATGTGTGTTGGAAAATATTTTCTCAAATTAAAATAAAGTTAGGTTGCATTGTTGCATTCATGCTGCTGCATTTTATTTTTGAGTTGTTTGAATTCAAATTTGGTTGAATTCGAATTTAGTTTGAGTGTTGTTTGTTTAAAATTCAGCAAGTCCGTCTTTGCCCCTAAAGTTTTCAGCCCGCTCAGCTTCGCCCCTCTCCCTCTCCTTTCAGCCCAGCAACAGCAGCCGCAGCACAGCTCGGCCCAGCTCCGCACGGCCCGCGAGCTCCCCGCGAGCGACGTCGAAAGCGCCCGCGTGCTTTGCCGCTTTCGCCTCGCGCTCTCGCCCGCGGCCGCCTTGCCGTTTTTCCGCCTTCTCCTCTAGCTCGCGCCTGCCCCCCGCTCCGCCTTCGCCCGAGCCGCTGACGGGCGGGCCCCGCCTGTCATCCCCACCGGGCCGCCGTGCCCGAGCCGGACTCGAGCTCGAGTCCGAGCTTCGCGTTCATTGAGTGGCCTTCCGGCCTTTTTAACCAGTGCCGCCGCTCCTCGCGCCCCTTTGTCCCCCAAACCCTAGCCTCCTCGAGCCGCCGCCGCCGCTCCAAACCCTAGCGCCGCCACCGCCGCTCGGACCGCCGCCTCCGGTCGTCCTCAGCCGTCGCCGTCGCCGTCATCGAGTTCGTGGTGAGCTCCGCCGCCTCCTCGTGCTCTTGACGCGTCCGTCCGTGCCTCCTAGCGCCCTCCCACGTGCGCCGTCGCCGCACCCTCGCCGGAGAGACCGCCCGCCATTGGATCTGACGAACGGTCGAGATCATATCTCGCCGTACCGGTTGGATCGGTCCACCGTGGACCCGTGGACCGGAGTCCACGGCGCGGTCCACGGCGCCGTCGCGCGCCGACGTGAGCATGACGTCGCTAACGCCGTCAACGCTGGCGTCAGCCGGCCGTCAAGACCGCCGTCGCCGTCTGCTATTTTGCAGAAAAGCCCTCGGCTTTCTTCTTAATTGTAGATCTATCTCGCGCAGTTCAAAGATCTTTACTATTTAGTCCTTTTATTCATATTTAGGCCCCTGGAAGTTCCTGTTCTTTGCCAGCAAGTCCTTAATCTTGTTTATATCATATCTTTTGCATCTTAACTCCGTTTTATGCGTTCAAGATATCGTTGGAATTGTCGTTTTATGTACAATCTATATGTGTGGACCATGTGTTGGTTTCTTATGATCGTTGTACTGTTTTCTTATTATTTCTTTTGCTTGTTGCATGTGTGTACTGGTAGACGATCCGCGCTTTGCTGACTTCCCGGGAGAGGAGTTCAAGGAGTTCGAGGAGTTCGGGCAGCAGCAAGTTTTCGCTGAAGGCAAGTCGCCTTGGTCATGCTTGGTCCTATTTAAATTAAAAATTTACTTTTATGTTCAACCGACCATAGTTGCATGTTATATTTAATATTGATGGGTTTTCCTACTAAGGACATGCCTAGCCACCCTATCCTGATTATCATGCCTTTACCATGGGTTAATAAATTTGCTGTAGTTTTTGCTAGTGCTCTACTGTTTAATTGAACCCCTATGTTAATCTTGATTTTATCACGTTATGCCTCGGTAACAAGATCATCTATTTAATTGGAAACATGGAGAACCACCTGGGACATACCGTACAACCGCAGTGCTAATGGGCTCTGGCCTTGACCTAGTAATTAGAGAACTTAACTTGAAATGACTTTACCTGATAAGGGCAAGGGGGGACTGAGTCGCGGTCTAGCCCGGTCCTCTTGGGAAGTAGCCTTTGCTAAGGTACATGCCTATTAGGGAGGTTTAGGAGCGCCAGACACCGCAACCAAGCGAGTCAAATCTAGCTGAGGGATCTTCGTAATGGTCTCGTAGTGAATCCCTGGCCATTCACCAAAGGAAGTGTCTAATGGGGCCTTGCAAACCTCGAGCAAAAAGGGTGACACTTCTGCTGGGTAAAGCTGTACAAACCTTGCAAGGTTAATAAAAACTATCATGATAGTTGTGCTCACGGTTACGAGCGGCTTGGACACTCACATATTTAATTTATCGGAACTTTATTCAAATCATTTACTTTATGTTGAGGCTCTCATCTTTATGTTACTTTATTCATTAATTGTGGGTGGTATAAACTTATACTTAAGCTTGCCTAATTAAAATTTGATTGATTAAAATGCTAAATGCTTAAACCTTTAGCCTATCCTTATTTAAGCCTTGCATATCATCTCGTTATCTTTCGCTTGTTGAGTACGGCATGTGCTCACGCTTGATCATTTATTTTTGCAACGACCGATTCGAATTTGTTCAGACGTGGAGAGCTTTGAGGAGTTCCCCGGCGATTTCCAGGAGTTCTAGGCTACGTCTCTGCCAGGTAACCTCAAGGTCTTAGAGGAGTTTCGTTTGCAGCGTTAAATAAAGACTATATTTATTCTATGGAGACAAACCTTGGCTTGTAATAATGCTATTTACTACTCTCTATTTATTCTTGCACGTTGTGATATTTATTTTTGTCAATTATATGTGAGTTTCCTTGGTTAAAGACTTGCATATGAGATGGTTCGTTTTCTTCCGAAAACGTGCATGACAGTATCAAGATTAGTCAAAAAACATAACCTAGATGGCACTAAAAGTGTGTCATTTAACAGCGCCAACAGCGCCGCAGCTGCCCCCTCCGTGCGGCAGCGCCGCGGGACGCCGGCCCGCCCTGCCCCCGACCGCCCGCGCTGCACGCCCTGCTGCCAGCCCCTGCCCGTGCCCCCACAGCCGGCCATCGCCACCTCGGCGCCCCTCTGTTGCACCCCAGCTGCCCCGTGCACGCTCTCGGTATGCATGCTTTGCCTTGTTGCTGTTTTAAGTTTGTAAATTTTGAAATATTTGAGTTTTTTAGAAATTGTAGAAGTGGATTCAAGATAATGGTGTCACATTGTGTTAGAAATTTCTTAGTTTGTTAGAATTGTTAGAAGTTTATGTATGCTCAGCCATCATGCCATTGTGATGCTCGGCCATGGTGCCGTTGTATATGTGATGCTCAGTCGTCGTGCCGTTTGTTAGCATTGTTAGAAGTGTATGTGATTTTTGCAGGTTTTGCTAGCCTCACCATGTAGGGGAGGTGCTGCCAAAATTTTTTTATTGACATTTCTTTGGTTTTTTGATGTGTAGAAGCCGTTGCTTGCTTTAGCCTGCCACGCCTACACCGCATAGTTGTTCGACGCGGAGCCGGAGCGGTCGAGGAGCAAGCACGTACATCGGCCACGTCTACACCGCCTAGTTGTTCAACGCAGAGCCGGAGCAAACCCGTACCACGAGTCCACACCACGCCTACACCGTCGACCCATCGTAAGCATCACGACCCCGCCCATGTATCTTGTTCATAGATCACGTAACCCAGTTAGGCGTCTCCCGTTCGAAAGAGATACGGTTGAAAACATGCAGAACTTTGCATATCTACGACCGTATCCATTTTGAATTGTCCACGTTATTTGGATAGCCCGAGGATGCGTAGCTAGAGTAGGTTTCCATGGTCTACTTGTTGGCGCGCCGAACGCGCACCAAGATCCACCGCAAGCGCACGGATCATTGTAGCTCTTCCCTCAAGAGAGTATTCCCCCAAGGTTTATCAATCCGTGGAACTAAGGACTCAAGATCCAATCTAACTAGCAAAGAAACTCTTGTGACTTTGATTCAATCTAATCTACTAAAGATCAATCTGAAGAACATTAGAGGTAGCAAGAGAAAGCATAGAGATAACCAATCTAGATCGCCTAGATCATGCAAACGCTATAGTTCTGAGCAAGGTAGTGAAGCAAGCAAGATGAGAATCTCATTGAAAGCATCTTTAAATCATAGCCTCCGGTCAAACTCCAGAGGACCATCTCCATACACGAGTAACGCCCCGTCACGATGCTCTCTATCGTGAGATGAATCACAAGGGCACGTTCTACGAACGTGTTGAACATCCCTGGTAGATCCGGTATGAACCCCTAGCCACCACGGCTAAAAGAACATCCTGATCGATCTATCTCGATAATAGATCTTAGAAGAAGCAAACCCAAGAACGAGCAAAATCATAGAAAGAGGCACTTGATCGCTAAGAACAATCTGAAACTCAAATAGACTTCACTATGAATGATTGAATGTACATCATGATCACAACCGGGATCCTACCTCGATCTTGATGAACTAGCTTCAGAACTCCGACGTGGTCTTCCTCGCAGGGTTCCCACGTCGGCTAGGGCAAACCCTAGACAACTAGCACGACCCTCAGCTCTCCGAGAGGTGTCCCTCTAGCTTCTCCGCTCCTTCGGCGTCGAATGAAAAATGAATTGATAGCTCCCAAATGAAATGAGAGATATATATAGCCCTGGGAAACCCTAGGTCAAAGGGGAAGTCGAGGGGCCACAGGAATGGCCTGTGCCGCGCGGCCTGGCCCATTCCCAAGCCGCCTCGGCTTCATCTTTTTCCCCAAGCTTCCTTGTTGGTTCTGGAATGTTCCTTTCCATGCATGTGGGCCCTGGACATCGTTTACTTCGGGATAAAATTATCTCTTGATGACTTTCCATTTGATCTTTCCTTTATCTCGAAGCAACTTGGTCTTATCTTCATTTGCTTAGTCTTTAAGCAATCTTGGAGTTTGGTGGGCTGGATCTGGGCATCAGTGGGCTTCTAGTCCATGTCCTGGGCGCCTGGGCCCATTAGGCCTTCTTCTCCGGGCTTCCAGCCTTCGCTTTACTCTTGTCTCCAATTTTAGCCCAAATCCGTCTTGATTTTATCATTTATCATGCATAAACCAAAATACTCCAAAAACATATGCATATACGAATATGGCCTGATTATTGAGTATAATCATTAGTTTAGACATTAAATTCATGCAATTATCGAAGCTAAACAGGGGTAAAAGGATGTCATTTAACAGCGTCAACAATCCCCTCGTGCTTAAACCTTGCTCGTCCTCGAGTAAGTCTTTGATAGAAATCAGCGTTGCCGTCCGATGACCAATCCCTGCACTTGATCTCATACAAGAAAGAATAAAACACTCCCAAGGATTTTTTTAGATTAAGTTCAAGTTGTAACCAGCTCTTTCTATTATGAAGGATAGATACGAATGAAGTGCAACCCACAAAGAATTTAAATCACAAGCTCTCAAATTTAAATAAGTCTCAGGTATAAAGAATTTAAAATAAAACTGAACCAAGATCAATATTTTAAACCTTACAAAGTTGCTCATGGAAAACTCTCAACTCATCTTGTCTCTCAAACCTGCTAAACACTAAATCCTTTCTTTCTCTCAAGTATAAAAGTGTAGGCTTTATCTGGAGCTTGGGAAGGTTAGTCCTAGCAAAGATATTATCAAAACAAGAAAAGCTTCTCACGGATTTACCGAGACTCGTCAAAAAGGCCATGAGAACATAATGTCTTTGTGGGGAGGGAGAGGATGGACACACACTTTTAGATGGTGGACATGTGCAAATGGCAAGTGATGACAATGAGGCACAAATGAAGTCCTCTATGTCGGATTGCACATGATTGGAATAATTGAGTATGGAGTGAACTTTTCTATGCATCAAGAAATCAATGATGTAAAAGATCTAAGGAGCATATTTCTTTCTGAATTAATATTTTTTTCTTTCTTTCTTTTCTTTCTATTTTCTTTTCTTTCTTTATTTTTCTTTCTTCAATATTTTTTATATGCTCCAAAGAACTCTTAACAACATTAATTCTACTCAGCGATGGTCAGAGATAATGCGATGACTCTCCCCCTGCTTAAACGATTGCTCGTCCTCGAGCAAATGAGAGGGAAATTAAATCAACGCTGAGCAGAATATGAAATCTTCTAATCTTGCAGAGAATGACTTAGATCTTTGGGAAGGACCTGCACAAAAATTTTCGAGGCAACCAGAGGCAAAATTGCGTCTGGCCGCGCGGCCCAGGGGGGTCCTGGCCGCGCCGCCCGTCCCTTTTTCGTCTCTGTTTCCTCTGATTTTTTCCCAGTACGCTCTTAAGGTCTTCCCAAATGTATATTCTTCGCGTGATGGCTCTGTCTTGTCAGGAACTCCGTCGAAAAATAAATCTCCATACTCAACATGAATAGGTTGTGGTCAAGGAGGTAATCACGAAAAGAATTTTTGGTTTTGGGGTGGATATCCAGCGAGGTTTGCCAAATTTTCAATGTGAAAATTAGCAATGCATGGATAGAGAGGCTAGCAATAAGAAGATACGCAAAAACGGAATGGCCAGCTTCTTAGTCTCGTACCGAAGAAAACAATTCTTGAATCAATGCACTCGAAGATAAATCTTATTCTAAGGTTCATCATGATAAATAATTTATAAGCTTTGGATGGGTAGAGCAATTTGCAAAGGTATTATTGACAAGGTCAGCACAAAGAATTTTAATAAAAATTACCTTCGACAAATTTAAACAACAGAGCAAGATTAATAAATATGGGTCTTTTATAAATCATAACCATCACAAAAGATTGAGCCGGTGTTTATATCAATTTCAATTCGTATTTAGGGAGAGTGTTAGTTCTAACAAGCATGTGATTAGTGCAAAAGAAAGAACAAAGCGGCAACGATCATCATATTTCAATATTGCATAAATTAAATTGTCTTCACCATTAATCATATCATTTAAGCAAAGGGTGATCACAATTATTCATTCATACACTACTCTCACACATGCTGAAATTTAAATAAAGAAGACAGAAAAATACGCTACGCACACACAAAGACTTGCACGCATACTGAAGAAAGAAATAAGAGAAAAGTTGGAAAAGCGCAAACCAAGAGTGCAAGTTTTATTCAGACGCCCTGCTGATCACTGTCCACTGTAGCCTCCGCTCGGTCCTCCATGGCTGTCATGATATCTTTGTTCATAGTACGGTTGCACCGCTTCTCCTGGAAATTCTTCTGGAGGCACAATCCTGAGCTGGCCAAAATGATAAGTCATTCCAAATATCCCATCTGCGATCCTTTGCGTGCGTCTCTGAATCTCCTCATTGTCCTCCAGATTCCTGTTAGCATAAGCACTGAAGGCTTGTACACTGTGCTGTGGCTGAGGCAAATGTGCGTACTGCGCCCTGATGGATCCATCTGGAGCTTTTCCTTGATATGGGTCAGGAAGATATGGCTGCTGCGCATACTGTGGCACATAGCCTGGCTGAGGCATAGCATACGCATGCTGCTGAGGAGGTGGAACAAAATGTCCTCTCCCCCATGCTTCAGCTGGTGCCTCTGCCCAAACTGGTTCTGTAGGTGTACTTTGCGCTTGGCCCCATGGCCCTTCATTTGGTGGAGTCTGTTGTTGCTGCGCTCCTCCTGCTTCTTCTTCTTCTTCTTCCTCTTCTTCTTCTCCCTCTGCTGCAGCTTTCGACGTTGATCCCTTCTCAGTTTTTCTTTTAGCTCTTCTCATCTGTACCATGATCGAAGTGTCGCACCAATCTTTCTTGCCTCTTGTAAACAATCTAAGTCTGTTGTCAGGCAAAGATATATCAGTTCCCAATATTTTATATCCCTTGCTCTCATTACCACTGATATATTTCCCTTGCACCAGAAATTTCCCGTCCATCTCCGTGCCTTTCACGAAAAATCTTTCAATTGGCTCGATGTCAGAGACCAAGGCAAAGGCAATTTTTGTCAAATAACATGCTATGCCAATTTTTCCACTATACCACAGCCCCAATATGCCAACTTCTTTGTGGTCGGTATAAGCTGTTTCAACGACTAACCATCAGTCGGTATAAAGTTATACCGACCCTAACTATTAGTCGCAATAAGTGGCGTCGGTATAACTCTATACCGACCAACGTAGCTTTACCGACCGACAGTTTGACACGCTAAGACATTTATAACGACTTATGGTTCGACGGGAATATTTACATGGATCCAAAAAAAATATTAATATAGCAGCCACGCACAGGCATTTATCACATAGAAACTGACCATGTTAATCATAAAAATTATCAATATGTAGGCACATCATGTATACCAGAGTTAGCGTCACATGACATGAAACTTATACTACATGTCCTAGCTAAACAAATAACTCAGGTTTGTCCATCAATCATACACATACTATATGAATTGTATAGCTCCAAGATAACAAAGGCAGTCCAAAACAAATAAAAGAAACGGATCCACACTTTGACAGCTTGTTGTCGACAAGTTGTTGCCAAGCACATCCTTGAAGTTCCTGAAATTCAGCATTGTCATGCAATAGAAACATCCTGCAAATCTCGGTTCTCAACGCATAGAAACTAATATATAAATTAGTGGCAGTTTTCTACATACTTGAAGAAAAAGGGCGGCCTTTGGTGCAGTGGTAGAGCTTCACCGCCTATGACCGGAAGGTCCAGGGTTCAAGCCCCAGCCTCTGCACATTTATGTGCAGGAAAGGCTGTGCGCTAAACAATCTGCCCCCAGACTCCGCATAGTGCGGGAGCCTACGGCACTGGGTACGCCCTTTTTTTTTTAACAGCAACTTCATCACTCTATCAGCAACTTCATTACTCGTCAATTGCATTGTGACGTAAAGTATTCAGGTTACTCTCACATTACATCTAGAAAGGTGATTAAGTTAGAAATACACATACTGTATACCTAGAAAAAATAATTGGCAAGAAAACATCCATTTAATTCTTAGCAAATGTGGATAACAATGATGCAAAAAAAAATGTCATCCAATTGGTGGACAACTTCCATTTGCAGAGATCACTTCAATAATAAATCTCTAGAAGAGGGATTGCAGTATCAAAATAAGGAACAGAAACTAGAGAATACATTACCGAAGGCGAGTTGATGCCAGTGTCATGGATGTCATGCTGCCATGTCGTGGATGTTCAGATAAACTTCTTGTCTAGCAGCTCGACACCAAAGTGAGAGTCTCATGACTTGCTGGCAGTGAAAATCTTTAGATGTTTAGATAACAATCCCATAACTTGGAAGAAGTCTCATGCTAAAAGCAAGTTCATAAAGGATATAACAAATTTGGGCATCTCCCTAAACTGGAATACCAGGAATAACAATCTCATAACTTGGAGGTCCCATCTAAAAGCAAGTTCGGTAATTATCTTCTTCTTTTTCAAAATATTATGTCTGAAACTTCTACTACTACCACCTAAGAACTAATGCTGAACATAGGTGAAATTAAATCACCCTTCACATGAATGGGGTTCATGCCTACCCTCCAAATTCCAGTAAACTTCACAAAATTATTTAAACATAAAAGCTGTACTAATTGAGCAGAGCAGGATACACAGAAGCATACCAATGTTCCAGCAACGGTAGTTGGGGTAGCAGAAGAGCACCATGAATACCATACAAGCAGAACACGAACTAGAAGTACCTCTGCATCTGCAATCAAATGCAGTCGATTAGAGGGAGAATCAAGTACCAAACGCTGGAGTTCTATAGATCGACTCTCAGATCTGCAGGGAAGCCTAAACCCAGAGCTCGCTAGTGTGGATACTGCCGTTGCCGACGGATGCATAGAAGGCAAGAAGCGATTACCCTGCTGCCGGGAAATCAACCATCTCAGGGCCAGCGACCTCGCTCCTCGAAGGCGTAGGTCAGGAAGTTCACACGCCATGGAACAACAGGGGCTTGCCGCCACTGGCAGGGTCCGACTCCTCCGCGCATTCCAGATGGAACGTTGGTGCAGGAGCTCGCCCCCAGCCACGTCCTTGCTGCTTCTTGGGAATATTTCGTGGATCTGGACCACTGGAACTGCAAGGATGCGGCGTCGCCATGGCCAGTTGTGGAGATGAACTAGGGATAGGCGGCGGAGGAGGAGGAGGAGGACGAAGAGATGGCGATGTGCGGCGGCAGGCTGGGGAAAGGATGCGCAGGCGGCTGAGAGGAGGTGGAGGCGTCGGGCTCTAGGGTTCGCAAGGGGCGTGGTGCGGCGGATCAGGGATTAGTATTGGGCTTGATCCACGTTTTGGGCCTCCCCCGCGCTTGCAGGCCTTCTAATTCTCGGCCCATTAGTTATACCGACCGATGGTCAGTTCCGAACTAGCAGATATAGCGACGGAACCTCCGTGTCTCTTGTGCTAGTTAAATACCGACCGATGATTTCTCAATGAAAGTCGATGTACCGGCCAACAATTCGTTGCTGAGTTTTTACGACCAACACTCCGACGCCGATTCTCAATTTATACCGACCAACAACAGTCGCTATACTGGTGTTGTGGTATAGTGTTCCAGAGCCCGATGATGCTTCATCAACCCATCTTTTCATCATGATATAGGAGGGATCAATGTGTTGCTTCTTCACTAGAGCAGCATACATCCAGTTCAGCTCTAGTTCAGTCACCTTGCCTTCATTCGCCCAAGTACCCTCTTGCTCATCCATGTGTGGAATATTTGCAACACAATATTGCAAATTCCTTGTCTTGTATGCATTTCTCCCACGGCGATCTTCCTCCAAAAATTATCCAACTCGTCTTCCGCCACTTCCACTGTTTCAGGAGCATTTATATCAAATCCCAGCAATCCAGTCACACTGGCATATGAAATATATCTTCTCTCATCCCTGATGCGGAATGAGAGAAACATGGCTTCTTCTCCTTCATTATTTATTGTCCTCTTTTCAGACTTAATGGTGACTAGCATCTCCAATGCAATATCAATCCGGTGATCCGCCGAATCTCCCATTGCAAACCTTGTCCAACCAATGTTTTGCAGCAACTTGTGGATGTCAGAGTAGAACCCGAGCCTCATTAGCGTGTCGTCATGGAAAGTCGAATTTTCCATGAGCCTCTCGTAAAAGTTGTCGAGCTTCAACTCCTTCGCTTGAATAAGAATGGTGAACCCATAGGGTGTCATCTTCGGCTCGTATGGCGGTGGAATGGTTGAGCGCGTGGTGCGACGAGGTGGAAGTGGTGGTGGTGCTCCGGCTTGCGGGAAAGGCCCCATGAAGCGCATCGAGGCGCTCCCCGGGTCACGCATGCCACCGAGCAGCAGCGTGTCCCTTCTCGGCTCGGTGATGTCCTCCTCCATAGGTTGAGGCAACCCGGAAACCGAGTGCCTTCTCGATGAGCTTCCCGACGGCGTGTCGGATGTCGACGATCTTTTCTTCCTCTTGGGGAAAGGGAGCACCTTCTTCCACATGGCTGCACTCAACTAAAATCTCTACAACACCGGGGTTGCTGTCCGGTGGAAGCACACAAAGGAAGAGTGGAGAAAACTAGGATTTTTGGTGGTTTTTCAAACAACTTCTTGATCACGAATTTTTCTAGGAAGTTTCTGGAGTTAAATAAACATGAACTCAAGAATGTAGAACAAGAACAAGGTGGAAGACTTACCTATGAAAGGCGAGCCCGAGGGGGCCTTTGTAGGGGGCGTGCCGCACGGCCAGGGGGGCTCCTAGCCGGCCGGCCAGGCGTGTTGCCTCCTCCACTCGTCTCCAAATTTTTCCCACATGTTCTTGTCTTGATCATTGGCCCATGTCCTTGTGTTCCCACTGATTGCACCGTCCATTGCTTGTGAACCACTCCTTTTGATTGAAGATGTTGTCAACTTGCTCATGATTTACTCCTTTGAGTCACCTCCATGTCTTGGCATCAATTATACACCACATGAGGCCACCAATTCTGCCATATCTTGGTGCCTTGCATGCATGGGTGTTCCCTCTTTTGTTTGATCTTGCATGTGGTGGTAGGTGGAAGCGGAAAATCTTTCCCGTGAACTCAAATCAAGCCATTAGATGTTAATCAAGTCATAAACCCTTCAAATCATGCTTAGATGCTTAACCTTCCTCCAAATTTCGAAAAATTCAAAATTAACTCAGAGCTAGCAATGAGTTCAAATAAATATTTGGAGGAATTTTGAAGCATCAAAACATTTGTAAGTCGAAAAAGTTTCTGACTACATTGATTTTGGTTGCACCGGTATCGCTCTTTTTCATGAATTGAAAGAGAACGGTTTCGATCTCAACCATGTGGTCATGGGTTTAGATTCTAATTTTGGCTAAATAAGAGAGAGGATTTTGAATGAACAAAATAAAATTGGGCTCAGAAAAATTCTAATTCTAGAGAAACCGGTAAATTTTTCATGTCAACACGACCAAAAATCCGAATTTTTCACCTTAAAGTTTACGTTAGAGCCTACATGCGGACGATGAAATAAATCAATTAGGATGAACACGTGGCTCTAGTCGTATGGTTTCAATCAGAACAAGAAAATTTTACGTAAAGTTCATCATGGAAAGGATGAATTTACGATGGGCTTTCAGGATTTTGGTTCTGGTTTCTCCAAAAAGAAGCAAATAAATCATGGGAAGACTCAGATAATTGGTTTAAGCAAATAAAACCTCAAAAATTCAACTAGAATTTGTTCAAATGTTCAATGTCTTGCGTAGCGAAAATTCTGCGACTAACTTACTTTTATTCAGGGTTGTCCTCCTAGTAGCTTATTCTTCAGGGTTGTCCTCCCAGTAGCTTTATTCTTGACTCGACGAACGGGTTGCCTCCCGCAGAGCGCTTCGTTTAGCACTCGGTGATGGTGCTACAGCCTTGGGTACCCACTTCTGCACAATCTTGGGCGGTGCAGGCTTATTCTTCGGCTTGGTCATCTTTTTGGTCTTCACAGGCTGGCGTTCTTCTTTGGTCTTGACTGCTGCAACGACTTCTTTCACCTCCTTCGCTTCCTTCTTCGGCTCTTCCTTGACGGTGCGGCGATGAGGTGGAACATATTTAACATTAATCATGTTACATACCTCAACTCATGGACGAAACTTGTACGCGCTCTTTACGCCATTGATGTCGAATATGATTTCTCCCTTGCCGGCGTCGATGTTCGCTCCCGCGGTCTTCAAGAACGGCCTCCCAAGGATGAGTGGCGCCTTGGCTCCTTCTCCCATGTCGAGTATCACAAAGTCCACAGGAACCAAGTGATTCCCAATCATCACGGGCACGTCTTCAGCGATCCCTTCGGGGTAGCGAACTAAGTTGTCTGCAAGCTTGAGACACATGGTTGTCGGTTCCGGCTCTGGTAGGCGTAACTTCTCGAACACGGCCTTCGGCATGACGCTCACGCTTGTGCCAAGGTCACAGAGTGCTCTCTAAAATACAAGCGCGCCGATGGTACACGGGATGGTTGGACATCCCAGATCCCTCTTCTTCTCAGGAGTCCTCTCAGCAATCGCTGCGCTACACTCCTCTGTCAGCTTAATGTAGTCTGAAGTTGTCGATGTCATCTCATTGTTAGTGCTGTTAAATGACACCCTTTTAGTGTTGTTTATACATCAATTTCATGCTTATTCTAATGCTAACCCTGCCACTTGGCACTGAAATAACCCCGTTTCCGCTTGTGCACATATTTCTGGAGCATTTTGGTTTACGCAGGTTAATTGGCTATTTTGGAGCGAATATGGGCTGAATCAGAGAACTAGCAACAACACGGCAAGATGAAGGCCAAAAGCCCTAATGAAGCCCAAAGGAACCGAAGCCCGGTCATGCTCTACTCCAACGGGCCACCTCCAAACAAGGCTCAATTGAAGATAAGGCCAAAGTACTTCAAGATCAAGACAAATCCAGCGCAGACTCGGAAGACCCATCAAGACCCATCCATATCCCGAAGCAACCGACGTCCCAAGCCCACAAGTCTTTGAATATCAACTATTAAACATCAAAGGAGCTTGCACGCGAAAGATGGGCCCAAGGGGAGCCAAAAACGGCCTGGGCCGCGCGGCTAGGACCCCCCTTGGCCGCGCCGCCCAAGCCCTTTTTGGGGCGGTTCGGCCTCCCCTTTGAGCTAGGGTTTCCTCGGCATATAAATATCTCGTCTTCCAGAGGAGGGCACGATCCATCCATAGAAAGTCGGCGAAACCTAGAAGTGACCACCAGAGGGAGACGACGGCCACCGCAAGTCCTCGAAGTTGTCTAGGGAATGGCCTAGGCCGGCCCTAGCCACCATGGCATCCCCGCGTGGTTGTGCCATGGTGGAGTTCAGGAGCTAGGAGTCGCAATTTGGTGCAACGGTTGATATCTTGTGATGAACAATCATTCATGGTAAAGTAATAGATGTGTTCCGATTCATTAGCGATCCATTTGCCTCCTTTCATGATTTCATACTCTCTCGGTTGTGCTTGTTTCAATCTATGACATGTATAGATTGCATTGGGTGTTCTTGTAGTCGCGGTGACTAGATTTGCATACCGGATCTATCGAGTAGTATGACACGAGTTTATGCTCGTGCCCGTGTATCTAACCATCCCGATAGAGAGCATCGTGACAGGGTGTGGCTCGTGTACGGTGGAGTTCTCGGGAGTTGGATCGGAGGTGGAGGTTTAAAGATGCTTTGGATGAGAACCACGTTTTGCTTGCCGATCTAGCTAGAACTACAACTAGAAGGCATTAGGCTTGAGTTATCCCCTTTGGATCTGCTATCTGGTTTGCCTATGTTTACGGATGTGATCAAAACCTTTACTCTATCACTCATATCCATAGGTTTTATCCCCTCGTATGCAATCGACGCTTCATGTTAGGTTTAACCCGTTAGATTAGATAGAAAACCCTAGGTAGTTCGCTGCCGATCCACGGATTGATAACCTTGGAATACTCTAAGGGAAAGGCTACGATGATCCGTGCGCTTGCGATGAATCTTGGTGTGCGTTTGCGCCGCCAACACTCATACTTGTGAGCAAGTATGTCTTTGAAGTAGTGAGAGCAGGTGGGAACTTGTAGAGCATCCAAGAGCGGCATATTGATGGTCAACTATACCCAGAGCCAATAGAGATAGGAGTAACTTGTGTTGATTAGACGCTGTCACCATTGACATTAACCAAGTGTATTCCTATCCTCTATTCTAACTGAAAACTTTGACTAGCCCTCCAAACCTTTAGGAGAAACTCTTATGCCTTTTGCAATCCTAAAACCATAGGTTAACTTTTCTCTTGTTTTTGTTTTCAAGTAACCTTAGTTAGAATTTCTAAACCTGATTCCTCTCTTCATAATTCTAGTTTTTAGCCAAAAATATAGGATACCCTTGAACCTTTCCCTAAACCTTGTTAGCTTGGTTGTTTGGCTCTTTTCGATGAACGATTTTCTTGTTAGCGCTGCTTATTTGCTACAAGCTTTGTCATTTTAAGCAATTCTTTTAGTTGCTTTGGTTTGCATCATATCCCTGCTTACCTAGAACAACGAACTTTGCGGATCAACATCGAAAGTCCTTTTAATCCTTGCTAACCCTTGTTTTGCTAACTCTTTGCATTTGCATTTTGCATCCATTCCATTGTCCACATCTTCATTATGATAGCTTCGAAAATTTTTGTGGATTATTCTCTTGAAGATTCAAGCCATTCTCTGTAAGATTAGAAGAATTTATACTATACTCAGCGGTCATTTAATTTTCCTCTCCTTTGCTCGAGGACGAGCAATCGTTCAAGCATGGGGGAAAGGAGTCATCGCATTATCTCTGATTACCGCTGAGTAAGTATTGTGTTACAAAAGGTTCTAAGGAGCAAAAGAAAAAAAAGAATGATGAAGAAAGAAAAGAAAGAAAATAAAAAAAGAGGAAGAGAAAAGAAAAATATAGAATAAAAATGCTCCTTAGTTCTTTTTGTTTCATTAAATTCTTGGTGTTTAAAAGACATACTCCATACTCATTTATTCCAACCATGTGCAATCCGATAATGAGGACTTCATTTGTGCCTCGGTGTCACCCTTTGCCACTTGCACATGTCCACCTATCTAAAAGTGTGTGTTCCATCTCTCTCCCGCTCCAACATTTAGTTTCTCATGGCCTTTTTGACGAGTCTCGGTAAATTCAATAGATCTCTCTCTTAGTTTACAATATTTCAGATATAATGTTTTGCTAGGATTGTTTTAACCTACCAAGCTCCAGATAAGCCTTCCACTTTCATATATGAGTAGAATAGGTTGAGAATAATCTAGTATAGGCTTGAGCGACTTGATGAGATGAGTGTTTCCATGAACTTTTGCAAGAAGAACCTCACTTATGTTTGATGTGCATGTTTTTGAAAACTCTTCACGATGAAACAAGGTAGAGGTTTGAAGTTCGCTTAAATTCGAGAGCATTACATTTATTTTAATTGTGGCTTGTTCTTTATTGCTAGTCTATCTTCCATAATGAAAAGCAACAGGTCACGACTCGAACATTAAAATACTAAATACATGAGAGAGCAATGTGTCTTGTTATGTATAACTACGTGCAGGGATGACAATGAAGGGCAATGCTGATTTCCTATTGAGCAAAGATCCTGAACTTACTCGAGGACGAGCAAGGTTTAAGCATGGGGGGATTGTTGGCGCTGTTAAATGATACCCTTTTAGTGTTGTTTATACATCAATTTCATGCTTATTCTAATGCTAACCCTTCCACTTGGCACTAAAATAACCCCGTTTCCGCTTATACACATATTTCTGGAGCATTTTGGTTTACGCAGGTTAATTGGCTATTTTGGAGCGAATATGAGCTGAATCTGAGAACTAGCAACAACACGGCAAGATGAAGGCCAAAAGCCCTAATGAAGCCCAATGGAACCGAAGCCCGTTCATGCTCTACTCCAACGGAACACCTCCAAAAAGGCTCAATTGAAGATAAGGCCAAAGTACTTCAAGATCAAGACAAATCCAGCGCAGACTCGAAAGACCCATCAAGACCCATCCATATCCCGAAGCAACCGATGTCCCAAGCCCACAAGTCTTTGAATATCAACTATTAAACATCAAAGGAGCTTGCACGCAAAAGATGGGCCCGAGGGGAGCCAAAAACGGCCTGGGCCGCGCGGCCAGGACCCCCCTTGGCCGCGCCGCCCAAGCCCTTTTTGGGGCGGTTCGGCCTCCCCTTTGAGCTAGGGTTTCCTCGGCATATAAATATCTCGTCTTCTAGAGGAGGGCATGATCCATCCACAGAAAGTCGGTGAAACCTAGAAGTGACCACCGGGGGGAGACGACGGCCACCGCAAGTCCTCAAAGTTGTCTAGGGAATGGCCTAGGCCAGCCCTAGCCACCATGGCATCCCCGCGTGGTTGTGCCATGGTGGAGTTCAGGAGCTAGGAGTCACAAGTTGGTGCAACGGTTGATATCTTGTGATGAACAATCATTCATGGTAAAGTAATAGATGTGTTCTGATTCATTAGCAATCCATTTGCCTCCTTTCATGATTTCATACTCTCTCGGTTGTGCTTGTTTCAATCTATGACATGTATAGATTGCATAGGGTGTTCTTGTAGTCGCGGTGACTAGATTTGCATACCTGATCTATCGAGTAGTATGACACGAGTTTATGCTCGTGCCCGTGTATCTAACCATCCCGATAGAGAGCATCGTGACAGGGTGTGGCTCGTGTACGGTGGAGTTCTCGGGAGTTGGATCGGAGGTGGAGGTTTAAAGATGCTTTGGATGAGAACCACGTTTTGCTTGCCGATCTAGCTAGAACTACAACTAGAAGGCATTAGGCTTGAGTTATCCCCTTTGGATCTGCTATCTGGTTTGCCTATGTTTACGGATGTGATCAAAACCTTTACTCTATCACTCATATCCATAGGTTTTATCCCCTCGTATGCAATCGACGCTTCATGTTAGGTTTAACCCGTTAGATTAGATAGAAAACCCTAGGTAGTTCGCTGCCGATCCACGGATTGATAACCTTGGAATACTCTAAGGGAAAGGCTACGATGATCCGTGCGCTTGCGGTGAATCTTGGTGTGCGTTTGCGCCGCCAACACTCATACTTGTGAGCAAGTATGTCTTTGAAGTAGCGAGAGCAGGTGGGAACTTGTAGAGCATCCAAGAGCGGCATATTGATGGTCAACCTGCGCACCACTTCAACAAACTTCTCAAAGTTTTCATCGATTTTACCTTTCCAGAAGTGTGGCTTCTTTGGTAGAACCCTCGTGTCGCTCCCGACCATCTCAAATTCTGGCTCGAGCGTCTCAATCTCCGGTGCTGGAGCTGGTGCCTTTTCCTTCTCCTTCGTGGTCATCTCCGCCTCAGCGGCTGGCTTAGGCTTCTTTGCTCCAGCTGGAAACTCTGGATCTTCTGTCTCCTTCCCCGAGCGAGTTTGAATAGCTTTGGCTGTTTCTGGAAGTATGGGCTGACCTGGCAGTCTTCCTTCATTGCTTGGTAGGCGTCCGACAAGCTGGGCCATCTGTGTCTCTATCATCTTCATCATGTTGATTAGTTGGTGGTTCGAGCTTCCGACCTCTGCAACTTTTGCGTCGATGCTCTCTAGTGCCTTGTCCATAGCCTTGAATTTGTTTGCGGTAGCCAGATTCATCTTGCCTTGCTCTTCCACGAACTCCTTCAACTGTACACGTAGAGGCACTGCATTCTGAATGGAAGAGCTTGCATTGAATTGAGGCCTACCTTGTCCGTAGCGGAAGTTGGACTGGGGGTACCAATCTCCTTTCTTGATGTAGTCGAGTACTTTAGCTTCCTCTGGACAATTCTTCTAGATGTGGCCGTACTCGCCACACTCTTCACATGTTGACCTGGCTTCGGCTGCCTTCAAATCTTGAGCTTCTTTCTTCTCCATCTCCATCTTCTTGAACTTCCTCATGAGGGAATCGATCTTTCCTTCGAGCGGTTGTTCACGATCCACTTGCAACACACTTCTTGCGTTCCCGGACTGTGGGGCTAGCACTAGGCGCCCAGATGATGCCCATGCATCGTTGTCTGCCACCTTCTTGAATAACTTGAATGCTTGAGTAGGGGTGAGATCGATCATCGAACCTCCGGCGGATGCGTCGATGATGATTCTTGATGAAGGCTGCAGTCCTTGATAGAACTTCTGAACGAGGTCTTCTCTCTGGAGCTTGTGATGAGGTACGACTCGGACGTAGTCATTGAAGCGCTCATAGGCTTCGGCGGTCGTCTCCGTCGGGTATTGCACGAAATTGAGAATCTTATTGCGCAAATTCTGAGTCTTACCCGGCGAGTAGTACTCCTTCAAGAAGGCTCCCATCAGATGATCCCAGTTCTGCACCGTGTCTGGCGATAGCGAGTAGAACCACTGTAGAGCTTTCCCCTCCAAAGAGAACGGGAAAAGCCTTGCTCTTATCTGATCTTGAGTCACCCCCTCCATGTTGAAAGTGAGGCATAGCTGCGTGAAAGCTTGAATATGAAGATTTGCATCTTCTTTACCGGTGAACGGCGAGTTCTACACCATCCTCAGCGTCGGGATCTTGATCTCGAACGGTCTTGCAATGTTGTTGAGGTTCATGAGGGGCAGATCGGCGATGCTCGGGATGAACAACTCCCCAATAGTACGCTCCAGCTGTGGTGCGTCTCCCATCTTGTCTTTCAATTCTTCTCCCTTCGGTGTTGTCGGTGGAGTTTCTCCTGAGGAGGATTCCTCGGTCCTGTTTGGATCTCCCAACTCCAGTTTCTTCAGTCGTGCTTCGCGTCTTCTTTGCCTATAAAGTTTTTCTGGATCATCCACAAAATTTTTTGGTTTGTTGGAGAGGTAGTCGTCCATCTCCTGTTAGCGGTTAGTGAAAAGAAAAAGTATATACATGATCTAAAATTAAAGGTTATGGCAAACTAAGTCAGATGAATCTGTGGATGAATTTTTGAGAAAGAGTTAGAACGGATCTAATCTAAGAAAATCAAAAAAATCAAAAAACGAATCTGAAAACAGATCTAATCTAAAGAAAAAGCCAGAAAATATTTACGATTGCATCGCTAAATTAGAACTTGATCATTAGTTCCCTGGCAACGGCGCCAGAAAAGCTTGTTGGCGCGCCGAACGTACACCAAGATCCACCGCAAGCGCACGGATCATTGTAGCTCTTCCCTCAAGAGAGTATTCCCCCAAGGTTTATCAATCCGTGGAACTAAGGACTCAAGATCCAATCTAACTAGCAAAGAAACTCTTGCGACTTTGATTCAATCTAATCTACTAAAGATCAATCTGAAGAACATCAGAGGTAGCAAGAGAAAGCATGGAGATAACCAATCTAGATCGCCTAGATCATGCAAACGCTGTAGTTCTGAGCAAGGTAGTGAAGCAAGCAAGATGAGAATCTCATTGAAAGCATCTTTAAATCATAGCCTCCGGTCAAACTCCCGAGGATAATCTCTGTAGGATCGAAGCCCTCTAATATAGCTATCAGAGGGGGGGGGGGGGGTGAATGATAGCAAAACTCGCAGCGGAAAACTTTTCACCCTGAAAACAGATTCTGAATAGTCCACTAAATCGTGTGTCGCTCTCTGACCGTAACTCCTAAATTCTTGATATTTTACCAGAACATAACATATGAAATTGAGAAGCCAACCCAACTCGAATCACATCAATCCGATGTCTATAACTCCAGATATAAAATAAACAAGCAGGTAACGTCGGATGGTGTCGCGAATTAGCCAAGCCCTAATTTCGAGATTAAACAAAAACTAATTAGGGCTAACCAACTAAACTTTTCAGATCAAAAGCTTAAAGCCCCAGCATGGTTTTGGATGGATCAAAACAAGTCTAATCACGTTGAACAACAATTCAATCTAAAACCAAAACCGTAGATATGAAAGAGCATTCAAAGCAATGAGCGGAGAGGGAAGCGACATTACCGACACATCAATTTGCAAACCTTAATCTTTATTGCATCAAAGATGTGTTCAAAAGATACTTACTCAAGCATCCATACAAAGATCTCTGCGAGATCCCAGACCCTAGACTCCCTCTAGGAAAAACAGAAACGCCGCCTCCACGTCGTCGTTCTGCCGTATCCAAAACCCTCCTCGGTCAGCACACCCGAACCCTCCTGGTTCATGCTCTTTTTATTGACCAACACAAACACCTACATGGGCCTCTTTTCTTTTTTTTTTCTCCGCTGCACACCAGCAGCAAGTCGTGTCCAACCTGGACACCAGGACCCACGCGAGGTCACAAACACAACCAGCCCGTCCTAGCCTCTATCAGACTCAAAACCAAAAAAGCCGAGTCCAACACAGCTACGTGCATGTCCACATGCATGCACATATCCCTTGACGCTCTACCTTGAGCCACAAATTAATTAGCTAACCAAGCTAATTAACTAGCCAAAACTCACGTGATCACTACTGGCCACTCCAAAGCTAAAACATCTCCACAATGTTTAGCCTAGCTACTGCTTGCACACACACGTGCCAGCAACCATGCGTCCACAACGCATATCCGGCGGCCACGCCGCCCTCCGATCAGAACGCTGGCAGTACCGTTCCGATCAACATCATCTGTCGACACCGAGACACATGCTCGCGCATCGACAAATCCTCACGTGCACCGTTCTCTAGCCCGAACGTCCCACGTGACATCCTTGACCAATAGGACCTCAGTTCCTCCCTGAACTTAGTCCCGAAACCTCAGTTCCTCCCGAACCTAGTTCCAGTCCGTCACCGACCACGCTCCGCCTCAAGCAACACCTGCACATGAACAAACACGCATCCGCGTACGAGCACAAGACCACGACTTGACTCAAGATCAGTCCATGTAACACCACTCACACGAGTGTGTCACATCAATATCAAAACCATCTATACTACCACGAGTGTATCCAATAAAACAAGCTACTATGAGCACACCAAAACACGCTACCACGAGCGCAACACATTAGCAAACATGCATATCACCCTATGCCATTATGTTAATCACTTTGCAATGCCAATTTCAATACAAACCAATTTTTCATCACACATGATCTCACAGTCTCCCCCTTGATGAAAACATTGGCAACACCATGTAAACATTGAACATTGGCATTCACTTCCACAAGTATTATTTTTTCAATCAAAACCAAAGTGAAAAGATCATCACCAAAAGATCCAAATAAAATCTCCCCCTTTCTTCAAAAGCAAAATCTCCCCCTGTGAGAAACCAAAGAAGAAAGCAAAAGAAAATATTCCAATATGAATGTGCAATGTGTAAGCAATGTGCAAAAACTCTCCCCCTTTGACAATGGATTCATCAAGAACACAAAAGAGAAGAGAACTTTGTTATTTTCAGATTTATCATTTTTTTATCATGAGCATCATAAATCATCCATGTATGTAGCAAATACCCGTCCAAGCCATGCTAGAAAATAGTTGCACTCTCACATTCATACATATACAATGCATTTTCAGCACAACTAAAATATCGTGCAATTAGCAATTTATTTGCATGACATGATCTCCCTTTCTCAACTACTTCAAAACTTGAAACTTTTATGCACTTTATCGATGCTTGTAAACTGATTTCTTTTATTGATTGCAACAAAAATAAATTGCAAGGAATTATATGCACCATCAGCCTTACTTTTCAACCTAGTCAAGCCTATGTCATTTGACAGTCAAAAGCTTAAGAACATGGTTTCGGTCATACACAACTTCTTCCAAGTTCATATCAAAGTGCAATGATAAGCCGTCTCATAAAGAAGAAGTGCGACAATGCATATTTCCTTGAGCTTTCTCATATATTTTTCAGCATATATAACTTTCATAATTCAGAATTAGCACTTTTTAGAAACAAGCTCAAAGTAGACAAGAAAGTTCATTCATGACACCATTTAATTCAAGTTGTCACTCCATTTAAAAAGTCATGCCAAAATTCCACCATACATGCATAGGTATGAAAGGCACAATTACATTATAGCATAAGCATGGCTTCAAATGTCATACATGAACAAAATAGAATGCTCATTCCTTTTTCTCAATTTTCTGAATATTTATTTTTTCACAAATTGAAACTCACAAAGAAAACTAAATCTGATCACAAAGTGTTCCAAAACTCCCCCTCAAAACAACCATCTCAAAATCTTGTATTCAAAAGTTTCATCCAAGAAATAAGCCAATACTCCCCTCAAAAGAATAACCAATGAAACCAAGAGAGACAAAGTGAGACACATGTGTTTTGAGTTAATATGGTTTATTCAATTAAGCACAATCATTGCAACATGATGTAGCACGTACCAAGCATGAAAAGGCATCATATAAAATTGAACATGATCGAATAAGCCAGGGGACAAAAAATATGAGCATATCAACAAGCATCTCATCTCATACCACAAATCAATATATATGTGAATGTAAAGGTATGAGTGTAAGTACCTCACATAGTGTCGCTGCACATGTCTCATAAAGCCCATCTCAAAGGTGTAGAGAACCATCAATATCTCGATCATATCATGTCAAAAAGATCAAGTACATAAAGCTCATGTTCTCCAACCCAAATCTGAAAACCTACATAGCACTAGGTGATGTCGAGGCCTTTGTACTGGGGTTAGTAATAAAACATTTAGGAATCCAGTACCGAGACACACGACGAACGCCCGTAGGTACAACACAGGTATTTTTATGATAAAAATCAGATCTGCGTTCACTTGTATTTCTACCAACAAAAGGTGTTTGCTTCACCGTATGCACATAGTGAGCTGCCACAAACTCACGAGGAACAAAATATGCACTTCTGAAATTAGAACTAGCTTTAGCACTTTCTTTTCTTTGTTGTTTAGCTAGTCTAAAACAAAATTCTTTCTTATGTCCATCTCTACCACAATGAGTGCAAGTGTACTTGACTTTATATTTAACTTGAGAAGTAGAAGCAACATTTGCATCAATTGTGCTAGTAGACGACATAACTCCAGCAGATTTAAAAACCATCTTTTTAGGCTCAACATGAGTTTCAAATTTACCACTACCAAGAGATTTAATAATAGTGGGAGCATTATTCTTGGAGTGAGTATAAGGATCAAATCCTAAACCAGTTTTATATTTTTGTGAGCTAGTCTTTTGTTCAAAAATTTGATTCAAACTTTTAGTTCCCATTTTATGTTGCAAATATTCAATGCGTTTCAAAAGGGTGGAACAATTCGCTTTCCAAAACTGCGATTTCTACAGGTGGCAGGATGGAATGAAGAACCTGGCGGTCCAGGTGGCTGACACGGCCTTCCGCAAGATAGTGGCCGATATGTTTTACGAGACGAAATTGTGTGCCATCATACAATGGTGGGCTAACTTTGCGCCTAAACATGAGAGGCGGAGCTTGCCGAAAGCGGAGGCGAGAACAATGATGCTGACAAAGGAACAATTTCTACAGGTAAATGTTCAATATTTAATTCCTTTGATTAATTACATACAATTTTATTTTATATGTCGTACTTGATGGCATGCAGGTGCCTCCGTGGTGGCTAGCCAACAATGATCAGTGCTGGGCTATGGTGGTGGACAAGTGGTTCACGGAGGGTTTTACGGAGAAGCGTGCGTCTGGCCGGGTGCGGCGAGCGCTGATGCCAGGATCATCATACCACCAAGGCAACCGCAACCTCAAGGCGTACAGGAAAAAATGGGTATGTATATTCATTTATTTATTCGAACGCTAAATTATGCAGAATTTCTAATAAATTTGCTTTTTTCCGTAGTCGGAGGCACATGGCCAAGACATCAGCATCCTCGGGGCCTATGCTTGCTCAAAAAAGGGGAATGAGACCTCCGATGTCACGTACAACCCGGATGGACCCCCCCTCCCTCGGCATATAGCAACTCCTTTGTCCACAGCCGCCTGAGTGACTACACCGAGATGGCAAAGGCGGTAAGGGGTCCGGATTTCGATCCACAAACGAAGCCCCTTGATGCAGAGGTCGTCATGAGCGTGGGAGGAGGTAAGAAGCATGGGCGGTATGTTATTGCTGACAGCGCAATCGACACGGCCAGTACTCCCACCCTTTCGCAGCTTCGTGCTCGACAAACTGACTCCACACCCCCTATACGCCAGCGGCCAAGCACTGTACAGATGCAGATGGAGCAATTCAAGGTTATTTCAGTTGCACTCGTCGTTCATTGAGTTTTACACACGTTAGCTTTGTATTCTCACCCATGCATCACATTTTGTAGGCCCAGATGGAGGCATTGTTCTAGGCACAGGTCCAGGCAATGGTCCAGGAGCAGTTGCGGGCCGAGCGAGAAAGGATAGAGCAGGAGAATGCAAGGAGATGGGAGGCCTATGCTTAGTACATGCAGTCCTTGGGCTTTCCGCAGCCACCGCTATCACCGTTCGGTCCACCACCTGGAGCTTGTGCCAGTACTTCGACTCCTGTGAGTGACTTCATAGCCATGTACTTTCATTTGTTATAGTGACTTAGCACTTTCCGAACTTAGGATAGAAAGGACAAAGACTTAGTATACGAACTACAATCACTTAGTAAAATCACTTAGCTTAACACATTTAATATCTTCAACTTTGGAAAGAATCAATAGGCGGCATCCAATGAAGAGCCAATCAATCCAGATCTGTCGCCTCCGTGGGCTCAGTGGTCGTCTCCGCGGGGGCCGCAGGCTCGCTCGTGGCCTAGGCTGCCGCCTCAGCCGTGGCAGGGGCCGCCGCCTCAGTGGGCGCCGCCTCAGTCATTGTCGTGTCAGATTCCGCCGCCGTCGTCGCAGATGCCGCCCTGGGCTTGGGCTACACAGCAGACGCCTCTGCCTCCGCCGCCGCCGCCGGCGGACGAGTGAGTGGTATGTATCCTGGTTTCTATGTATTGACTTTGTATGAACTTGGTTCTGGACTATGAACTCGTATGGACTTTGTATGAACTTGTTTATGGACTTTGGACTCGTATGGACTGTATATGAATTTGTTTATGGACTTTGTATGAATTTATGTGGTCGTATATGGCTTATGGTGTTTGTGAGCTGGTGAAGCGATATATGAATGTCTGTGATGCATATAAACTGTCTGCGATGTTAATTGTGATGCATATGAACTACCTGTGATTGTTTTGCTGTTTGGGGACATTTAAAAGAATAATCAGTAAAAATTTGAGCGGGAAAAAGCATATTTGCCGTGTGCAAAGTCCCGACACACGGCAAACATCCAGCGTTTACCGTGTGTCAGGAAATTGCACACGGCAAACATCCAAGCTTTGCCATGTGCAAAGCACACGAGGCACACGACAAACTAGGGGTGATTGCCGTTTGCCTTCCAGCGTGGCACACGGCAAACACCTGCTCCAGGCAGGCCGCCGTCAGTTAGCTTTTTTTTTTGCCGTCGTAGTGTTTTCTTTGCCGTGTCCCACACGGCAAAGTTTTCTTTGCCGTCGTAGTGTTTGTCGTGTGCCATTTCGCACACGACAAAGCCTTAGGCACACGGCAAAGGCTTTGCCGTGTGGATTTCCAGCTTTGCCGTGTGTGAGAGGCACACGGCAAACAGGCGGTTTCCCGTAGTGATCCAAACCATTTTGTGTCAGAATTACCTATGCACTGATTAGCCTCATTGGTAGCATGATTAATAATCATTTAGTATCAATTAATGCACATACGACTAAACTAGTTATAGTATCCTTTGTTCGTGTTGAAAGTGAAAACTGCAACCAAAGGAATGGAATGATTCATTGGTGGGTGCGCGCGGTGTGTTGCATAATCCCGTGCACTTATCACCATACAGTTCTATGTTGTGTTGTAAACAAAATAGTAAAAATCCTAAAAAATGAATAGTAAAAATGGATTGATCGATAAAATCATATTAGATATGCTACAAATGTTCACACAGCACAATGCTTGAGGCCTGTAGTAGCACGCATAACTGCAAGTTCATCAAGTAGAGGTTAACGGCGCACAACTTGGAAGATTAATTACAAAACATTGAACTGATCAACCTGGGCCAATTTTTATGCTTGGTGTTTACAGCCAAACAAAGTGTGGCTATTCTGTACACCTTTCGATATAGGTGGTCACGGAGGAAATTGTTAGGGTGTGTTCGTTTCGGGGACCAAGTGGGTTGGGTTGGCTTCAACCCACTTTTTGGGTTGGGTTTGACCCATCTCGTGTTTGGTTGGGAGGGTTGGAGTCGACCCAGTTTTTTTGTTTGGTTGGAGGGGTCAAGTGGGTTGAGAAGGATTCCATTCTAACACCGTCAAACAGCTGCCAAGTGTAGGGTTTGCCTGTCATTTCCGGGCCCACCTGTCATTCCCTCCTTCCCTAGTTTATCTTCAACCTCCAGCAGCCCCGTACCTCCCCAAGCCAGTCCACCCTCCAGCCTCGGCCTCCGTCCCGATCCGAGGAATCCCCGTCGCCGAACGAGGCACCATCACGTGGGCTCGTGCCTCCCACGTCGCCGGAGGAGCCGCAACCGCGTGAGGGCGCGCCTCCCTACCGTCAGGCATGGCAGCGCGCATGCGCCTCCCCGTCGACGGATGAGCCGCCGCCGTGGGGGGCAGCGCGCCTTCCTGCCGCCGGGTGTCCCTCAGCGACACTGGGCAAAGCCTTCGTAAGGTCACGTGGGGGCGGCGGGTTGCAAAACAACACTCGACAAAGCCTATGTCTTTGCCGAGTGTTTTTTTGTTACGGCACTCGACAAATCATGCTGTCACTATCGTCTCGCCGTCTTCGTAACTTTTTTTGCCAAGAGTCGAGCTAGCACTCGGCAAAGTGTTTGCCGAGTGTCCGATGAAAAACACTCGGGAAAGAGCTCTTTGTCGAGTAATTGGTTGTCGTATGACCTTTGCCGAGTCGGTAAAAGTTGTGCCGAGTGGTTTTTTTTTTTTTTTTTTTTTTTTTTTTGTCTTTGCTGAGTGCTCCTGGCACTCGGCAAAGCTAGGGTTCCCGTAGTGTGCAGTAAATATCATTATATGCTCATATCAGGCATGTAGCTCTAGCTACAAATCTAATTCGTTTTGGCAAATGAAAAGGCATAAATATCTTCAGACCTGCTATAGAGTAGTTGGTACAAATGGAAAGGTTATTAGGCTGTCCGCACTCGTGGTACTCTACACTCACCCTTTAAAAGGAATATTCTGTCCTAGTCATCGAGATTTCATTTTTTAAATCAACTTCTCCTGCACTGGTCATACTTTATATCCCATACTCTATACCAACTACCACCACGCGGGACCCACAATCGGATTTTTTAACCTCACCACCCCTCTCTCTCCACTGCGGGCCCCACCCTGTCTCTACCCCTCCTTTTCTCCGCCAGCCGGCCCACCCATCTCTGTCTCTCTCACCAACGTCGCCGCCCACCTCCTCCCTCCAGCGCCGCCGGCTCCTCCCCTCCCTCTTTCTCTCTGGCTGGAGGCGGCCATGCCCCTCACACACCCGGCCCATTCCCCACGCTAGATCCTGCGGCGGCGGGCGCAGGGCTGCGCGGCGCGCCCCTCCTCCGACGCCGTCGCCCCGTCTTCTCCCCAGCCGGCGGCGCGCGGGAGGTCTGCGTGGCGGAGGCCGGCTCGGGCCTTCTCTCCGGGTGGACTCGAGCTCGCCGCCGCGCTGCCCCCTCTCCTCCCTCGCGGGCGGCGCGAGCGGCGCTCCGGGCGGCTTACCGTGCCCGCGGCGGAGGAGGAGATGCCGGGGAGCTCGCGTGCGGCATGGCAGCGGCGCGTGCGATTTCCGGCGCAGAGGAGCTCGCGGTCGCCGGATCGAGCACGTCTTCCCCGCCACCTCGTCTCCTCCGTCGCCAGCCAGATCTGGGCGCGTCCCGGCGGCGGCGTCGAGCTCTTCCTTCTCCGGCGTGCAGCCTCATCCTCCTCCTCGGTTCCTCCGCTCGCGCACATCGAGCTCGCGATGGCCTCGTCTTCGCCGCCGGTCGGCGGCTCCTCCCTACTCCCTAGCGCCTCCTCTGCTCCCTCCCTCCCTCCCTCTTCCCCTTTGCGCGGGGCACGAACGGCCAGGTGGGCCCCGCGCCATGGTGGCGGGTGGCGTGCGGCCGCTGCGCACGCCAGCTTTGCCGTGCGGGATGGCCACCCGCGACTTTAGCGGGGGTTTACCATCCCACCGCTGCAGCGCCGCGCACGGCAAGCGGCACGCTAAACAGCCTCGGTGGCTTTTACCGAGCGGCGTAGAGTGCCCACTGCGAACAGCCTTAGAAAAGTAATGAGCTTCATCTATGAAAATCATAAGCATTTCAATACGTTGCGCACTTGCGCTACTGAACTGAAAGCACGTCTGGTCTAATAGGAAAACTAAATGTCACTTCAAACAATAGGTTGTTGTAAGGCGGAAACACATCTGAATTCTCAATACCAAGGATCAAACTGAAGCTCCTCTTTGTTTAGGAGAATAGTTCTAAAAACCTACAAACAATATGATATGCGTACAGTTTGGTTAAGTAACCGAACATATCAATGGAGAAGTCGTTGCCATGTAGCTGACTAGGATTTCCTTTTCAAGAATAGACCTGCAGGAAAGCACATGAAAAATATGAGTAATGCCAATATCTTTGTACATCAGCAGCAGCAGCAACAACATAGCCTTTGAGTCGCAAGCAAGTTGGGATAGCTAGAGTTGAAACCCAGCAAAAGCCACAAATCAAGGAATGCCAATATCTTTGTAATTAAACGAAAACAAATAGAGGTGTTGGATCAAGAGAGAAAGAGCATAACAATATGAGCCTTAATGATTGAAAATTACAACATAATTATGAAGAGAACTGTTGCTACAGATAGTAATGCCTAGTAAACGTTTTAGAAAACAAGTGGCAGGTGTATGGTTAAAAAAATAGAAATCATAATGGACAAATTACAGTAACCTCATGTGCAGTTCTCATGTCAACATCATTTTTTTAATTCATATGCCACCACCTCAGGGCAACGAAAATAGGATCATCCTTGCAAGAGTTAGTGAATGAAAATTTAAGAAATTCAATACTATTTTATATATAGCTTTTTATCAGCTGGCAAATTGTTTTATTTTATTTTTTCATGAATGATCCACTCTGGCCTGTAAGAGTCTGAACTAAAAATAAACAATTTTTTTCTCTGGGGTAGGCACACAAAACCTTATATGTGACAAAAGGAATACTCTATTTTACAAGGCAGTAAAGGCCGGGGGGAGGGGGGGGGGGGGGGGGGGGGGGGCGGCTAAAAGGACACAGGCGTATTCTGATTGCAAGCTCCATTGTTTTTTGTTGAAAAATAAAGTACATGCGGCATCCCAGATATGTTTTACGGTGCATGGTGTAACAACACTACTTTTTAGAGCATTTAAAAATACATACTTTTAAAATTTTTTTTAATTATAATTTCTAAGTTGACTTAGATTTTGCTTTTACGTAAGTCACCTTTTTAGCCATTGGATGAGCATCCAATGGATGCTGTTTAAACTATGCGTGCGCATGGTGATATGTTTTTCAGACCCGCAATTCACTATTCACAAACCCGATTCTGCTAACGGTTCTGTTAGTTGTGTGGTTCTAAACCTGTTAGGCCTTTTGGGTTCTTTTGTTCTATTGTGCAAGCTTATTGGCTGATATTTGAGCAAGGTATTTATGTTGTTGACCAGTTTGTGTTTGTTACTGTTATTAAACGACAACATGCCAACAGTTATTTAAAAAAAATAAAACAAGAGGTCGTTGTGGGGACCCCTTATCCAAAGGTTCCATAATTACCTGTATCAGGTCCTGGATCGGTCGCTGATACATATCTTGTCACAGATTAGTATCAGAAAGGTAAATAACGTATATTTGAAATAGATTTTAACACCGTTTTAACTAACGGAGAGCGGGCAGGCACTTCATTCCTCCACCGGAATGGGCTGCAGCACCTTCTCGCCCTGAAAGCCTGAACCTGTAAGACAATGAAAGCAAGGGTGAGTATTCTGAAAAGAATACCCAGCAAATCCCACAAATTCAATAATATGTTAAATTAAATTAATTGTAAAGGTCGGTCCTAGAGGGGCACTTCCTCCCTGCCAGTCCCGATATGTTATCCCGAACCTAACCAACGGTACCTTCGCCGTCTCAGGTTCCCCGTACAGAAATAATAAAACTAATCATCGGGGACTTTGACTAAGTGGACTCTTGCCGGAGTCGCGGCTATCCAGATAGATTCTACACTCTGCAGAGGTCGTACTTATCTACCTCGCATTCGGTCGGCCCGTGCCAGGCACCTCGGCGGTACCGACCTACGAGACTCGTATCCACTGGTGACCATCGCTGGTCAGCATTCCCTAGGTCCAGCCACGTGCATACTGGGGGCTAAACAGGGGCTACTAATCATCCGCCTCGCGGATATCAACCCGGGTTTTCTAATGAGCTCATCGGGCCTCTGGCCCTCAGGGTCTCTGACCCTGTATCCTAGTCAACCCGTGCCGCCCAGTCCCAGCCCTCTGTCTGGGGCTGTCTCCAGTATGCCCGTTTCCCGACTTGGCGTGTGCTCGACCCGGCACCGGGTGGTCCCAGTTCGCCGGTCAGCACTCTGCGCCAATCATACGGCTTCCTTGTGATGGATTACTAGGTTCAGCTGGTGGGGTGTGAATCAAGGCCTCACATAAATAGGCATTCCCGAAGGCTATGCCTTTTTGGCATGCGAGGTTGTACTGGGCACTAGAAAGACTCTCAAGTGAACCGGTCCTTAGCTGGGATCAGAGTGGCTCAGAATCCCCTTCCTTGGGATTTCCTTCCACTCCCAATCAGCATCCTAAGCCTACAGCGATGCTGGGCATACCCTCCGGTCATGCCCCCTGTAGCTTATGCTGCACATAAGGTAAACTTTAGTGTTTAAAGTGATATTATTGGTGAGACTTGCCTTCATTGTCGTCCTTAGGCGATTCTTACGCGGGCGTATATCATACGTTGACCGGGCTGGGCTTCGGGTCTTCTGGAGCTTCGTCGTCTCGTCGTCTCGTCGTGCCCGGTCATGCTATCGATAAAACACATAAAATAACAATCAGTATAACAGTACTTCAATCAAATCGTAAAAGGAAAAGAAGAAAGGAAAGGGAGGCCGGGATTAAAGGATTTGCCTAAGGGATGATGACTAGAGATTTGGATTAATAATCCATTAATTATAAGATAACTAATGGATCAAAGGTTAAGAATAAGAGAATTATTAAATAATTCCCTGAACGGTGGCTAGAACGATGATCATCAGTATTCCGGGATTTATATAGATTTCTAGGGAATAAACCCCGAGTAATTGATATGGATTTCTAGAAATCCTTATGTGTTTGTGGGCAGCATGCCGGCTAGGGTTTTACCAAAACTCCGGGTTTTGATCGGACGGCGAAATGACGTCCGTGGAGCTTAGACGGGGTTTTGGCGGGGCATTAGAAGTGTGCGTCTGGGTTTTGGAGTCAGGGGGTGAATACCAGGGTAATAAGCATATGGAAATGCTTAGAATAATCCCTAGTATTTGTGGAAATTCTTGGGGATTTTATGGGGCTAAGACATGGAGAGGGGAATTTCCGGGGTACACCGGGGATGGCCTCTTATAGGCTAGAACTTAGCCTAATGGGATTTAGGCTCTAATGATGTGCTAAAAAGGATTGGATGGCACTAATAGGCTTAGAAATAATCCTAGGATTTTTGGGAATTTTTGGGGAATTTTTGGAAGTGTGGAAGGGCTCTAAATAACATTGTGTGTGCACTTACCCGGGTGTACCTAGCAATTTGCTAGGGGCTGACGCGGCAGGGTGGCCCAGCTGACGTGGGCTTGTGGGGCCCGCCATGCGCACTGTTTGGTGCGCCGGGCGCGTGGGCGCGGTGGACCGCGGTCCCTGGGCCGACGGTCTAGTGGGCCGCGTCCACCCGGGGTCCCGTGGCGGAAGGCCGTGCGCCGGCCATGGACCGGGGCGCTCGCAGAGCCTTCGGTCCACATGGACCGCGTGCACCCGTGTTGGTGGTCGTTACGATACGGTTTCACCACCAACATTCCGTCACATTTCAGGCTCATCTTGCTCATAACAAAGTAAAATTGATTATTTCTAATGAGTTCCACAAGTTTTGTATAATTTGTGAGTGCAGGAGCAAGCAAGCAAAAGCTGAGCCATAACTGACACAAAGCTAGGCCGGCCGGCCTATGCCAGGCCGGCTGGCCCCCTTCTGTGGCCAATTGCCACGTCCTTGATCCAGATGATCACAAACACAAGTCAGATGATCCTGAGACATGAGATCAACGTCGGTTTGATCCAAAGAACCGAAAGGCCTAAGCTACATTTGCATGGATTGAAGGGCCCACCAACATGGGATTCTCGGACAGCTTCAATCCAACGCAACCGTTACCAACCTCAGGGTGCAATCCAGAGCGTCCCTGAAGAAGGCGGTGCCACGGGGCAGCAAGGCCAGGCCGATCGGCCTGGCCTAGGCCGGCCGGCCTCCCCCAGAGGCCGCCACCTGTCCCCCTTCGCGTGGCAGTTAAGCAGAGTATTAGCTTACACTTGACGCCTGCAACTGCCCCTGGAAGCTATAAAAGGGACCCTCCTTCACCTTGAGAGATCATCCATCAATTCATCCAAAGGAGAGAAGAGTAGCTTAGTGAGTTTGAGTTCTCATCTTTAGAGTAGAGTAGGGAGAGAGTGGGTGAGTTGCTCGGGTGACAGCCGAGCTTTGTAGAGAGAGTCCGGGATTTCTCTCTCGGTCTCGTCTCAACATTTCCGCCCCCGAGGAATATATTCAAGAGTTATCTTCAGTAAGTCCTCGGTCCCTTGTCTTTAGTACTTCGCTAGTTTACAACTTACTTTCAGCAAGTTATCATATTTATCTTTGATCTGCGGGTACCTGAGTCTGCGCGAGTGACAGCGACTATTGTTTGGGGTTTCCTCTATAGCCCTTCGCGTTGGGTGGAGGTCAGTGACTGAAAGCTTAGGCGTGGTGCCTGTGCTGGCTAGTCATCTCAGGTTGTGTTGCACCCCACGGAACTGCAGTGGTAGGCGGCAGGTGGTGACAGCCCTGTCCGTCCTTTGTACTCCACCACGTTCGGGTGTACTCATAACAGTAGTGCTGAGCCCGGAAGAACCCCTCTCTCACCCCGTTCTGAGTTCTTCCCGTTCTAGACGTCGAAGCAGATCAGGTTAGGTATCGATAGTTTGTCTGGGGTAACGAGTAGCTAACTAAAGTCAAGCTCTCTACCCATTTATCCTTTTTCTCCTTGGTGGATCCGGTTAGAAAAGTTCTAGGCTAGTCGCGTCTGCCGTTCCTTGGATTCGATATCCAGGTTCTTACTCCCCTGGTGAAAGGCTACATCGGACTCCGTGCGCTTGCGGATTTTAGTTAGGCTAAGGAGTGCCAACAAGCTTTTCTGGCGCCGTTGTCGGGGAACGGTAGCAACACTAGTGTAGGATCTTTTTTTAGCCGTACACTTTTACCCCCATAACCATCTACCACATGGAGTTTTCTCCTAGTTACCCGACGGTTCCATCTAGCGAGTATTTGGAACCGCCTTCATCTTGCCACCCCATTCCACCTCATGGCTTCGAGATCCATCCCAGTCTCGTTGCCATGGTTCGTGCACAGTCTTTCGGTGGAACGAAGGACGAAAGTCCCTATGCTCACTTGCAGGTTTTCGAGGAGAATTGCTCTCTTCTGATTATATCCGGCGTAAACCAAGACACTATACGATGGAAACTTTTCCCATTTTCTCTGATGGGAAATGCAAAATCTTGGTACGACCGGACTGCAAGGGGATTTAGCGGAGATTGGATCAAGTTGAAGGACGAGTTTTGTCTGTTCTTTTACCCTGTCTCCAAGATCTTGAAACTCAGAGTTGAGTTGATGACATATCAGCAAGGAAATGAGTCACTTGGAGCCACGTGGGAGCGGTTCATAAAATTGGCCAACTCAGGGCCACCGCATAACATTCCAAAGGAAATGCTTATGCAGCATTTTGTTGGTGCATTGAAGCCGGAGAGTGCACAGTTCTTGAACATCACCTCCGCAGGGTCAGTGCTATACAAGACAGTGGATGAGGTACGAGAAATCTTGGAAAAGGTTCTCAACTCTACCGAGTACACTGGCGTCTTCGACGACCCACCAACACCAGCAACAAACCCCACAGACAAGCAGCCACTACTCGCCCTCACATTCGATCCGCCTCCTCCGATCATAGAGGAAGTGCTCGAACACTCCAAGTCCTCAGACCATGAAAATATTCTTGACGATCTGCCGCACTTCATTCCCGAGCTCTTTACAGAAGAAGAGTACTTGGAGATCGGCAATACATCACGTATGCCCATGGAACAAGTGTGCGCAAGTTCAAGGTCTAAGGCGTTCATTCCAGAAGCCGTACCGCAGATCGAGGGTTTATCTGCGATCATGAGCAAGGAATGGACAGAGGAAATTGAAAGTTGCGAAGACATCATCCGAATTACCCGCAACTTCAGAGTACTCCATTGCGCTATTGAGGGAACTGACTCTCAGGAAGTTTCCTACGACCCGAAGGTCGGGAGTAATATCATATCAAGTGCACTCGCATCACAAGTGCAACCAGACGAACCCCGGTCCTTCTCCCGTAAGCACCTCAAGTGGATCGACGGCCAGATGATGGAATGCAGAGGAATCATCCGTGTTGTGCCCGTACACATGGGACGCAACAGGATTTTTCTAGACTTCCATATTTTCGATATCCCTAGAGGTGACAACTTCTTCCTGATCGGACAGCCAATAGAGCACCTTGCCAACCCGAACCATGATCGAGCCACGATACAGTTCAAGGTTGGTAAAGAGATCATCCCGGTCAGCCTTGTGCGGTCAGTGAACACTATCGCAGAGGCCCGATCCGAGACAGACCCAGTGGAGAAAGCAGTTAGCTCCGCTCAAGAAGAGCAAGCTCAGTCCTCACAGGCTGAAGAGGCTAACCATTTCATCCAAGAGGCAGAAACGGACGGTTTTATAAAACTCGACGAGGAAGAAAAGCCACAACACCCCCCTCCTGAGTTGAAGCCGCTGCCTCCTGGACTTAGATACGCTTTCCTCCACAATGACCGACGCTCGCCAGTCATCATCAGTGACAAACTGACAGAGAATAAGACTCGGCAGCTTATCACAGTCCTAGAGAAGCACCGGTCTGTCTTCGGGTATTCTCTACAGGACTTGAAGGGGATCAACCCCAGCTTATGCACCCATCGCATACCTATGGAGCCGGACCATACGCCGTCTAGAGAACATCAACGACGGCTGAATGATGCGATGAGGGAGGTAGTCAAGAAAGAAGTGTTGAAGCTTCTGCACGTGGGTATAATCTACCCCGTGCAAGACAGTGAATGGGTCAGCCCAGTTCAAGTTGTGCCGAAGAAGGGTGGAATGACAGTTATCCAGAACGAGAAGAATGAACTTATCCCTCAGAGGACCGTTACTGGATGGAGGATGTGTATCGATTACAGGAAGCTTAACAAAGCTACCCGTAAAGATCACTTTCCTCTCCCCTTCATCAACGAGATGCTTGAGCGGTTGGCAAACCACTCATTTTTCTGCTTCCTTGATGGATACTCTGGTTATCATCAAATTCCTATTCATCCCGATGACCAGAGCAAGACTACCTTCACCTGCCCCTACAGAACATTCGCCTACCGGCGGATGTCTTTCGGCCTATGCAATGCACCTGCTTCATTTCAGCGGTGTATGATGGCGATATTCTCTGACCTGATCGAACAAATCATGGAAGTATTCGTGGATGACTTTACCGTATATGGTAAAACCTTCGATAACTGTCTTGAGCACTTGGAAAGAGTCCTCAAGAGGTGCGAAGAGCATCACCTTATCCTAAATTGGGAAAAGTGCCACTTCATGGTCAGAGAAGGAATTGTGCTGGGACACAAGGTGTCAGAAAGAGAAATAGAAGTTGACAAGGCAAAAATAGAAGTTATTGAGCAACTACCACCCCCGACGAATGTCAAGGGTGTGCGAAGTTTTCTGGGTCATGCTGGCTTTTACCGAAGATTCATCAAAGATTTCTCCCGGGTAGCCAGACCTCTTACAAGCCTCCTGGCTAAAGAAGCACCCTTCAACTTCGACGAAGATTGCCTTCTCGCCTTCTACACCCTCAAGAAGGCACTTATCTCAGCTCCCATCATACAACCGCCCGATTGGAATCTTCCATTCGAGATCATGTGCGACGCTAGCGACTATGCAGTCGGGGCAGTGCTCGGTCAATGCAAGGATAAACAGCATTATGCTATATCTTATGCAAGCAAGACATTGACCGGAGCTCAGTTGAATTACGCGACAACGGAGAAGGAACTCCTGGCAGTGGTGTTTGCCATGGACAAGTTCAGATCTTACTTGGTTGGTGCCAAGGTGATAGTATACACAGACCATGCTGCACTAAAGTACCTCTTGACCAAGACAGATGCCAAGCCACGACTCATCCGTTGGATTCTGCTCCTTCAAGAGTTTGATTTAGAAATACGAGACAAGAAGGGGACAGATAATTGTGTGGCAGATCATCTCTCAAGAATGCAGGTTCAAGGGTCGGATCTTCCGATCAATGACTATCTCAGAGATGATACTCTCCTCAAGGTCACCACATCCAGTCCATGGTACGCAAACTTGGTAAACTTCATGGTGACTGGATATGTGCCTCCAGGAGAAGACAAAAAGAAGCTAATCTACCTCAGCAGATTTCACCTTTGGGATGACCCCTATCTGTTCAAAGTTTGTGCTGACGGGTTACTCCGACGATGCATCCCTCATGAGGAAACACATAAGATCCTTGATCGTTGCCATTCATCACCGTACGGAGGACACTACGGAATTTTCCGAACCCATGCAAAGGTTTGGCAGAGTGGATTCTTCTGGCCAACCATGTATGGAGACGCTAAGGAATTCGTACGAAGATGTGCCAGGTGTCAGAGACACGGGAATATCAACGCCCGTGATGCTATGCCACTGCAAAATAACCTTCAGTTGGAGATTTTCGACGTGTGGGGAATAGACTTTATGGGTCCTTTCCCTGCATCCGAGCAGTGTGAGTATATCTTGGTGGCAGTCGATTATGTTTCCAAATGGGTGGAGGCACTTCCGTGCACGGCAGCCGACTCGAAACATTCAAGGAAGATGTTCGAAGAGATCATCTTTCCCCGTTTTGGAGTACCCCGAGTCGTGATCAGTGATGGAGGATCACACTTCATCGACAAGACGTTCCGGAAGTGCCTAAGCGACTTAGGAGTAGACCACCGAGTGGCAACACCTTATCACCCCCAGACCAGCGGGCAAGCAGAAACATCAAACAAACAAATCAAGAACATTCTGCAAAAGACGGTCAATGCAATGGGGGCAGGGTGGAAGCGAAAATTACCGGAAGCACTTTGGGCATATAGAACAGCGTTCAAAACACCGATAGGGATGACTCCCTACCAGCTGGTATATGGCAAGACATGCCACTTACCGGTTGAGCTAGAATTCAAGTCCCACTGGGCGATCAAGAGGTGGAACATGGATCTCCAGACGGCCGGACTCAAAAGAAGAATGCAATTAGCCGAACTGGATGAATGGAGGGAAAAGGCCTACCACAACGCCAAGCTATATAAAGAAAGAACAAAAAGATGGCATGACAAGCGCATCAAGATCAAGAATTTCAAAGCGGGAGATCAGGTATTACTTTTTAACTCCCGTATTCGCTTGTTTGGTCATGGTAAGCTTAGAAGTAAGTGGGAGGGTCCTTTTAGAGTCTTAGATGCCGCCGATCATGGCGCGATAACCCTCCAGGATAATGACGGAAATACTTTCAAGGCCAATGGCCAAAGATTGAAAATATTTCTCGAATCCGAAATGCCGGAGCTCAGAGAGATGGACGTCTACGAGCTAACCGAGATACCTAGTCCAGGTCCGGGCGGGACCTAAAAATGACCCTTATCTAGGATAGATTTCCCTTTTCTATTTTTCTTTTCCTTTTCTTAAACTTTTTCTAGCCAAACCACAAAGACTTTCTGGTAGAAGAGCAAAGGAAGCTTGCACGAAAAATTTCATGGGCTCTCGGGACAAGGCCAGGCCGGCCGGCCTCACCCAGGCCGACCGGCCCAGCCAGGCCGGCCGGCCCCACCCAGGCCGACCGGCCCAGCACTGGCTCGACTCGAGACGCTCCTCGTTTGAATGAGTCTCGCTGCTATCCTTTCCGAAAATCTGTGGGGTTTCGAAGGGAGGAGCGTCGTTTTAAAATGAAAGGCCCCCGCTCTTCTTCTCCCTCAGAACACTCGAGCCTTCTTCTCCAGAAGCGTCCCTTCCTTTGAGAGATCTCAGCCATGGCCTCGCAATCCAGCCACCAAGACTCCAACTCGGCCTCTCACGGCAGCCGTTCCCCGTCCGAGTCCTTGAAAGGGACACCAGGATCCTCCAACTCCAGCAGCGTCCGAATCATTGAGAGGGCGGCGTTCGTCGACGTCGTCGCAGCGCAGCCGGAGGCCCGGTGGCCACTCTCCCAGGCCGATCGGCTTGGGGCAGGCCGGCCGGCCTCCCCTCGCCGCCTCTCTGGCTCGCCTCTGGGCAGAGCCTCCCTCCGTGATCCTCAGGAGGAGGGTCAGGGGAGTTCGCAGCCCAAGACGCCCCGAAGGCCAACCACGGGACTTTTGTCCCCGAAGAAGGCCATCGGGAAGCGCCCCGTCTCCTCGCCGCTCAAGAAGGAGATCGTGCCGCTCTTCATCTCCACCTCACCGGGGTACTCACCGCAGTACACCCCGGGAAGTCCTAGCCCTCCACACCGGGAAGGGCCAGGCATCGGGAAGGGGCTTTTCTTAGCCCCTAAGAAGCCCGACGAGGGGAGGAAGCGTTTCATGACGCCCCCTCCGATCCAAGGACCCCCCAGACTGATGGAGTGGTCCGACGAGGAGGAGGAGGAGGACGTAGAGGAGCTGAGGAGGAAGCTCGCCGCGCTGCAGCTGAGGGTCAACAACATGGATGAGTGCGTAGCGGAGGCGGTGATCGGGCAAATGGAGGCCGATGATAAGATAGAGATCCTTCGCAAGGCGATGGCCTCCAAGGTCAAGCGCCTCGCGAAGGCAACCGGCAATGAACACCTCTACCGCCCGAAGGAGGAGTAGATAGGTTTAGAATTAGTTTAGAATTTTGGGTGCTAGTTTAGATTTCCCTTTTGATTTCTTTCATTCAATTTTCCCTTGTATGCAGCACCCCCACATTTGTTTCCCCTTAGTTGAATAAAATAAATTGTTTTATTTGAAAGAAGAGGCTCATATATAAAAGAAAAAGAATAAAATGAATGGTTGGTGCACACTTGTGTGCCAACCAAACCCTCGGACTAATTTTTCAGTGAAGCACGCAGAAAAACTGATGTACAGGAGCTGTACTGGCCGCTGGCCAAGGCACGACCAAACCTGGCACAATGCCAGGCCGGCCGGCCTAGGCCAGGCCGGCCGGCCCCCTGCTGAAGCCGTTCGAGGAGATCCCGTGCCCAATGCGTAATATCGCGAATCACATGAACGGGGAACCTGAATCGGAACGTTTGGCTGCAAGGCCAGGCCAGCCGGCCTCTACTGGGCCGATCGGCCTGGGCCCGTGGCTAACGTCGTCGACTCGACTCCAGGACACGGTTTGTAACCACCTACATTTGATCCTTTCGTGATTTTGATCCAAATAAAATTCCTGGCTAAATAATGTTAAAACTTGATCAAAATTCATGAAAGTGAACCCCTTGAATACACTTGTGATATTTCATGAGAACGTATTTCATCGCCTTGGAACTTTCATTAGGATTGCTTGATTCTCGTTAATTGATTCTTATGGTATAATGATTTGAGAAGTTGAGCCATCCGATTCAAGGTTTTGGAGATTGTTTTTGAAAACAAAACTTAAGGCAACCCTTGTTATCATCAACTTGAAATGTCCTATCCAAAGCCATATACCAAGTTCAAGTTGAAACTTCCACATAGCTACCTTCTAAATTTTGAGCTTGCTCGAATTACTTGCCTTCACGTTCGTGCTATCTTGTTCATCATGGCCATCCACGTACACGAGCATCAATAAAGTCCAAATTGTCGAAAGCTCCTCATCCCCCTGAAAAAAAAAGAGATGATGAAGAAAGGAATGATACACTCCTTATCTTCAGAAAAAAAAAAGAAAGAGAAAGGGGAAAGATGAAAGATGCTTGAACAAGGACTCAACCATCAAAGTACACATGCACTTGGCCAAGATGTATGAGTAGTAGGAATGATTAGACAAGTTCTTCGATCTCGCAAAATAAATAAAGAAGAGTGAGCAACATCTCCAACAACTCCACATAGAGAGGCTTGATTCTAAGCCCAGGTGAGGATCTAAACACTATGAGTGATTGAGAGATGTTGAGAAATAACAAGGGAATGCCTCGTTTTCTTTATAAAATTTTCAAAAAAAAACTCCAAATGCCAAGAGGAAGAAGTGCTCGACTAATCAATGAGTTGTTCTAAGACTCAATTGATGAAGATGAGGGTGTTAGCCACCAGAATCCAAGGTATGAAAGAAAACTCAGAAATATGACTTGTGTATACCTTGAGCTCATGACCCTGATCTTGCGGAAGTCCCGGTTGTTTAATTCATTCTTTGCTAAGGGACTAGCAAAGTTCAGGTAGGGGGGCGTGTTGGTGGTCGTTACGATACGGTTTCACCACCAACATTCCGTCACATTTCAGGCTCATCTTGCTCATAACAAAGTAAAATTGATTATTTCTAATGAGTTCCACAAGTTTTGTATAATTTGTGAGTGCAGGAGCAAGCAAGCAAAAGCTAAGCCATAACTGACACAAAGCCAGGCCGGCCGGCCCCCTTCTGTGGCCAATTGCCACGTCCTTGATCCAGATGATCACAAACACAAGTCAGATGATCCTGAGACGTGAGATCAACGTAGGTTTGATCCAAAGAACCGAAAGGCCTAAGCTACATTTGCATGGATTGAAGGGCCCACCAACATGGGATTCTCGGACAGCTTCAATCCAACGCAACCGTTACCGACCTCAGGGTGCAATCCAGAGCGTCCCTGAAGAAGGCGGTGCCACGGGGCAGCAAGGCCAGGCCGATCGGCCTGGCCTAGGCCGGCCGGCCTCCCCCAAAGGCCGCCACCTGTCCCCCTTCGCGTGGCAGTTAAGCAGAGTATTAGCTTACACTTGACACCTGCAACCGCCCCTGGAAGCTATAAAAGGGACCCTCCTTCACCTTGAGAGATCATCCATCAATTCATCCAAAGGAGAGAAGAGTAGCTTAGTGAGTTTGAGTTCTCATCTTTAGAGTAGAGTAGGGAGAGAGTGGGTGAGTTGCTCCGGTGACAGCCGAGCTTTGTAGAGAGAGTCCGGGATTTCTCTCTCGGTCTCGTCTCAACATTTCCGCCCCCGAGGAATATATTCAAGAGTTATCTTCAGTAAGTCCTCGGTCCCTTGTCTTTAATACTTTGCTAGTTTACAACTTACTTTCAGCAAGTTATCATATTTATATTTGATCTGCGGGTACCTGAGTCTGCGCGAGTGACAGCGACTCTTGTTTGGGGTTTCCTCTATAGCCCTTCGCGTTGGGTGGAGGTCAGTGACTGAAAGCTTAGGCGTGGTGCCTGTGCTGGCTAGTCATCTCAGGTTGTGTTGCACCCCACGGAACTGCAGTGGTAGGCGGCAGGTGGTGACAGCCCTGTCCGTCCTTTGTACTCCACCACGTTCGGGTGTACTCATAACAGTAGTGCTGAGCCCGGAAGAACCCCTCTCTCACCCCGTTCTGAGTTCTTCCCGTTCTAGCCGTCGAAGCAGATCAGGTTAGTATCGATAGTTTGTCTGGGGTAACGAGTAGCTAACTAAAGTCAAGCTCTCTACCCATTTATCCTTTTTCTCCTTGGTGGATCCGGTTAGAAAAGTTCTAGGCTAGTCGCGTCTGCCGTTCCTTGGATTCGATATCCAGGTTCTTACTCCCCTAGTGAAAGGCTACATCGGACTCCGTGCGCTTGCGGATTTTAGTTAGGCTAAAGAGTGCCAACAACCCGACGCGGGGCGGAGGGAGCGGACGGCGGGGGATAACGCCGTCATGGCCTGGCCCACCTGTCGGGTTGTACGCAGAGAGAGGGAGGCAACGGCGGTTGACGGGAGGGGGCGGCGGCGTACCCCTTCGGGGAATGACAGCGGCGCCGCCGCATGCGCCATTAGCGCCGCCACAGGGCTCGCCGGGGTAGCGCCGGGATGGCGTTATAGCTCGCCGGCGGCCGTGTGGTTTGCACTGGGAGAACGAGGTGAGTGCGGCGAACACAATGGTGGCTTGTGGGAGAGTGGAGGAGAAGCGGAGCGGCGTATCCACGCGCGAGGGGAGAAATGCTCGATCTCGAGCTTGGGGCGTGCTCAAGGCGGGGGTTTGGGTTGCTTTTTATAGGCGGAGCGGTGACGCGCAGTGCCGCCACGTCGTGCAGAGGAGGCCGGTGGAGTAGGACGCGCGGCGGCCGTGGAGGGGTTGAGCGCCGTCGGCGGGGACCTTGGCCGGGCGGGGTCTGGGGTGGTCGGCGCCGAACCCGTGTCGCGGTGGAGCGCGGAGGCGCGGACACGCGGCGCGCGCGTACCCTGGGGCGGCATCACGGCCGTGAGGCGCGGATCAGGCGGCGGCGGTGCGTCCCGGCGGCGCTCGGAGGGGAAGGAGGAGGATGACGTAGGGGGGAGCGATGACGTCATGCGTGACGTCGTCTCGGAGGGCGTGGGCCGCATGCGGGCGGGAGGCCGAGGCGAGGTGGGCCGCGTGGGCCGTGGGGGTCGCGGCTGGCGGCCTGCTGGGCCGAGTGAGGGAGGCAGGCGCGGTGCGCGTGAGTTGGGCCGCGGGTGGGCTAAGGGAGGCTGGGCCGGCCGATGGAGAGGGAGGAAAAGCGGGTAAGGCCGGAAGTTGGGGGAGGGTTACAAGACTTTGAGGCTGGGCTGCGAGGAGTGGTTTGGGCCAGAATTGAGGTTTCGGCCCAAACATCTTTTAAACCTTTTTCTATTTATTTTGAAAGGGTTTTTGAAGGAGATTTGAATTCAAATTTGAACCTTATCTTTTCTAGTTTAAATCTAAGGTTTTAGAGACTTAGTTTAGCATTCAATTTATGAAACATCCCTTTATTTTCCCCTTAGTCATCTATAGTTTATTATCTACAATTATTCCGTTAATTCCATAATTATTCCAATAAATCTAAGGATTAACCTAAATAAATCCTAATTAATTCCTACTTAATTTTGAGGGTGTCACAGATCTACCCCACTTAAAGAAATCTCGTCCCGAGATTTTCGGCTAGAAAGAAGATCTAGGGTTTTTCTCCTAGCATTCTTCTAACTTGTAGCGTTGGTAAGGGTTTCCAATATTTATTAAAAGGAATTTCTTCTCCCTTTTAAATTTTTGAATTCTTCTCTTCGTGATATACCTATCCCTTATTTCCGTGAGCGGGAGTATTGTTGTTGGCGTTTGTTTCCTTTACTCCCGAATATATCCAATTAATTTTGGCTGCATCTGGGTGACTTGATGAAATACTTTTCCTGAGTTGTTTTAATCCTCAAGTTCTTGAGGTCAAGAACCTTTTTCCTTTGTTTGGGTTACTACCCCACTTAAAAGGATTAACTCAGGATTTCCTTTGATTTCAATCCGAGATTCTCTTTCTGAATGGATTTATTCAAACTTCTTTTGAAATGAAAGTCTCGGATTTCCATATCCTCTTTAGGGTTTTCATCCAAATCTTTCTATCCAAGTTTTCCTTTACTTGGATGTACTTATGCTGGGTTTTACTACCTCTTCAAGTGTCCTATCCTTGACCACTCCACTGTCTTTGTCGTGGTTTTCTTCGGGGTAACCTTACTTCGCCTGGAGTGGTTAGGTTCGAGGAAGGCTATAGCTATGATTACAAGGAATCTGGTAATTGGTTCGGGTTACCAGATGGGGAAAAGGAAATCTAGGGTAAGAAACTTGGGTGACTACTTCTCATCCGAAAATTTGGTATGGTGATTCTTCTGGATTGAGAAGTGTCTCTTCTTGGAATGGGTAGGTAGTTTTTGGATCTTGGATTGGTAGGTTTACTAACCATTCTTAGTGGTTTCCAAATCTTCATGTGGTGATTCTTCTGCCAAATCACCTAATTATTCCACTAAGATTCCTTCCTTATGTTTCTTCTATCAGAGGCGGGTTGTCTTAAATTTTCCTAGGGGTGTAGCTAGGGTTGAGTAGTTTGTTGCTGGGGTGTTTACTTAGAATGGTTGTTTCAGGGAACGAGCCTGGTTTAACCATTCCTTGGATGGAGTATGACGGGATGGTTCTACTAGGTGTTCGAAGATTTATCTCTTTCGGAGAGAGATGATGGTCATGGCTAATCTTATGAAAGTTTATTCGGCCATGACTTCAGGTAGTTATGGTGGCTAAGAGGGGACGGTTGGATGGTGGCGGTTGATGGGATAATTCTCAGGGGTGGTTAAGGATTCTTGGTTATAAAGGAAAGAGAATATAACTGAGGAGCATTTTTCTTAAAGAAAATTGCATGCCTCAGTGATCTATGAAAGCGAAGGTAGCTCTTCTAATAGGAAGGGGGTTACTTGGTTTGGGGTGGTTGTTTAAAGGAATGATCTTGATTGATTGTCTCTTTGGATGGGGGATGATTTCATGGAGTGACTGAAGGTGTGTCTTTATCTGAAGGGGGAGGATGGTTATGGTCAAGTTCTGTGGTTTTGAGTATAACCTGGATAGTTATTCTCGATAACAGGGAAGGGATGATCGAACGATGGTGGTTGGACGGGGTTGTGACAGAGTAATATTCTTAGGTTAGTCCTGAGGTTTTCATGGACGAATGACGGGAGAGGGCAGACTGAGAGAAGCTTGCATGCTTCAATGATCTGCCAGGAAGTAAGATGATTTCCTACTAAGGAAAGGTTGCGGGTTCTTGTGGTGGCTAAGGTATTTTGGCGGAGTATCGGTTTGATTATGAGCATATGGGGGTAGGTTTCTCAGAATATTTTGGAAGAGAGTATATGTAGTGGAGGGTGAGGTCGAGGGGATGGATATATGAGGTTTCTTTTTGAGACTTGATGATAATTCAGGAAATTAATGGATTGGAAGGGAAATGTTTACTAGAGGGAGGAATGTTGACGTATCACTTTCTCTAGTAATGGTGTGGTGAGGAATGGCTGGGGTTTTCCGGTTTCTCGGGAGAATTATATGGCATAGTTTGATTGGAAAGGATTTGTCGACGTATTTGATGCGTCGGCGTTGGCGAGGGAGTGGGTTTAGCTAGTTTTCGGGAAAAAAGAGATTGGATTTCTAAAGGGGATTATCGAGGAATTAATAGAAGTGAGTGGTGGCTAAGAGGGCTTGGTTTCATCAAGAATTCGATTATCCTGATGAATAGGTGGAGGATTTGTTATTTCTGTGGGAATTTTCACGGGAGTTGACTTGATGGAGGTGGTATTGAGATAGTGGTGATGAACAGGATTTTCTGAAAGCTGGGGGGAAGGGAAATCAAAAGAGAGAGATGCCAGGAATGACAAGGATTTCGGAGTTATGGATATTGTCAGTCCTGATTCAAGAAAGGATGTCGGTCAATCCAGAAGTACTTATGGTGGATGGAGTTGACCTTGGGGCGGATAGGGGTGGATGTTTATTTCTTGGCTGAGGGTTCACGGGTTGTGGAACCTATGGCAAGGGTTTCTAACGGAGATCCTTATATCTTCTTATTGGTTTCCTCAGTTTTCACAGGTTTCTGTTCCAAGGGTTATTCAGGAATTCAAACTTGGTCACATCCATAGTATAGGCTTGTCTTATACTATTTCTGTGATTATTCCGTATTTTTCCTGAGATCTGTATTGTATAAGTCGATCTCTAAAGTTTTCCGAGTAGAATGTCTCAATCACTTCGGAACCTACCCCACTTAAGAGGATTAGATTCCGTATTCCATTCTAGACATGTATAATTATTTTCCAGAAATTTTCTTCATTTCTGAACCTCTACTTGAACTGATGACGTTAGAAGGACAAAGGCTACAGATAATCCTTAGGTTTTTAAGGAAAGAATGGTTCTATCCACACATTTTTACAATCAACTACCAATCAAATCCATATCTATTATATGGAAAGGGGAAAACTATTATCAGGGGCTTAATCAAACATTATACAATCAGAAGTATGTTACTATGAAGTCATAGGCTTATTCTCCAATAGAACATTCTATAACTAGATTTCTAGTTACTCCGGCAGCATTTGCTTTTCGGCAGATTTTCATCTCATAATCTCCGTATTGTGGATCATCTTCCGAACTTCATCCTCATGATCCATACCTATCAGAGTAACAATTGGAGTTAAGCAAGAAATAAAGGGAGTTCAGGGGCATGGACAAAGGATTTTTCGAGGAATTTCGAAAAATAGGAGCAGAATACAGGGCTTATGGCTTCCTAATGCCTATGGGCTGTCTTATATGGTGGTATGAATTTATTTACCGGCTCTGATACCACCCTGTGGGGCCCCTTATCCAATGGTTCCCTAATTACCTGTATCAGGTCCTGGATCGGTCGCTGATACAGATCTTGTCACAGATTAGTATCAGAAAGGTAAATAACGTATATTTGAAATAGATTTTAACATTGTTTTAACTAACGAGAGCGGGCAGGCACTTCATTCCTCCACCGGAATGGGCTGCAGCACCTTCTCGCCCTGAAAGCCTAAACCTGTAAGACAATGAAAGCAAGGGTGAGTATTCTGAAAAGAATACCCAGCAAATCCCACAAATTCAATAATATGTTAAATTAAATTAATTGTAAAGGTCGGTCCTGGAGGGGCACTTCCTCCCTGCCAGTCCCGATATGTTATCCCGAACCTGACCAACGGTACCTTCGCCGTCTCAGGTTCCCCGTACAGAAATAATAAAACTAATCATCGGGGGCTTTGACTAAGTGGACTCTTGCCGGAGTCGCGGCTATCCAGATAGATTCTACACTCTGCAGAGGTCCTACTTATCTACCTCGCATTCGGTCGGCCCGTGCCAGGCACCTCGGCGGTACCGACCTACGAGACTCGTACCCACCGGTGACCATCGCTGGTCAGCATTCCCTAGGTCCAGCCACGTGCATACTGGGGCTAAACAGGGGCTACTAATCATCCGCCTCGCGGATATCAACCCGGGTTTTCTGATGAGCTCATCGGGCCTCTGGCCCTCAGGGTCTCTGACCCTGTATCCTAGTCAACTCGTGCCGCCCAGTCCCAGCCCTCTGTCTAGGGCTGTCTCCAGTATGCCCGTTTCCCGACTTGGCGTGTGCTCGACCCGGCACCGGGTGATCCCAGTTCGCCGGTCAGCACTCTGCGCCAATCATACGGCTTCCTTGGGATGGATTACTAGGTTCAGCTGGTGGGGTGTGAATCAAGGCCTCACATAAATAGGCATTCCCGAAGGCTATGCCTTTTTGGCATGCGCGGTTGTACTGGGCACTAGAAAGACTCTCCCGTGAACCGGTCCTTAGCTGGGATCAGAGTGGCTCAGAATCCCCTTCCTTGGGATTTCTTTCCACTCCCAATCAGCATCCTAAGCCTACAGCGATGCTGGGCATACCCTCCGATCATGCCTCCTGTAGCTTATGCTGCACATAAGGTAAACTTTAGTGTTTAAAGTGATATTATTGGTGAGACTTGCCTTCATTGTCGTCCTTAGGCGATTCTTACGCGGGCGTATATCATACGTTGACCGGGCTAGGCTTCGGGTCTTCTGGAGCTTCGTCGTCTCGTCGTGTCGTCATGCCCGGTCATGCTATCGATAAAACACATAAAATAACAATCAATATAACAGTACTTCAATCAAATCGTAAAAGGAAAAGAAGAAAGGAAAGGGAGGCCGGGATTAAAGGATTTGCCTAAGGGCTGATGACTAGAGATTTGGATTAATAATCCATTAATTATAAGATAACTAATGGATCAAAGGTTAAGAATAAGAGAATTATTAAATAATTCCCTGAACGGTGGCTAGAACGATGATCATCAGTATTCCAGGATATATATAGATTTTTAGGGAATAAACCCCGAGTAATTGATATGGATTTCTAGAAATCCTTATGTGTTTGTGGGCAGCATGCCGGCTAGGGTTTTACCAAAACTCGGGTTTTGATCGGACGGCGAAATGACGTCCGTGGAGCTTAGACGGGGTTTTGGCGGGGCATTAGAAGTGTGAGTCTGGATTTTGGAGTCAGGGGGTGAATACCAGGGTAATAAGCATATGGAAATGCTTAGAATAATCCCTAGTATTTGTGGAAATTCTTGGGGATTTTATGGGGCTAAGACATGGAGAGGGGAATTTCCGGGGTACACCGGGGATGGCCTCTTATAGGCTAGAACTTAGCCTAATGGGATTTAGGCTCTAATGATGTGCTAAAAAGGATTGGATGGCACTAATAGGCTTAGAAATAATCCTAGGATTTTTGCGTATTTTTGGGGATTTTTTGGAAGTGTGGAAGGGCTCTAAATAACATTGTGTGTGCACTTACCCGGGTGTACCTAGCAATTTGCTAGGGGTTGACGCGGCAGGGTGGCCCAGCTGACATGGGCTTGTGGGGCCCGCCATGCGCACTGTTTGGTGCGCCGGGCGCGTGGGCGCGGTGGACCGCGGTCCCTGGGCCGACGGTCTAGTGGGCTGCGTCCACCCGGGGTCCCGTGGCGGAAGGCCGTGCGCCGGCCATGGACCGGGGCGCTCGCAGAGCCTTCGGTCCACATGGACCGCATGCACCCGACGCGGGGCGGAGGGAGCGGACGGCGGGGGATAACGCCGTCATGGCCCGGCCCACCTGTCGGGTTGTACCCAGAGAGAGGGAGGCGACGGCGGTTGACGGGAGGGGGCGGCGGCGTACCCCTTCGGGGAACGACAGCGGTGCCGCCGCATGCGCCATTAGCGCCGCCGCAGGGCTCGCCGGGGCAGCGCCGGGATGGCGTTATAGCTCGCCGGCCGCCGTGTGGTTTGCACTGGGAGAACGAGGGGAGTGCGGCGAACACAAATGTGGCTTATGGGAGAGCGGAGGAGAAGCGGAGCGGCGTATCCACGCGCGAGGGGAGAAATGCTCGATCTCGAGCTTGGGGCGTGCTCAAGGCGGGGGTTTGGGTTGCCTTTTATAGGCGGAGCGGTGACGCGTAGTGCCGCCACGTCGTGCGGAGGAGGCCGGTGGAGTAGGACGCGCGGCGGCCGTGGAGGGGTTGAGCGCCGGCGGCGGGGACCTTGGCCGGGCGGGGTCTGGGGTGGTCGGCGCCGCACCCGCGTCGCGGTGGAGCGCGGAGGCGCGGACACGCGGCGCGCGCGTACCCTGGGGCGGCATCACGGCCGTGAGGCGCGGATCGGGCGGCGGCGGTGCGTCCCGGCGGCGCTCGGAGGGGAAGGAGGAGGATGACGTAGGGGGGAGCGATGACGTCATGCGTGACGTCGTCCCGGAGGGCGTGGGCCGCATGCGGGCGGGAGGCCGAGGCGAGGTGGGCCGCGTGGGCCGTGGAGGTTGCGGCTGGCGGCCTGCTGGGCCGAGTGAGGGAGGGAGGCGCGGTGCGCGTGAGTTGGGCCGCGGGTGGGCTAAGGGAGGCTGGGCCGGCCGATGGAGAGGGAGGAAAAGCGGGTAAGGCCGGAAGTTGGGGGAGGGTTACTAGACTTTGAGGCTGGGCTGCGAGGAGTGGTTTGGGCCAGAATTGAGGTTTCGGCCCAAACATCTTTTAAACCTTTTTCTATTTATTTTGAAAGGGTTTTTGAAGGAGATTTGAATTCAAATTTGAACCTTATCTTTTCTAGTTTAAATCTAAGGTTTTAGAGACTTAGTTTAGCATTCAATTTATGAAACATCCCTTTATTTTCCCCTTAGTCATCTATAGTTTATTATCTACAATTATTCCGTTAATTCCATAATTATTCCAATAAATCTAAGGATTAACCTAAATAAATCCTAATTAATTCCGACTTAATTTTGAGGGTGTCACAGTCGTGAAGCCCATTAACTCAACATACAGGCCAACCTAATTACACGTGATTACAACAAAGTTACAGCCCCATATTACTGGCGCAAAAAAGAAATAAATAGGCCAACAACACCAAATCCCCCACACAACCTGGGGGCACCGCATCCATAGAACTACGGTAGAACCACTCCTAAAAAAGCAAAAGAAGACAGGATGGAACAGATGTTAGAAGCCGGAACTTAAGAAGCAACATTGAAGGGACAGTTACAGCACTTGGACCACATGTTAGAAGGCAGAACTTAAGAAGCAAAGCAAAGAAGCAACAGTGAAGGGAAAATTTATAGCATTTGTACCTGAGGTAAATATCCGACAGAATCTCCTCATCTTGCTTTGGATCATAACATAAAGAGTGCTCCCCTATTTGCAGGGATTTCGTTCTTCATGGTAATAATGCGATTCAGTGGTAGCCGGGGTGTCTTATCTCACAAGTTTCTAATCTCCAAAACATAACAAATGGCTTTAATTAGAGTTTGGATTTTAAATCAGTGATCGCCAGTAATGTAATATTTTACTGGTTCCAACACACGCTGGCACAGGGAACCAATATATCTTACATATATTTACACTAAAATGGCACCATCCTAATATTCTATAATTTGCATTAATGCATCATGGAACTTTTATACCTTTATATTCAACCAGCACAAGACTAAAAAACAGACCAACGGAGACTAGGAAACCGTGTGTGCAAGCAATTCCAATTAACAGACATAATGATTATCCTAAAATAATTACACGTGCTAGAAACAGACCAGCACAAGACTAAAAAACAGATTGTCATCCAGCACAAGACTAAAAAAACAGACCAAGGGAGACTAGGAGAAACCGTGTGTGCAAGCAATTCAAATTAACAGACATAATGATTATCCTAAAATAATTACACGTGCTAGAAACACAACACATTCAGATAGTCATCTCAACTCAAATTTGTACTTGGTGCCTTCTCCTATATGTAGATTTAGACTCTCATCTCAACTCAAACGTGATGAGACTTTGAAAGCAAATTTCAATGCCATATAATAGAAATTACAAAAACTTTAATAACTATAATTTCAATACAACATGGTTGTAATTTTTTTGCTCATAATGCTTTCTTATATCAACAATTACCTGATCGGCGCGTGCCCCCCCCCCCCCCCCCGATCGTGGCCACCTGCTCGGCCTCCGGTCGCGCCGACCCGCCCTGCCCCTGGCCACGCGCGCTAGAGCCAATCCCCCGGCTACCCACGCTGCCCACCCTGCTGGCGGCCGCGGCCGCCGCCCCAGCCCGCGCCTCCGTAGCCGGCCACCGCCACCTCGGCTCCCCTCCGTTCCACCCCGACTGCCCCGTGCACCCTCTCAGTATGCATGCTTCACCTTGTTGCCGTTTGATGTTTGTAAATTTTGAAATATTTCAGTTTGTTAGAAATTTTAGAAGTGGATTCAAGATAGTAGTGTTACATTGTGTTAGAAATTTCTTAGTTTGTTAGAATTGTTAGAAGTTTATGTGATGGTTGGCCGTCGTGCCGTTGTGATGCTCGGCCGTGGTGCCGTTGTGTATGTGATGCTCGGTCGTCGTGCCGTTTGTTAGAATTGTGTAGAAGTATATGTGATTTTTGCAGGTTTTGCTAACCTCACCGTGTAGGGGAGGTGCTGCCAAAATGTTTTTTATTGACATTTCTTTGGTTTTTTGATATGCAGAAGCCGTCGCTTGCCTTAGCCTGCCACGCCTACACCGCCTAGTTGTTCGACGCGGAGCTGGAGTGGACGAGGAGCAAGCAGGTACACCGGCCAGGTCTATATCGCCTAGTTGTTCGACGCGGAGTCGGAGCGAACCCGTACCGCAAGTCCACACCACGGCTGCCACGCCTACACCGTCGACCCATCGTAAGCACCACGACCCCGCTCGTGTATCTTGTTCGTAGATCACGTAACCTAGTTAGACGTCTCTTGTTCGAAAGAGATACGGTTGAAAATATGCAGAACTTTGCATATCTACGACCGTATCTGTTTCAAATTGTCCACGTTATTTGGACAGCCCGAGGATGCGTAGCTAGAGTAGGTTTCCATGGTCTACTTCGATCTGGGACATAATTTCGGCATCATCTCCCCGGTGTTCTCTGGATACACAATCTTCCTCTGGGACGTGTATTTGGAGAACAGCGGGGAGGTGTTGCCGAAATTCTGTCCCAGATCGGAGTAGACTATGGAAACTTACCCTAGCTATGCATCCTCGGGTGATATTAGGACCTATATTCACCTATTAGAGAGTATAGACATCGTGTAGGACCTACACTAGGTACATGTAAAGGAATTTCCTTTTCATTTGCCGATGTCATCGAGGATGAATGACCGTACCTGGATGCTCACGGGTTGGAAACCTGGGGGCGATGTGACTGCAGATTGGGTTTGAAGGACCGAGGCTTTTCTAGATGAAGCATTTGCAAAGGTTAAAGGAAGAAACAAGACCACTTGGTGTCCTTGCGATAAATGTGGGAACACGCGTCGACAAACAAAGGAAAAAACGACAAGACATATTTTCAAACACGAATTTACGAAAGACCAAACCCGGTGGACCGACTATGTTGAAGGCAATAATCATAGGAGAGACAAGGCCGTGAGACAACGCATTGAAGACTTGATTCTGATGCCGGGTTGGCAGACATGTTAGATGACTTTGAGGAAGCACAGTTTGATGAAGGAGGATGAGCCAGAGCCAAGCGCGAAGCCGTATTACGACATGTTAGCTGCAGCTGGTCAACCCCTTCACGAGCATACCAAGGTTTCCCAATTGGATGCTATTGGGCGCCTAATGGCCGTGAAGTCCCAGTTTGCACTGAGTCGAGACGTCTTCGATAATATGTTGATGGTATTTGGTAGCCTGCTTCCGGAACGTCACATTCTGCCAAAAAACATGTATCAGTCACAAAAAGTCCTTCGTGCACTTAAGATGCCTTAAGAGAAGATCGATGTCTGTCCTAAGGGATGCATCTTATATAGAAAAGAACACGCGAAAGCAAAGTACTGTCCAAAATGTAATTCCTCATGGTTCTTGGAGGTACACGCTGTTGATGGTCAGAAGAGGCAGCTCACGGTCCCCGCGAAAGTCCTACGGTACCTTCCATTCATACCGAGGGTCCAACGACTGTTCATGAGCGAGGAATCTGCAAAACAGATGACATGACACAAAAATAGAACTCGATACAAACCAGACAAGCTTGTACATCCATCCGCTACTGAATCATGGACCCATTTTGATGGGATCCACCATGTTAAAGCTGCTGAAGCTCGTAATGTACATGTTGCGTTGGCGACAGATGGCTTCAATCCTTATGGAATGTCGGCAGCCCCATACACTTGTTGGCCTATGCTCATTATCCCTCTCAATCTCCCCCCCCCCCCCTCCCCCGGCATTATCTTTGAACGACAGAACATTTTCCTATCGTTGATAATTCCTGAACACCGAGGGAATAATATGAGTGTGTATATGGAGCCTTTGACTGATGATTTGCTCCGTGCTTGGGAGAAAGGGGTTTGGACATACGACCGAGCTATAAACACAAACTTTAGAATGTATGTGTGGTACCAGTACTCTCTACATGACATGCCGGCGTATGGGATATTTTGTGGCTGGTGTGTGCACGGGAAGTTCCCTTGCCCAATATACAAGGCTTGTCTGAGGTTCATTTGGTTGAAGAATGGTGGCAAATATTCTTCGTTCGACAAACATCGACAATCCATTCAGACGAGATAAGAAGAACTTTACGAAAGGCATTGAAGTTAAAGACCCCATACCGCACATGATGACACCTGCCGAGATTCGTGCTGAGTTAGATGGTCTCGTGATGAATGAAGATGATGGGTATGTGGGATATGGCGAGCAACATGCCTAGGTAGATAGGTGTGGCTTGTGGAGGCTCCCGTATATGCAAGACCTCCTTCTACCACATAACATTGATATGATGCACACTGAAAAGATTGTTGTTGAGGCGACCTTGGGTTCAACCATGGCCATGCCTGATAAATCAAAGGACAACGTTAAGGCTAGAGTGGATCAAGCAGAGTTATGCAACTGACCAAAGATGAACATTCCGACTCCCCAAGAGGGAAAGAGGTGGAAGAAGCCAAAGGCCAATTTCTGCCTGACGCCAAACCAAAGGAGGGAAGTACTACGCTGGATCCAGGACTTAATGTTCCCTGATGGGAACATAGCGAATATGAGGCGGGGGGTGAACTTGTCTACTATGAGAATCAATGGGCTAAAGAGTCATGACTATCACATATGGACCAAGCGGCTTCTTCCGGTGATGGTTCGAGGCTATGTCCCTGATCATGTTTGGCAAGTGCTTGCAGAGTTGAGCTTTTTCTTTCGCCAGCTTTGTGCTAAGGAATTATCTCTGACAGTGATCAAGGAAATGGAAAAAATAGCGTTTGTGTTGCTCTGAAAGTTGGAGAAGATCTTTCCACCCGGCTTCTTCAATCTGATGGAGCATATGATTTTGCACCTCCCGTATGAAGCACGAATGGGGGGCCTGTGCACGCACGTTGGAGCTATTCTATTGAGAGATGCCAAAACATGCTTTGAACTAAATGTAAAAATAAATGGATAATTGAAGCTTCTATTGCTGAGTCATACATTCTGGAGGAGGTCTCCAACATCACATCAAAATACTATGCTGACAACCTTCCTAGCATGCATAATCCACCCCCTCGTTACAATGTTGGTGAGCATGAATCGAATCTCAGTCTTTTCCGAGGGCAACTCGGAAGTACAAGTAGTTCGGCCATCAAGACCTTGAATCATGAAGAGTGGAGCAAAATCATGCTATATGTGTTGACCAACCTTGAAGAAGTCGTGTCGTACGTGGAGTAAGTTTTCAACAAGCATTTAGTATTCCAATACTTTGTATTCTGCATCCAACCCCATTGTTCCTCTTTGGTATACAGGGAATTTCATGGAGAATTCTGGCACGGACCTAGGGCCCCTACCTTACACGAAATGGACACCCTTCTTAGGCAGGGTGCAGGAGATGGAAGACCTAATTTCATTTCTTGGTTCTCACAAAAGGTAATGTCCAATTTAGCTCGTTCGTAGTTCGTAGTATGACATTACAAGTTGCTCCCCTATAATTTGACGAAATTGTATCCTGCTTTGAACTTGTAGGCTCAAAAAGATACTTCTATGAGTGCTGAGTTGTAACAGGTTTCCAAAGGCTTTGCCTATAGGGTCAAGTCATTTGGCGCTTATGATGTGAATGGGTATCGTTTTCACACAACAAGCCACGAGTAGAGTCGCCCCAATCGAAGAACCACAAATACTGGAGTTTTTACTCTAGGAGATGATGAACTCGAGTACTATGGAACAGTCGAATAAATATATGAACTGGACTTTCATGGCTCGAAACCCCTGAAACCAGTCATATTCAAATGCCATTGGTATGATCCTCAAGCTGTGAGATGGACCCCGAATCTTGGGCTACTCGAAATTCGACGGTCGTCCGTGTACAAAGGAGACGATGTTTATATTGTGGCCCAACAGGCCACACAAGTCTATTATCTCTCATACCCATGCCAAACCGACCAACATCTCCTAGGTTGGGATGTTGTGTACAAAGTATCGCCATGCGGCAAACTACCTGTCTCAAACAATGAAGATTACAACATAGACCCAAACACATATGCCGGAGAGTTTTATCAAGAAGATGGGCTAGAAAGACATTTGAGATAGACTTCAGTGAAGCGATCGGAATGGAAGTAGATAATGAAAGAGTTGAGGAGGAGGATGTCTGAGATGTGATTCATAATGTTGAAAGAATTAGAATTACCTGAGAAATTACGATTAGGCAACGACAATAATTTTGACAACGAACCTCCTTTGGAGCACGGTGTTGAAGAATGGACACGCGTGATAGCGATGATGAGGCATGTGATCCAGCTAATGTGGATCATGATGACTATTTCTAATTTGTGTAAGATATGTGTACTAATTTATTTAAATCTATAACACTATGTTATTTAATGATTATATTTTCTGAATTTATTTTCTAATACGCGTGAATTTATTTCTATTACTTGTACTAACTTACTCTTTGTCATTGTAGGTGACTGATCAAATATGGTGGGGGCGGCAAAGCTATGATGAGGTCGATCAACTCTTTCTTTGGGAAGGGTAGCAGTTCGGCGGAGTCCTCCAAGGGGGCCAACAGGGGAAAAGGGAAGGGTTCAGGGAGTTCGTCGGTGGCTGCAGGTACTTACACTTGGTTTTTTTAATTACAGTGGTTTAGTAGTCCGTACATTTTTAATTTCTATTACCTGTACTTACACACAACTTCTTTTAATTACAGTGGAGAAGCCGCGGAGGAGTACTCGCGGGAGGAGGGCGCCCTCGCCTGTACCCTCTGCGCACAGCTCTAGTGCGGAGGACGACCGAGAGGAGGAGGCAGAGCGAGGGCAGCAGGACGAGGAGGCGGAGCAGGAGGGGGAGGAGGAGGCGGAGCAGGAGGTGGAGGAGGAGGCGGAGTAGGAGGGGGAGGAGGAGGCGGAGCAAGAGGGGGAGGAAGAGGCGGAGCAGGAGGGAGAGGGGGCGGCGGGAGGCGACACACCTAAAATCTCGTTGTGAGGCCCCTCTCAGCTCCTGAGACGACCCATACCTTTGGCTCAACGGCCGGTTATTGCACCCGAGCCTTCCAGGTAATTAACTTGACATGTTCTTACTAATGTTCGACTTGATGTTTATATGGATAATTGAAACTAATAGTTTTTCTGAATCCCGTTGGTAGGGGCTTTGAGATTGTGAAGCCAGGTGCTCACTCTCGCATCCCGATGGCATTTTAGGGCAGCTTTGCAGGATGCACTACCCTAGCATCATACAGAAAGGGGGTCGAGACCAGCCGACGTGGCCGTGGAAGGACTACGCAACCATGGAGGACTTGGAATTAGATGAGAATAGGCAGGTGTATGGGAGCAAGGCGCGGCGGGTGGTGACCAAACTGTGGGTAAGTCTTCTTCATCTTACATTTATCAATACATCACATTCATCAATCATTTTTAAAATTTCTAATACATCCGGTGATTTGTGCAGCATTTCTATAGGTGCCAGGAGGGAATGATGAACCTGGCGGTCCAGGTGGCTGACACGGCCTGCCATAAGCTTGTGTCCGATATGTGTTATGAGACAAAACTGTGCGCCATTGTACAGTTTTATGCTAATTGTGCGCATAAACACGAGAGTCGCAGCGTGCCGAAAGCGGAGGCGAGAACAATGAGCCTGACAAAAGAACAATTTTTAATGGTAAATGTTCAACATTTAATTTTTTGATTAATTACACACAATTTTATTTTTTATGTCGTACTTGATGGCGTGCAGGTGCCTCCGTGGTGTCTAGCCAACAATGATCAGTGTTGGGCTATGGTGGTGGACAAGTGGTTCACGGAGGGTTTTATGGAGAAGCGTCAGGCTGGCCGGGTGCGGCCAGTGCTGATGCCTGGATCATAACACCACCAAGGCAACCGCAACCTCAAGGCGTACAGGAAAAAATGGGTACGTGTATTCATTTATTTATTCCAACGCTAAATTATGCAGAATTTCTAATAAGTTTGCTTTTTTCCGCAGTCGGAGGTACATGGCCAAGACATCGGCATCCTCGGGGCCTATGCTTGCTCAAAAAGGGGAAGGCAACCTCCGATGTCACGTACAACCCGGAGGTCCCCCCCCCCCCCCCCTCCCTCGGCGTATAGCAACTCCTCTGTCCACAGCCGTCTGAGTGACTACACCGAGATGGCAAAGGCGATGAGAGGGCCGGATTTCGATCTACACACGGAGCCCCTTGATGCAGAGGTCATCATGAGGGTGGGAGGAGGTAAGAAGCATGGGCGGTACTGGATTACTGGCTGCGCAATCGACATGACCAGTACTCCCACTCTCACGCAGCTTCATGCTCGACAAACCGACTCCACACCCCCTATACGCCAGTGGCCAAGCACTGTACAGATGCTGATGGAGCAATTTAAGGTTATTTCAGTTGCACTCGTCGTTAATTGAGTTTTACACATGTTAGCTTTATATTCTAACCCATGGATCATATTTTGTAGGCCCAGATGGAGGCGACGTTCCAGGCACAGGTCGAGGCGACGGTCCAGGAGCAGTTGTGGGCCGAGCGAGAACGGATTGAGCAGGAGAATGCAAGGAGATGGGAGGTCTATGCTGACCTTGGGCTTTCCGCAGCCACCGCCGTCACCGTTCGGTCCACCACTTGGAGCTCGTGCCGGTACTCCGACTCCTGTGAGTGACTTCATAACCGTGTACTTTCATTTGTTATAGTGACTTAGCACTTTCCAAACTTAGGATAGAAAGTACAAAGACTTAGTATACAAACTACAATGACTTAGTAAAATCACTTAGCTTAACACATTTAATATCTTCAACTTTGAACAGAATCAATCGGCGGCATCCAATGAAGGGCCAATCAATCCAGATCTGTCGCCACCGTGGGCTCAGTGGTCGTCTTCGCAGGGGTCGCAGGCTCGCTCGTGGCAGGGGCCGATGACTCAGCCATGGCAGGGGCCGCCGCCTCAGTGGGCGCCACCTCAGTCGTTGCCGTGTCAGCTTCCGCCGTCGTCGTCGCAGATGCCGCCATGGGCTTGGGCTACGCAGCAAACACATCCGCCTCCGCCTCCGCCTCCGCCGCCAGCGGACGAGTGAGTGGTATGTATCCTAGTTTATATGTATCGACCTTGTATGAACTTGGTTCTAGAATTTGGACTCGTATGAGCTCTGTATAAACTTGTTTATGGACTTTGTATGAATTTCTGTGGACGTGTATGGCTTATGGTGTTTGTGACTTGGTGAAGCGATATATGAATTTCTATGATGCATATAAACTGTCTGCGATGTTAATTGTGATACATATGAACTGTGTGTCATTGTTTTGCTGTTTGGGGACATTTAAAAGCAAAATCAGAAAAGTTTGGGCAGATGGTAAGCCTGTTTGCCGTGTGCAAAGTCCTGACACACGACAAATATCCAATGTTTGCCGTGTGCCAGGACTTTGCACACGACAAACCAGTGGTGTTTGCCGTGTGCAAAGCACACGTGACACATGGCAAACCAGGGGTCACGTGACACACGACAAACCAGGGGTGTTTGCCGTGTGCCTGTCCATCTGTCTAGGAACATGGATATAATGCGTCCGATAACCATTTTGCTGGCTTACTCCGACTCCACAGAGCAAATACAAACTTTTTTTTTTCTTGGATGCAGTATGCATCACATACGGATTGTTGTTTCTTCACAGGACAAGAAGGTCCAATAGTTCAAGCGCTTTATGACCTCATTCTTGAGGACATGAGATCTGGTCCGCCATCTGTTCGCATCCCCGTCCCATACTAAAAGCTGTTTGTACTTTCAGGTATGGCAATACGCCTATACTGTTAATCAGTCGGTTGTAAGCTCAGTCATGTAAAGTGTATGTACGCCACCTAGATGTCGCTTTGTCCTTGTCATCATGGTTGGACAAGGAAAGCAGCAGGAGTCCGAGGCGAACAAGATGGCCGCGTGAAGCGTCGGCGTCCATAATGTGTTATTAGAGTCGGTAAGGAGTCTGGGTCGGTTTGTAACAGGCCGGCCTACAAATCCCGCTCTCTTGCATCATCTTTTTTTTTTCGACGAACTTCTCTGCATTATCCTCTCGTCGCCTGCCGATCCGGCGACAAGCATGGCGCAAGAGCAAGCGAAGCGTTTGCACAGCGGCTGCTCGGCTCAGATAAGATGCCGTTGGCATCTCCTTCCACGGACCCGTCTTACGGTTCAATCTAGATTATTCGGCCGATCATCCATATGGATTTGTTGCGTGGCACTGCGGCTGGACACAACTCGGCGGAGGCGGAGGAAGAGGATCGTTGGATAAGACGGCGGATGGCGCCAAGCTGGAGAGGCTCTGAGCTGGTAGTGGTCCGGTGGTGGTGCGCCGGCGGAACAAAAAGGAGGGGGCGCGGCGGCATCGGCGGCGCGACAGAGCGGGAAGGTGGCGCGGCGGCATGGCAGCGCGCTTGCAGGAGGCAGCCGTGCGCGGGGAAGAGAGGAGGCGGGCGGCGGGGCGGAGGCGACGGACGCATCCGCCGGCCGGCGTTGACCGAGGCGGGCGGCGACGCCGGCGAGCGTGGGAACCGACCGCGGGGCCTTAATGGGCCCCCGCGGCCTTAATGGGCCGCACTCTTAATGGGCCGGATTTCTCGCGCAGGCGCCCCACCCAGTTTCGTCGCTGCTTGCGGGCAAGGCTGCAAACCCGCAAGCGCCCCCCACCCAGGTTTAGTACCAAATCGGGTTCTTTAACCCGAGATTATCGGCGTAAAACCCGGGTTCTCCCAGTAATAGCCTCCTCGGATATTAGGTAGACTAACCCGCCGCAGCTCGCTTTGCTCTGTGCCTCTGTTTGCGTTTCCCTGCAGATTCCCGCTGGACTCCGACATCGACCCCACGAGTTTCTGCAGCATCGTCGTTGGTGAGTGGCGCAGGAGATTTCAGTGTTCTCTGATTGTGTGTGTTCTCTGTGCTTTGCAGGTCAGGAATGGCCGCCGCCGCGTTGCTGCTGAGCCCCCCGCGTCCGGTGGTGGTGGGCCCGGGGAAGAGGCCCCGCTGGGGTTTCACCAGTCCACGTAGCTGTGGGTCAAGCTCTGACGAGCGATGGGACCTTCACAAGAGAGAGTGAAGCAGGAGAGTGAAGAGAAGAAGAGCCCGAGTTCTGGCGGCTCCAGTAATGATGCTCGCTGGGACCTGCACAAGCAGCGAGTGAAGAGCACCACCGTGACTGAGCAGCAGCAGCAGAGTGTGATGAGCTCTAGTGATGACGAAGACAAGAAGAAGGTTGATGAGGAGGAGACTGTCAAGACAGCTGATCAGCTGTACGCAGGACCCGGTTTCCTAGTTGCCTCCCCGGACCCGAGCGAGCTCCCTATGCCCCCGGCTTCCTGGCTGCTGCGTCGCCGGACCCGTGTGTGAGTGAGCGAGCTCGTATGATTAAACTAAGTCTAAGTCGTGTAATTGCCTGATTTGAAGGCTTATATATAAAGCCTATAATAAAACAGCCGTAGAATAAGGCTGTTGTCTAATGCTATAATAATAAATAAGGCTTATAAGCCTATATATATAATAAAACAGCCTAAATAAGGCTTATAAGCCTATATATATAAATATAATAGCCGTATAGTCCCTTCTTCTTGTGTAAGCTTGGCTATATATAAAACAGCCGTAGATAAGGCTGAATATAGCCATCGTAGCTAGTAGTAGGTTATATAAATAGTAAACAATTTTTTTTGTCTATCACGTTCTTCTATGACTTGCCACGTCTTTGTAATGATATTTTTTTATCTAACAAAACTGGTTCATTATTGAAGTAATTTTTTTTTCTAAATTTCAATTAGTGAACAACATCGTAATTAATTTACTCTGACGCGTACAGCTAGTTTTGCTATTTTCAACTACAATGAGCTTGTTCTGGTTTATTCTATCTTTTTCTCCCTCACTGAATACTATTGAAACAACTAAAATCAGTCATAGCCAGCCAACTTATCCCAGCGGAATAGGTACGTTCGTGTTGACGAAAGGAAGCAAGGGCAACCAGAGCTCGGCGCGTTGCACGCCACTTGGGTTGCTGTCAGTGGCGGACGCAGGGTTTCAGAATTGGGTGTACAGAGATTCCAAACTATATACCTCTTCAAGGGAAAAAAATCCACACAAGAATCATGCATAACACATAGTCTACTGTAATTCACCCTTGCTACACAATGTCATTTTTGTTGGGAAATCATATGGTCGACGTTGTCACGAGATGCTAATGCAATATATCACTTGCTCGTTGAAACCATCAAAATAACCTAACATGGCACTCTTATGAGATATGCTGATGCCCTTCCTTTTCTCACTTCCACTAGTCAAAGAATTAAGAATCCACAAAGAGCGCACGCCTCCTGAGAGCTTGCGGCCGGCCGCCGGCGTAGCCTTCCGTAAGAGAGTGTGTTCCTCTCTCCCGCCAATATTAGCCCTCACCCCGGCACTTGAATCTGCGCGACTGCGCCTAGACACCACGCACTCTCGCTCCCTTGGCAAGCTGCCTGAGGATGGTACATGTTGTCAATAATAGTAGGCCAGCCAATCGTTGCATCATGGGAGAGGAGAAAGTTTTAGATATTTGCTAGGCTATGTCGAGTTCCTGAGGTCAAATATACAGCTCTGTACAAACTATGAGTGATCATATGGATTATATTCATACAAACTAGTAGTGTTTTGCAAAAATTATTAGGTGTACAGATGTACACCCATGTCCATATACTGGGTCCGCCCATGGTTGCTGTCCGATCGGACCGTTGGCGTTGACCACTAGCAGTCACTCGCCATATGTTACTATGTTCTACGGTTAGCAAACGAAATCGTGCTACCCTCTCTCGCATTACTGCGGATAGATTCTTACAACACGATAAACAATATAATGCCTGTGCCGTTGCGCCGCCTCGCCATACTCCTTGCCTTACTCTTCGGCATTCTCCAATGGTAAAAGATAGTAGCTAGCTCTAAGCACTATAAAAGGCAACCCTTACAATGATATACCTCTTACCATATAGCTCGTAATATAAACGACCTCACACGTCATCCCCACGTAGTTTCGAAGTGCGTGTATGAGATTATTTCTTAATTAAGAGATAGTTCTCTCTTCTATTAAAATATATATAAAAAATATTCTATAAGCTAGCTAAGAGTTAACCATTGGAGGAGGCCTTCAGCCAGGAGACAACTACTACTAACTGCATCTGCACCACTTTAGCATCTTGCTCCTTGTCGATCTACAAAGAGAACATGTTGGTAGAAACCATATATGTGCAGTGTCAAGAAATTTAGAGGAGGGTGAACCTTTGAAGAAAGAGAACGGAGAGAGCACCGCGCCACCAGTGCTCAAGATGGCCGGAGTGATGGCAAGCGTTGCAACTGGCGTGATGTGCTCCGTCATCGACAAGCTGACAACCTTGCTTGCGGACAGGGAAGTACAGGCTAATCAGCGACGACTACATCATGCGCTGTTTGCGCTACATGAGAGACGAGCTGAGCAGCATGCACGCCGCGTTGCAGAGGCTGGCTGAAATGGACGATAGCCAGATCGACGTGCAGCAGACCAAGGAGCGGAGGAGCAAGGTGCGTGAGCTATCCTATGACATTTTTGCCTCGACCGGTTCATCCATCTTCGCAGCTCCAACAGAGGAAAAAGCTACTTCACCACCCAACCTATGAGGGAGGGCAGGGTCGAAGCCAGAAAATTTTGGCACCGGGGTCCGATGCATTCGACGCCGGGTCTACCACATATAAAAACTATGTTGAACAGTAATTTTCCTTCGAGTTTGACAAAATCGGTCGGGGTCCGGCGACCCCGGCGGCTGCATGCAGCTCCGCCCCTGAGGAAGGGAACACATCACCCCCCAAAATATGAAACTGGCTTATTTACCCTCTAAACTTTGCAAAACAGGACAAATCACCCCTGAAGCAGTTTTGGACAGCTGTTTGCTACAATAACACTCCTCAAATTAGCCCACGGTTTGAAGCGGGTTGAACCTAAAAAGAAAAGGTAAACTTTATGGCTAGGCCTGCAAGGGGTCCGGTTCGGCCCGTTTGAGAGGTCCCTCCACTCCTCAAATTAGCCCCCGGTTCGAAGCGGGCTGAACCCAAAAAGGAAAAGGGCAAATAAGAAAAGGGGCAAATAGGTCATGATTCTGTCGATCCGTGGAGACCCTATGGTCGAACCTCCAGCGTTGCTCCTCCTCGACTCGACCCCAACAGCCTTGCTCCTCGCTCCCCTCTCCGCCCGGCGGCGGCCGCGCTCCTCTCTTCGGCCGGTGGCGGCCAGGCTCCCCTCTTCGGTCGGCGGTCGCCTTGCACTCCTCTCTGACTGGTGGCTGCGCTTCCCTCTCTAGATCACCGTGGTGCATGCCTCCAGATCGAGGCTGCCACCGCCGACATCAGCTTTCGGCCTCCGAGCTGGTCTCCACGCCTGCCGCCTCCATGCAGATCGATCGAGGTCAAATGATCTGTGAATCTCGGACTACATTCCATAAAGAATCAAATGTAGCATCTACTAGGCAAGATGTAGTGGATCTTGGAGTACATTCCATAAAGAATGATCCGTGGGTTACTTGGGATCGACAACTTAATAATGATCTTGAGTCAAAAAGGAGTACAGAGCTGGATAGATACTTGGATGAGGACCCAATTCCAAGGTCTCAAGAATTTGATATACTGAAATGGTGGATGGGCAATGCAAGCAAGTACTCGGTTCTTGCCCGTATAGCAAGAGGTCTCCTAGCAATTCCAGCTTCTTCTATAGCTTCAGAATCAGCTTTTAACACTAGTGAGAAAATAATCAGTGATTTACGTAGCAGTTTGACGCCTTAGATTGTAGAAGCGCTCATTTGCACACAGGGCTGGTACCGAGCTGAAGGTAAATTTCATTCTTGATCTATGTTTTCTTGAAAAAAAAAGGAGTCTTGACATTATTCTGTCATATTTCAGTAGGAGTATAAATCTAAATTGTGTTGGTTATGGGTGAAGACAATACCAACTACACTATGCATGGCTTCTTATATTGCTTATACAACATACTGTATTTTTATTTTTTGATGGTAACAGCACACTAAAAATATTTTGTGATGGTAATAACATACTGAAAATATATTGCTGTTTGTCTAATTTGAGATGATGTTTGTCTAAAGTCTAGTCAGACATGATATTTGGTCTCGTTTTAAAGAAAGAGAGATGTGATTTGGTTATGGTTGTAGACAAACTAATCGTGCTTGTAGACACTTGATAATGGTTTAAGATGTCCTGTTTGCTGGAGGTGTTGTTCATTTATGTCACAATTACTGAGGGGTACAACTAATACTATGATTCTCTTTGCCTTGTAGGCTATGATTTTGGATCTGGCAATTGCTTTAATTGGTGTTTGCTGATCTGCAAGGTCCAATACTTGGTTTAGAGGTTCACAACTTTGCAGTTTCCATTAATTTCATCGCGAGAGATAAGTTCAGAAGGTTCATGGTATGTTTGGTCACTGGGTAGTCTGAGTCAATGTGTGTTGTCTGACAATAGCAATCAGGTAACCATATTTATTGTTCAAATAAGCAATTCATATAGTAATAAGGAACTTGTCATTGAATATTAATTTCTAAAACCATGCAAAAAATATTTCAAGAAAACTTACGTGCCAATAATATAATGAACTTTTATGCACAAGTTACAATATTGAACACAATCACAACTATGTGCTCTGCACTACAGATACTGGAGAAACTAGGAGGATCTCTTCTTTGGTTGCCAATTTAGCATCAGGTGCTAGGCCAAACTAAACAATCACTGTCTGCATCTGTGCCTGGAAATTATACATGAACATAAATTCAACACTTGAAAAAAAAATACAGGTCCAAGTTGCTTCCTGTGTATTTCTTAGACTCGTTTCACGCATACAAGCAGCATCAGGACTTCTGGGCAAAAATAGATCACCAAAAAGATATTAAAATAACCTACAGGGGACAAATTCATCATCACAGCTTATCACCTAACTGCTTCTGGAATCGCAATAGTAATTTGGACGCTAAAAATAAAGTGCATACTTGTTGAATAAGGGAACATAACTACAAACAGTAATACAAGCTTACTTTCTAACAAAAGTCTGTCAAATCAACTACAAACCTCACCAGGCAGAGTATATTGAAACACTGGGGCACTAAACCAATAGAAGATGGTAGCCACTGAGTCCAGACCTCATTTTACTCCTATGTAGAAAACTTACAAATGGGTAATATGGAAATCACACAAACTTCTCTAGCTGTAAATTAATTTAGTACAATGAACATGCACGTTATACCCATATTCACTATTCATCGAACTCTAATAATAAAAAGTTAGACCAGACAAAATATAAAATCACACAAGTTTCAAATGCTCTAAAAATATCCTATTCCTATGCATGAAATGGCACCTGAGAGGAAGGAATTGAACAAGGGATGATTCAACTAGCCATGTATGCAACCTGTTCTAGCCACACAAAACAGCATAATGTGACTGTCTCTGAAGGCATTTGTATTAGCATTCCTTCCCAGCTATGTTGCCAAAAACAATTGAAGAGGAGAGTTGCAAACTGAATAACAAAGTTCTGTTGGTAAAGCAAGTGATAGCTAATAGGTTGATTGATCTAAACGATAAAAAAAAGGAGTAACATACAGTTTGAAAGTTCCAATGACAAGTACAGTGCTACACTGCACCCACACAATCTGATGGACAACAGATAGGCAGAACAATAATTTGCATGTCAATAGATTGTTCTAATAAAAAGAAATCACACGGTACAAGCCTTGTAGCCAGCATATTGACAATTATTGTGTATCCATCAGGTGCTTACCCACTGTTATCTTACAACAAAAGGACTAGGTAATGAGGCTTGTCGCATTTTCAAAAGGAATAGCATGCTGGAGAGACAACAGGTTGCATCACATACAAGACAGACAAGAGTCCTCCACCGTTCTGATGCGATTAGTCGATCCCCCAAAGATGCAAGGACCCTCAACCTCCTGGTGTAACTGGTGCAGAGGGCATCTTCAGTCAGTCAGCACACTTGACACCTGAAAGATACACCCGGGACTGTATGATGCTGGTCCCAATCAAGAAACCAGGCATCACCATCAGGCCAACTTTCGGCCTCTCCACACCTTCATCTAGGATGATGTTCTTCACAACACTTTCCATGTGGATATCTGAAAAATCACTTCCCTTTTTCACTTGAAAGACCTTGACCTTTGGTTCAAAGGAGTATGCGAGCCTGTGTAACAACCATATGGACTTTGCTAGCTTTAGAAAAGCCTGATAGAAAGGAGTCCTTGGATGGCCACCGCTCATAACATAGTTCCTCTGATCCATGTTGCCAAAGAAAGAACCTTCCATTTTAGGGTGGACGACTAGTAGGTATTTGCTTCTGCAAGGCAACCGCTGATGCCAGGATCATCATACCACCAAGGCAACCGCAACCTCAAGGCGTACAGGAAAAAATGGGTATGTATATTCATTTATTTATTCGAACGCTAAATTATGCAGAATTTCTAATAAATTTGCTTTTTTCCGTAGTCGGAGGCACATGGCCAAGACATCAGCATCCTCGGGGCCTATGCTTGCTCAAAAAAGGGGAATGAGACCTCCGATGTCACGTACAACCCGGATGGACCCCCCTCCCTCTGCATATAGCAACTCCTCTGTCCACAGCCGCCTGAGTGACTACACCGAGATGGCAAAGGCGGTAAGGGGTCCGTATTTCGATCCACAAACGAAGCCCCTTGATGCAGAGGTCGTCATGAGGGTGGGAGGAGGTAAGAAGCATGGGCGGTACGTTATTGCTGACAGCGCAATCGACACGGCCAGTACTCCCACCCTTTCGCAGCTTCGTGCTCGACAAACCGACTCCACACCCCCTATACGCCAGCGGCCAAGCACTGTACAGATGCAGATGGAGCAATTCAAGGTTATTTCAGTTGCACTCGTCGTTCATTGAGTTTTACACACGTTAGCTTTGTATTCTCACCCATGCATCACATTTTGTAGGCCCAGATGGAGGCATTGTTCTAGGCGCAGGTCCAGGCAATGGTCCAGGAGCAGTTGCGGGCCGAGCGAGAAAGGATAGAGCAGGAGAATGCAAGGAGATGGGAGGCCTATGCTTAGTACATGCAGTCCATGGGCTTTCCGCAGCCACCGCTATCACCGTTCGGTCCACCACCTGGAGCTTGTGCCAGTACTTCGACTCCTGTGAGTGACTTCATAGCCATGTACTTTCATTTGTTATAGTGACTTAGCACTTTCCGAACTTAGGATAGAAAGGACAAAGACTTAGTATACGAACTACAATCACTTAGTAAAATCACTTAGCTTAACACATTTAATATCTTCAACTTTGGAAAGAATCAATAGGCGGCATCCAATGAAGAGCCAATCAATCCAGATCTGTCGCCTCCGTGGGCTCAGTGGTCGTCTCCGCGGGGGCCGCAGGCTCGCTCGTGGCCTAGGCTGCCGCCTCAGCCGTGGCAGGGGCCGCCGCCTCAGTGGGCGCCGCCTCAGTCATTGTCGTGTCAGATTCCGCCGCCGTCGTCGCAGATGCCGCCCTGGGCTTGGGCTACACAGCAGACGCCTCTGCCTCCGCCGCCGGCGGCGGCGGACGAGTGAGTGGTATGTATCCTGGTTTCTATGTATTGACTTTGTATGAACTTGGTTCTGGACTATGAACTCGTATGGACTTTGTATGAACTTGTTTATGGACTTTGGACTCGTATGGACTGTATATGAATTTGTTTATGGACTTTGTATGAATTTATGTGGTCGTATATGCTTATGGTGTTTGTGAGCTGGTGAAGCGATATATGAATGTCTGTGATGCATATAAACTGTCTGCGATGTTAATTGTGATGCATATGAACTACCTGTGATTGTTTTGCTGTTTGGGGACATTTAAAAGAATAATCAGTAAAAATTTGAGCGGGAAAAAGTATATTTGCCGTGTGCAAAGTCCCGACACACGGCAAACATCCAGCGTTTGCCGTGTGTCAGGACATTGCACACGGCAAACATCCAAGCTTTTCCATGTGCAAAGCACATGAGGCATACGACAAACTAGGGGTGATTGCCGTGTGCCTTCCAGCGTGGCACACGGCAAACACCTGCTCCAGGCAGGCCGCCGTCAGTTAGCTTTTTTTTTTTTTTGCCGTCGTAGTGTTTTCTTTGCCGTGTCCCACACGGCAAAGTTTTCTTTGCCGTCGTAGTGTTTGCCGTGTGCCATTTCGCACACGACAAAGCCTTAGGCACACGGCAAAGGCTTTGCCGTGTGGATTTCCAGCTTTGCCGTGTGTGAGAGGCACACGGCAAACAGGCGGTTTCCCGTAGTGATCCAAACCATTTTGTGTCAGAATTACCTATGCACTGATTAGCCTCATTGGTAGCATGATTAATAATCATTTAGTATCAATTAATGCACATACGACTAAACTAGTTATAGCATCCTTTGTTCGTGTTGAAAGTGAAAACTGCAACCAAAGGAATGGAATGATTCATTGGTGGGTGCGCGCGGTGTGTTGCATAATCCCGTGCACTTATCACCATACAGTTCTATGTTGTGTTGTAAACAAAATAGTAAAAATCCTAAAAAAATGAATAGTAAAAATGGATTGATCGATAAAATCATATTAGATATGCTACAAATGTTCACACAGCACAATGCTTGAGGCCAGTAGTAGCACGCATAACTGCAAGTTCATCAAGTAGAGGTTAACGGCGCACAACTTGGAAGATTAATTACAAAACATTGAACTGATCAACCTGGGCCAATTTTTATGCTTGGTGTTTACAGCCAAACAAAGTGTGGCTATTCTGTACACCTTTCGATATACGGAGTAGGTGGTCACGGAGGAAATTGTTAGGGTGTGTTCGTTTCGGGGACCAAGTGGGTTGGGTTGGCTTCAACCCACTTTTTGGGTTGGGTTTGACCCATCTCGTGTTTGGTTGGGAGGGTTGGAGTCGACCCAGTTTTTTTGTTTGGTTGGAGGGGTCAAGTGGGTTGAGAAGGATTCCATTCTAACACCGTCAAACAGCTGCCAACTGTAGGGTTTGCCTGTCATTTCTGGGCCCACCTGTCATTCCCTCCTTCCCTAGTTTATCTTCAACCTCCAGCAGCCCCGTACCTCCCCAAGCCAGTCCACCCTCCAGCCCCGGCCTCCGTCCCGATCCGAGGAATCCCCGTCGCCGAACGAGGCACCATCACGTGGACTCGTGCCTCCCACGACGCCGGAGGAGCCGCAACCGCGTGAGGGCGCGCCTCCCTACCGTCAGGCACGGCAGCGCGCATGCGCCTCCCCGTCGACGGATGAGCCGCCGCCGTGGGGGGCAGCGCGCCTTCCTGCCACCGGGTGTCCCTCAGCGACACTGGGCAAAGCCTTCGTAAGGTCACGTGGGGGCGGCGGGTTGCAAAACAACACTCGACAAAGCCTATGTCTTTGCCGAGTGTTTTTTGGTTACGGCACTCGACAAATCATGCTGTCACTATCGTCTCGCCGTCTTCGTAACTTTTTTTGCCAAGAGTCGAGCTAGCACTCGGCAAAGTGTTTGCCGAGTGTCCGATGAAAAACACTCGGGAAAGAGCTCTTTGTCGAGTAATTGGTTGTCGTATGACCTTTGCCGAGTCGGTAAAAGTTGTGCCGAGTGTTTTTTTTTGCCTTTGCTGAGTGCTCCTGGCACTCGGCAAAGCTAGGGTTCCCGTAGTGTGCAGTAAATATCATTATATGCTCATATCAGGTATGTAGCTCTAAGCTACAAATCTAATTCGTTTTGGCAAATGAAAAGGCATAAATATCTTCAGACCTGCTATAGAGTAGTTGGTACAAATGGAAAGGTTATTAGGCTGTCCGCACTCGTGGTACTCTACACTCACCCTTTAAAAGGAATATTCTGTCCTAGTCATCGAGATTTCATCCTTTAAATCAACTTCTCCTGCACTGGTCATACTTTATATCCCATACTCTCTACCAACTACCACCACGCGGGACCCACAATCGGATTTTTTAACCTCACCACCCCTCTCTCTCCACTGCGGGCCCCACCCTATCTCTACCCCTCCTTTTCTCCGCCAGCCGGCCCACCCATCTCTGTCTCTCTCACCAACGTCGCCGCCCACCTCCTCCCTCCAGCGCCGCCGGCTCCTCCCCTCCCTCTTTCTCTCTGGCTGGAGGCGGCCATGCCCCTCACACACCCGGCCCATTCCCCACGCTGGATCCTGCGGCGGCGGGCGCAGGGCTGCGCGGCGCGCCCCTCCTCCGACGCCGTCGCCCCGTCTTCTCCCCAGCCGGCGGCGCGCGGGAGGTCTGCGTGGCGGAGGCCGGCTCGGGCCTTCTCTCCGGGCGGACTCGAGCTCGCCGCCGCGCTGCCCCCTCTCCTCCCTCTCGGGCGGCGCGAGCGGCGCTCCGGGCGGCTTACCGTGCCCGCGGCGGAGGAGGAGATGCCGGGGAGCTCGCGTGCGGCATGGCAGCGGCGCGTGCGATTTCCGGCGCGGAGGAGCTCGCGGTCGCCGGATCGAGCACGTCTTCCCCGCCACCTCGTCTCCCCCGCCGCCAGCCAGATCTGGGCGCGTCCCGGCGGCAGTGTTGAGCTCTTCCTTCTCCGGTGTGCAGCCTCATCCTCCTCCTCGGTTCCTCCGCTCGCGCACATCGAGCTCGCGATGGCCTCGTCTTCGCCGCCGGTCGGCGGCTCCTCCCTACTCCCTAGCGCCTCCTCTCCTCCCTCCCTCCCTCTTCCCCTTTGCGCGGGGCACGAACGGCCAGGTGGGCCCCGCGCCATGGTGGCGGGTGGCGTGCGGCCGCTACGCACGCCAGCTTTGCCGTGCGGGATGGCCACCCGCGACTTTAGCGGGGGTTTACCATCCCACCGCTGCAGCGCCGCGCACGGCAAGCGGCACGCTAAACAGCCTTGGTGGCTTTTACCGAGCGGCGTAGAGTGCCCACTGCGAACAGCCTTAGAAAAGTAATGAGCTTCATCTATGAAAATCATAAGCATTTCAATACGTTGCGCACTTGCGCTACTGAACTGAAAGCACGTCTGGTCTAATAGGAAAACTAAATGTCACTTCAAACAATAGGTTGTTGTAAGGCGGAAACACATCTGAATTCTCAATACCAAGGATCAAACTGAAGCTCCTCTTTGTTTAGGAGAATAGTTCTAAAAACCTACAAACAATATGATATGCGTACAGTAGTAACTCAAAAATTCACATGCCTTGGTTAAGTAACCGAACATATCAATGGAGAAGTCGTTGCCATGTAGCTGACTAGGATTTCCTTTTCAAGAATAGACCTGCAGGAAAGCACATGAAAAATATGAGTAATGCCAATATCTTTGTACAGCAGCAGCAGCAGCAGCAACATAGCCTTTGAGTCACAAGCAAGTTGGGATAGCTAGAGTTGAAACCCAGCAAAAGCCACAAATCAAGGAATGCCAATATCTTTGTAATTAAACGAAAACAAATAGAGGTGTTGGATCAAGAGAGAAAGAGCATAACAATATGAGCCTTAATGATTGAAAATTACAACATAATTATGAAGAGAACTGTTGCTACAGATAGTAATGCCTAGTAAACGTTTTAGAAAACAAGTGGCAGGTGTATGGTTAAAAAAATAGAAATCATAATGGACAAATTACAGTAACCTCATGTGCAGTTCTCATGTCAACATCATTTTTTTAATTCATATGCCACCACCTCAGGGCAACGAAAATAGGATCATCCTTGCAAGAGTTAGTGAATGAAAATTTAAGAAATTCAATACTATTTTATATATAGCTTTTTATCAGCTGGCAAATTGTTTTGTTTTATTTTTTCATGAATGATCCACTCTGGCCTGTAAGAGTCTGAACTAAAAATAAACAATTTTTTCTCTGGGGTAGGCACACAAAACCTTATATGTGACAAAAGGAATACTCTATTTTACAAGGCAGTAAAGGCGGGGGGGGGGGGGGGGGGGGGGGGGGGCGGCTAAAAGGACACATGCGTATTCTGATTGCAAGCTCCATTGTTTTTTGTTGAAAAATAAAGTACATGCGGCATCCCAGATATGTTTTACGGTGCATGGTGTAACAACACTACCTTTTAGAGCATTTAAAAATACATACTTTTTAAATTTTTCTTTAATTATAATTTCTAAGTTGACTTAGATTTTGCTTTTACGTAACTCACCCTTTTAGCCATTGGATGAGCATCCAATGGATGCTGTTTAAACTATGCGTGCGTATGGTGATATGTAGTTTTCAGACCCGCAATTCACTATTCACAAACCTGATTCTGCTAACGGTTCTGTTAGTTGTGTGGTTCTAAACCTGTTAGGCCTTTTGGGTTTTTTTGTTCTATTGTGCAAGCTTATTGGCTGATATTTGAGCAAGGTATTTATGTTGTTGACCAGTTTGTGTTTGTTACTGTTATTAAACGACAACATGCCAACAGTTATTTAAAAAAAATAAAACAAGAGGTCGTGAAGCCCATTAACTCAACATACAGCCCAACCTAATTACACGTGATTACAACAAAATTACAGCCCCATATTACTGGCGCAAAAAAGAAATAAATAGGCCAACAACACCAAATCCCCCACACAAGCTGGGGGGCACCGCATCCATAGAACTACGGTAGAACCACTCCTAAAAAAGCAAAAGAAGACAGGATGGAACAGATGTTAGAAGCCGGAACTTAAGAAGCGACAGTGAAGGGACAGTTACAGCACTTGGACCACATGTTAGAAGGCAGAACTTAAGAAGCAAAGCAAAGAAGCAACAGTGAAGGGAAAATTTATAGCATTTGTACCTGAGGTAAATATCCGACAGAATCTCCTCATCTTGCTTTGGATCATAACATAAAGAGTGCTCCCCTATTTGCAGGGATTTCGTTCTTCATGGTAATAATGCGATTCAGTGGTAGCCGGGGTGTCTTATCTCACAAGTTTCTAATCTCCAAAACATAACAAATGGCTTTAATTAGAGTTTGGATTTTAAATCAGTGATCGCCAGTAATGTAATATTTTACTGGTTCCAACACACGCTGGCACAGGGAACCAATATATCTTACATATATTTACACTAAAATGGCACCATCCCAATATTCTATAATTTGCATTAATGCATCATGGAACTTTTATACCTTTATATTCAACCAGCACAAGACTAAAAAACAGACCAACGGAGACTAGGAAACCGTGTGTGCAAGCAATTCCAATTAACAGACATAATGATTATCCTAAAATAATTACACGTGCTAGAAACAGACCAGCACAAGACTAAAAAACAGATTGTCATCCAGCACAAGACTAAAAAAACAGACCAAGGGAGACTAGGAAACCGTGTGTGCAAGCAATTCCAATTAACAGACATAATGATTATCCTAAAATAATTACACGTGCTAGAAACACAACACATTCAGATAGTCATCTCAACTCAAATTTGTACTTGGTGCCTTCTCCTATATGTAGATTTAGAATCTCATCTCAACTCAAACGTGATGAGACTTTGAAAGCAAATTTCAATGCCATATAATAGAAATTACAAAAACTTTAATAACTATAATTTCAATACAACATGGTTGTAATTTTTTTGCTCATAATGCTTTCTTATATCAACAATTACCTGATCGGCGCGTGCCCCCCCCCCCCTCCCCCGATCGTGCCCGCCTGCTCGGCCTCCGGTCGCGCCGACCCGCCTTGCCCCTGGCCACGCGCGCTAGGGCCAGCCCCCCGGCCGCGCGCGCTAGGGCCAATCCCCTGGCTACCCATGCTCCCCACCCTGCTGGTGGCCGCGGCCGCCAGCCCCAGCCCGCGCCTCCGTAGCCGGCCACCGCCACCTCGGCTCCCCTCCGTTCCACCCCGACTGCCCCGTGCACCCTCTCAGTATGCATGCTTCACCTTGTTGCTGTTTGATGTTTGTAAATTTTGAAATATTTGAGTTTGTTAAATTTTAGAAGTGGATTCAAGATAGTAGTGTTACATTGTGTTAGAAATTTCTTAGATTGTTAGAATTGTTAGAAGTTTATGTGATGGTTGGCCGTCGTGCCGTTGTGATGCTCGGCCGTGGTGCCGTTGTGTATGTGATGCTCGGTCGTCGTGCCGTTTGTTAGAATTGTGTAGAAGTATATGCGATTTTTGCAGGTTTTGCTAACCTCACCGTGTAGGGGAGGTGCTGCCGAAATGTTTTTTATTGACATTTCTTTGGTTTTTTGATATGCAGTAGCCGTCGCTTGCCTTAGCCTGCCACGCCTACACCGCCTAGTTGTTCGACGCGGAGCTGGAGTGGACGAGGAGCAAGCAGGTATACCGGCTAGGTCTATATCGCCTAGTTGTTCGACGCGGAGTCGGAGCGAACCCGTACCGCGAGTCCACACCACGGCTGCCACGCCTACACCGTCGACCCATCGTAAGCACCACGACCCCGCTCGTGTATCTTGTTCGTAGATCACGTAACCTAGTTAGACGTCTCTTGTTCGAAAGAGATACGGTTGAAAATATGCAGAACTTTGCATATCTACGACCGTATCTGTTTCAAATTGTCCACGTTATTTGGACAGCCCGAGGATGCGTAGCTAGAGTAGGTTTCCATGGTCTACTTCGATCTGGGACATAATTTCGGCATCATCTCCCCGGTGTTCTCTGGATACACAATCTTCCTCTGGGACGTGTATTTGGAGAACAGCGGGGAGGTGTTGCTGAAATTCTGTCCCTGATCGGAGTAGACTATGGAAACTTACCCTAGCTATGCATCCTCGGGTGGGATTAGGACCTATCTTCACCTATTAGAGAGTATAGACATCGTGTAGGACCTACACTAGGTACATGTAAAGGAATTTCCTTTTCATTTGCCGATGTCATCAAGGATGAATGACCGTACCTGGATGCTCACGGGTTGGAAACCTGGGGGCGATGTGACTGCAGATTGGGTTTGAAGGACCGAGGCTTTTCTAGATGAAACATTTGCAAAGGTTAAAGGAAGAAACAAGACCACTTGGTGTCCTTGCGATAAATGTGGGAACACGCGTCGACAAACAAAGGAAGAAACGACAAGACATCTTTTCAAACACGAATTTATGAAAGACCAAACCCGGTGGACCGACTATGTTGAAGACAATAATCATAGGAGAGACAAGGCCGTGAGACAACGCATTGAAGACTTGATTCTGATGCCGGGTTGGCAGACATGTTAGATGACTTTGAGGAAGCACAGTTTGATGAAGGAGGATGAGCCAGAGCCAAGCGCGAAGCCGTATTACGACATGTTAGCTGCAGCTGGTCAACCCCTTCACGAGCATACCAAGGTTTCCCATTTGGATGCTATTGGGCGCCTAATGGCTGTGAAGTCCCAGTTTGCACTGAGTCGAGACGTCTTCGATAATATGTTGACGGTATTTGGTAGCCTGCTTCCGGAACGTCACATTCTGCCAAAAAACATGTATCAGTCACAAAAAGTCCTTCGTGCACTTAAGATGCCTTAAGAGAAGATCGATGCCTGTCCTAAGGGATGCATCTTATATAGAAAAGAACACGCGAAAGCAAAGTACTGTCCAAAATGTAATTCCTCATGGTTCTTGGAGGTACACGCTGTTGATGGTCAGAAGAGGCAGCTCACGGTCCCCGCGAAAGTCCTACGGTACCTTCCATTCATACCGAGGGTCCAACGACTGTTCATGAGCGAGGAATCTGCAAAACAGATGACATGACACAAAAATAGAACTCGATACAAACCAGACAAGCTTGTACATCCATCCGCTGCTGAATCATGGACCCATTTTGATGGGATCCACCATGTTAAAGCTGCTGAAGCTCGTAATGTACATGTTGCATTGGTGACAGATAGCTTCAATCCTTACGGAATGTCGGCAGCCCCATACACTTGTTGGCCTATGCTCATTATCAATCTCCCCCCTCCCCCGGCATTATCTTTGAACGACAGAACATTTTCCTATCGTTGATAATTCCTGAACACCGAGGGAATAATATGAGTGTGTATATGGAGCCTTTGATTGATAATTCCTGAACACAATGAAGATTACAACATAGACCCAAACACATATGCCGAAGAGTTTTATCAAGAAGATGGGTTAGAAAGACATTTGAGATAGACTTCAGTGAAGCAATCGGAATGGAAGTAGATAATGAAAGAGTTGAGCAGGAGGATGTCTGAGATGTGATTCATAATGTGAAAGAATTAGAATTACTTGAGAAATTATGATTAGGCAACGACAAGGCGATGATGAGGCATGTGATCCAGCTAATGTGGATCATGATGACTATTTCTAATTTGTGTAAGATATGTGTACTAATTTATTTTAAATCTATAACACTATGTTATTTAATGATTATATTTTCTGAATTTATTTTCTAATACGCGTGAATTTATTTCTATTACTTGTACTAACTTACTCTTTGTCATTGTAGGTGACTGATCAAATATGGTGGGGGCGGCAAAGCTATGATGAGGTCGATCAACTCTTTCTTTGGGAAGGGTAGCAGTTCGGCGGAGTCCTCCAAGGGGGCCAACAGGGGAAAAGGGAAGGGTTCAGGGAGTTCGTCGGCGGCTGCAGGTACTTACACTTAGTCTTTTTAATTACAGTGGTTTAGTAGTCTGTACATTTTTAATTTCTATTACCTGTACTTACACACAACTTCTTTTAATTACAGTGGAGAAGCTGCAGAGGAGTACTCGCAGGAGGAGGGCGCCCTCGCCAGTACCCTCTGCGCACAGCTCTAGTGCGGAGGACGACCGAGAGGAGGAGGCAGAGCGAGGGCAGCAGGACGAGGAGGCGGAGCAGGAGGGGGAGGAGGAGGCGGAGGAGGAGGGGGAGGAGGAGGCGGAGCAAGAGGGGGAGGAAGAGGCGGAGCAGGAGGGAGAGGGGGCGGCGGGAGGCGACACACCTAAAATCTGGTTGTGAGGCCCCTCTCAGCTCCTGAGACGACCCATACCTTTGGCTCAACGGCCGGTTATTGCACCCGAGCCTTCCAGGTAATTAACTTGACATGTTCTTACTAATGTTCGACTTGATGTTTATATGGATAATTGAAACTAATAGTTTTTCTGAATCCCGTTGGTAGGGGCTTTGAGATTGTGGAGCCAGGTGCTCACTCTCGCATCCCGATGGCATTTTAGGGCAGCTTTGCAGGATGCACTACCCTGGCATCATACAGAAAGGGGGCCGAGACCAGCCAACGTGGTCGTGGAAGGACTACGCGACCATGGAGGACTTGAAATTAGATGAGAATAGGCAGGTGTATGGGAGCAAGGCGCGGCGGGTGGTGACCAAACTGTGGGTAAGTCTTCTTCATCTTACATTTATCAATACATCACATTCATCAATCATTTTTAAAATTTCTAATACATCCGGTGATTTGTGCAGCATTTCTATAAGTGCCAGGAGGGAATGATGAACCTGGCGGTCCAGGTGGCTGACACGGCCTGCCATAAGCTTGTGTCCGATATGTGGTATGAGACAAAACTGTGTGCCATTGTACAGTTTTATGCTAACTGTGCGCCTAAACATGAGAGGCGCAGCGTGCTGAAAGCGGAGGCGAGAACAATGAGCCTGACAAAAGAACAATTTTTAATGGTAAATGTTCAACATTTATTTTTTGATTAATTACACACAATTTTATTTTATATGTCGTACTTGATGGCGTGCAGGTGCCTCCGTGGTGTCTAGCCAACAATGATCAGTGCTGGGCTATGGTGGTGGGCAAGTGGTTCACGGAGGGTTTTATGGAGAAGCGTCAGCCTGGCCGGGTGCGGCGAGTGCTGATGCCTGGATCATAACACCACCAAGGCAACCGCAACCTCAAGGCGTACAGGAAAAAATGGGTACGTGTATTCATTTATTTATTCCAATGCTAAATTATGCAGAATTTCTAATAAATTTGCTTTTTTCCGCAGTCAGAGGTACATGGCTAAGACATCGGCATCCTCGGGGCCTATGCTTGCTCAAAAAGGGGAAGGCAACCTCCGATGTCACGTACAACCCGGAGGTCCCCCCCCCCCCCCCCCCTCGGCGTATAGCAACTCCTCTGGCCACAGCCGTCTGAGTGACTACACCGAGATGGCAAAGGCGATGAGAGGGCCGGATTTCGATCTACACACGGAGCCCCTTGATGCAGAGGTCATCATGAGGGTGGGAGGAGGTAAGAAGCATGGGCGGTACTAGATTACTGGCTGCGCAATCGACATGGCCAGTACTCCCACTCTCACGCAGCTTCGTGCTCGACAAACCGACTCCACACCCCCTATACGCCAGCGGCCAAGCACTCTACAGATGCAGATGGAGCAATTTAAGGTTATTTCAGTTGCACTCATCGTTAATTGAGTTTTACACATGTTAGCTTTATATTCTAACCCATGGATCATATTTTGTAGGCCCAGATGTAAAAATAAATGGATAATTGAAGCTTCTATTGCTGAGTCATACATTCTGGAGGAGGTTTCCAACATCACATCAAAATACTATGCTGACAACCTTCCTAGCATGCTTAATCCACCCCCTCGTTACAATGTTGGCGAGCATGAATCGAATCTCAGTCTTTTCCAAGGGCAACTCGGAAGTACAAGTAGTTCGGCCATCAAGACCTTGAATCATGAAGAGTGGAGCAAAATCATGCTATATGTGTTGACCAACCTTGAAGAAGTCGTGTCGTACGTAGAGTAAGTTTTCAACAAGCATTTAGTATTCCAATACTTTGTATTCTGCATCCAACCCCATTGTTTCTCTTTGGTATACAGGGAATTTCATGGAGAATTCTGGCACGGACCTAGGGCCCCTACCTTACACGAAATGGACACCCTTCTTAGGTAGGGTGCAGGAGATGGAAGACCTAATTTCATTTCTTGGTTCTCACAAAAGGTAATGTCCAATTTAGCTTGTTCGTAGTTCGTAGTATGACATTACAAGTTGCTCCCCTATAATTTGACGAAATTGTATCCTGCTTTGAACTTGTAGGCTCAAAAAGATACTTCTATGAGTGCTGAGTTGTAATAGGTTTCCAAAGGCTTTGCCTATAGGGTCAAGTCATTTGGCGCTTATGATGTGAATGGGTATCGTTTTCACACAACAAGCCACGAGTAGAGTCGCCCCAATCGAAGAACCACAAATACTGGAGTTTTTACTCTAGGAGATGATGAACTCAAGTACTATGGAACAGTCGAATAAATATACGAACTGGACTTTCATGGCTCGAAACCCCTGAAACCAGTCATATTCAAATGCCATTGGTATGATCCTCAAGCTGCGAGATGGACCCCGAATCTTGGGCTAGTCGAAATTCGACGGGTCGTCCGTGTACAAAGGAGACGATGTTTATATTGTGGCCCAACAGGCCACACAAGTCTATTATCACTCATACCCATGCCAAACCGACCAACATCTCCTAGGTTGGGATGTTGTGTACAAAGTATCGCCATGCGGCAAACTACCTGTCTCAAACAATGAAGATTACAACATAGACCCAAACACATATGCCGGAGAGTTTTATCAAGAAGATGGGTTAGAAAGACATTTGAGATAGACTACAGTGAAGCGATCGGAATGGAAGTAGATAATGAAAGAGTTGAGCAGGAGGATGTCTGAGATGTGATTCATAATGTGAAAGAATTAGAATTACTTGAGAAATTACGATTAGGCAACGACAAGGCGATGATGAGGCATGTGATCCAGCTAATGTGGATCATGATGACTATTTCTAATTTGTGTAAGATATGTGTACTAATTTATTTTAAATCTATAACACTATGTTATTTAATGATTATATTTTCTGAATTTATTTTCTAATACGCGTGAATTTATTTCTATTACTTGTACTAACTTACTCTTTGTCATTGTAGGTGACTGATCTAATATGGTGGGGGCGGCAAAACTATGATGAGGTCGATCAACTCTTTCTTTGGGAAGGGTAGCAGTTCGGCGGAGTCCTCCAAGGGGGCCAACAGGGGAAAAGGGAAGGGTTCAGGGAGTTCGTCGGCGGCTGCAGGTACTTACACTTAGTCTTTTTAATTACAGTGGTTTAGTAGTCTGTACATTTTTAATTTCTATTACCTGTACTTACACACAACTTCTTTTAATTACAGTGGAGAAGCTGCAGAGGAGTACTCGCAGGAGGAGGGCGCCCTCGCCTGTACCCTCTGCGCACAGCTCTAGTGCGGAGGACGACCGAGAGGAGGAGGCAGAGCGAGGGCAGCAGGACGAGGAGGCGGAGCAGGAGGGGGAGGAGGAGGCGGAGTAGGAGGGGGAGGAGGAGGCGGAGCAAGAGGGGGAGGAAGAGGCGGAGCAGGAGGGAGAGGGGGCGGCGGGAGGCGACACACCTAAAATCTGGTTGTGAGGCCCCTCTCAGCTCCTGAGACGACCCATACCTTTGGCTCAACGGCCGGTTATTGCACCCGAGCCTTCAAGGTAATTAACTTGACATGTTCTTACTAATGTTCGACTTGATGTTTATATGGATAATTGAAACTAATAGTTTTTCTGAATCCCGTTGGTAGGGGCTTTGAGATTGTGGAGCCAGGTGCTCACTCTCGCATCCCGATGGCATTTTAGGGCAGCTTTGCAGGATGCACTACCCTGGCATCATACAGAAAGGGGGCCGAGACCAGCCGACGTGGTCGTGGAAGGACTACGCGACCATGGAGGACTTGGAATTAGATGAGAATAGGCAGGTGTATGGGAGCAAGGCGCGGCGGGTGGTGACCAAACTGTGGGTAAGTCTTCTTCATCTTACATTTATCAATACATCACATTTATCAATCATTTTTAAAATTTCTAATACATCCGGTGATTTGTGCAGCATTTCTATAGGTGCCAGGAGGGAATGATGAACCTGGCGGTCCAGGTGGCTGACACGGCCTGCCATAAGCTTGTGTCCGATATGTGGTATGAGACAAAACTGTGTGCCGTTGTACAGTTTTATGCTAACTGTGCGCCTAAACATGAGAGGCGCAGCGTGCTGAAAGCGGAGGCGAGAACAATGAGCCTGACAAAAGAACAATTTTTAATGGTAAATGTTCAACATTTAATTTTTTGATTAATTACACACAATTTTATTTTATATGTCGTACTTGATGGCGTGCAGGTGCCTCCGTGGTGTCTAGCCAACAATGATCAGTGCTGGGCTATGGTGGTGGACAAGTGGTTCACGGAGGGTTTTATGGAGAAGCGTCAGCCTGGCCGGGTGCGGCGAGTGCTGATGCCTGGATCATAACACCACCAAAGCAACCGCAACCTCAAGGCGTACAGAAAAAAATGGGTACGTGTATTCATTTATTTATTCCAATGCTAAATTATGCAGAATTTCTAATAAATTTGCTTTTTTCCGCAGTCGGAGGTACATGGCCAAGACATCGGCATCCTCGGGGCCTATGCTTGCTCAAAAAGGGGAAGGCAACCTCCGATGTCACGTACAACCCGGAGGTCCCCCCCCCCCCCCCCTCGGCGTATAGCAACTCCTCTGTCCACAGCCGTCTGAGTGACTACACCGAGATGGCAAAGGCGATGAGAGGGCCGGATTTCGATCTACACACGGAGCCCCTTGATGCAGAGGTCATCATGAGGGTGGGAGGAGGTAAGAAGCATGGGCGGTACTGGATTACTGGCTGCGCAATCGACATGGCCAGTACTCCCACTCTCACGCAGCTTCGTGCTCGACAAACCGACTCCACACCCCCTATACGCCAGCGGCCAAGCACTCTACAGATGCAGATGGAGCAATTTAAGGTTATTTCAGTTGCACTCGTCGTTAATTGAGTTTTACACATGTTAGCTTTATATTCTAACCCATGGATCATATTTTGTAGGCCCAGATGGAGGCGACGTTCCAGGCACAGGTCGAGGCGACGGTCCAGGACCAGTTGTGGGCCGAGCGAGAAAGGATTGAGCAGGAGAATGCAAGGAGATGGGAGGTCTATGCTGACCTTGGGCTTTCCGCAGCCACCGCCGTCACCATTCGGTCCACCGCCGTCACCATTCGGTCCACCACTTGGAGCTCGTGTCGGTACTCCGACTCCTGTGAGTGACTTCATAACCGTGTACTTTCATTTGTTATAGTGACTTAGCACTTTCCAAACTTAGGATAGAAAATACAAAGACTTAGTATACAAACTACAATGACTTAGTAAAATCACTTAGCTTAACACATTCAATATCTTCAACTTTGAACAGAATCAATCGGCGGCATCCAATGAAGGGCCAATCAATCCAGATCTGTCGCCACCTCAGTCGTTGCCGTGTCAGCTTCCGCCGTCGTCGTCGCAGATGCCGCCATGGGCTTGGGCTACGCAGCAAACACATCCGCCTCCGCCTCCGCCTCCGCCGCCAGCGGACGAGTGAGTGGTATGTATCCTAGTTTATATGTATCGACCTTGTATGAACTTGGTTCTGGAATTTGGACTCGTATGAGCTCTGTATAAACTTGTTTATGGACTTTGTATGAATTTCTGTGGACGTGTATGGCTTATGGTGTTTGTGACTTGGTGAAGCGATATATGAATTTCTATGATGCATATAAACTGTCTGCGATGTTAATTGTGATACATATGAACTGTGTGTCATTGTTTTGCTGTTTGGGGACATTTAAAAGCAAAATCAGAAAAGTTTGGGCAGATGGTAAGCCTGTTTGCCGTGTGCAAAGTCCTGACACACGACAAATATCCAATGTTTGCCGTGTGCCAGGACTTTGCACACGACAAACCAGTGGTGTTTGCCGTGTGCAAAGCACACGTGACACATGGCAAACCAGGGGTCACGTGACACACGACAAACCAGGGGTGTTTGCCGTGTGCCTGTCCATCTGTCTAGGAACATGGATATAATGCGTCCGATAACCATTTTGCTGGCTTACTCCGACTCCACAGAGCAAATACAAACTTTTTTTTTTCTTGGATGCAGTATGCATCACATACGGATTGTTGTTTCTTCACAGGACAAGAAGGTCCAATAGTTCAAGCGCTTTATGACCTCATTCTTGAGGACATGAGATCTGGTCCGCCATCTGTTCGCATCCCCGTCCCATACTAAAAGCTGTTTGTACTTTCAGGTATGGCAATACGCCTATACTGTTAATCAGTCGGTTGTAAGCTCAGTCATGTAAAGTGTATGTACGCCACCTAGATGTCGCTTTGTCCTTGTCATCATGGTTGGACAAGGAAAGCAGCAGGAGTCCGAGGCGAACAAGATGGCCGCGTGAAGCGTCGGCGTCCATAATGTGTTATTAGAGTCGGTAAGGAGTCTGGGTCGGTTTGTAACAGGCCGGCCTACAAATCCCGCTCTCTTGCATCATCTTTTTTTTTTCGACGAACTTCTCTGCATTATCCTCTCGTCGCCTGCCGATCCGGCGACAAGCATGGCGCAAGAGCAAGCGAAGCGTTTGCACAGCGGCTGCTCGGCTCAGATAAGATGCCGTTGGCATCTCCTTCCACGGACCCGTCTTACGGTTCAATCTAGATTATTCGGCCGATCATCCATATGGATTTGTTGCGTGGCACTGCGGCTGGACACAACTCGGCGGAGGCGGAGGAAGAGGATCGTTGGATAAGACGGCGGATGGCGCCAAGCTGGAGAGGCTCTGAGCTGGTAGTGGTCCGGTGGTGGTGCGCCGGCGGAACAAAAAGGAGGGGGCGCGGCGGCATCGGCGGCGCGACAGAGCGGGAAGGTGGCGCGGCGGCATGGCAGCGCGCTTGCAGGAGGCAGCCGTGCGCGGGGAAGAGAGGAGGCGGGCGGCGGGGCGGAGGCGACGGACGCATCCGCCGGCCGGCGTTGACCGAGGCGGGCGGCGACGCCGGCGAGCGTGGGAACCGACCGCGGGGCCTTAATGGGCCCCCGCGGCCTTAATGGGCCGCACTCTTAATGGGCCGGATTTCTCGCGCAGGCGCCCCACCCAGTTTCGTCGCTGCTTGCGGGCAAGGCTGCAAACCCGCAAGCGCCCCCCACCCAGGTTTAGTACCAAATCGGGTTCTTTAACCCGAGATTATCGGCGTAAAACCCGGGTTCTCCCAGTAATAGCCTCCTCGGATATTAGGTAGACTAACCCGCCGCAGCTCGCTTTGCTCTGTGCCTCTGTTTGCGTTTCCCTGCAGATTCCCGCTGGACTCCGACATCGACCCCACGAGTTTCTGCAGCATCGTCGTTGGTGAGTGGCGCAGGAGATTTCAGTGTTCTCTGATTGTGTGTGTTCTCTGTGCTTTGCAGGTCAGGAATGGCCGCCGCCGCGTTGCTGCTGAGCCCCCCGCGTCCGGTGGTGGTGGGCCCGGGGAAGAGGCCCCGCTGGGGTTTCACCAGTCCACGTAGCTGTGGGTCAAGCTCTGACGAGCGATGGGACCTTCACAAGAGAGAGTGAAGCAGGAGAGTGAAGAGAAGAAGAGCCCGAGTTCTGGCGGCTCCAGTAATGATGCTCGCTGGGACCTGCACAAGCAGCGAGTGAAGAGCACCACCGTGACTGAGCAGCAGCAGCAGAGTGTGATGAGCTCTAGTGATGACGAAGACAAGAAGAAGGTTGATGAGGAGGAGACTGTCAAGACAGCTGATCAGCTGTACGCAGGACCCGGTTTCCTAGTTGCCTCCCCGGACCCGAGCGAGCTCCCTATGCCCCCGGCTTCCTGGCTGCTGCGTCGCCGGACCCGTGTGTGAGTGAGCGAGCTCGTATGATTAAACTAAGTCTAAGTCGTGTAATTGCCTGATTTGAAGGCTTATATATAAAGCCTATAATAAAACAGCCGTAGAATAAGGCTGTTGTCTAATGCTATAATAATAAATAAGGCTTATAAGCCTATATATATAATAAAACAGCCTAAATAAGGCTTATAAGCCTATATATATAAATATAATAGCCGTATAGTCCCTTCTTCTTGTGTAAGCTTGGCTATATATAAAACAGCCGTAGATAAGGCTGAATATAGCCATCGTAGCTAGTAGTAGGTTATATAAATAGTAAACAATTTTTTTTGTCTATCACGTTCTTCTATGACTTGCCACGTCTTTGTAATGATATTTTTTATCTAACAAAACTGGTTCATTATTGAAGTAATTTTTTTTTCTAAATTTCAATTAGTGAACAACATCGTAATTAATTTACTCTGACGCGTACAGCTAGTTTTGCTATTTTCAACTACAATGAGCTTGTTCTGGTTTATTCTATCTTTTTCTCCCTCACTGAATACTATTGAAACAACTAAAATCAGTCATAGCCAGCCAACTTATCCCAGCGGAATAGGTACGTTCGTGTTGACGAAAGGAAGCAAGGGCAACCAGAGCTCGGCGCGTTGCACGCCACTTGGGTTGCTGTCAGTGGCGGACGCAGGGTTTCAGAATTGGGTGTACAGAGATTCCAAACTATATACCTCTTCAAGGGAAAAAAATCCACACAAGAATCATGCATAACACATAGTCTACTGTAATTCACCCTTGCTACACAATGTCATTTTTGTTGGGAAATCATATGGTCGACGTTGTCACGAGATGCTAATGCAATATATCACTTGCTCGTTGAAACCATCAAAATAACCTAACATGGCACTCTTATGAGATATGCTGATGCCCTTCCTTTTCTCACTTCCACTAGTCAAAGAATTAAGAATCCACAAAGAGCGCACGCCTCCTGAGAGCTTGCGGCCGGCCGCCGGCGTAGCCTTCCGTAAGAGAGTGTGTTCCTCTCTCCCGCCAATATTAGCCCTCACCCCGGCACATGAATCTGCGCGACTGCGCCTAGACACCACGCACTCTCGCTCCCTTGGCAAGCTGCCTGAGGATGGTACATGTTGTCAATAATAGTAGGCCAGCCAATCGTTGCATCATGGGAGAGGAGAAAGTTTTAGATATTTGCTAGGCTATGTCGAGTTCCTGAGGTCAAATATACAGCTCTGTACAAACTATGAGTGATCATATGGATTATATTCATACAAACTAGTAGTGTTTTGCAAAAATTATTAGGTGTACAGATGTACACCCATGTCCATATACTGGGTCCGCCCATGGTTGCTGTCCGATCGGACCGTTGGCGTTGACCACTAGCAGTCACTCGCCATATGTTACTATGTTCTACGGTTAGCAAACGAAATCGTGCTACCCTCTCTCGCATTACTGCGGACAGATTCTTACAACACGATAAACAATATAATGCCTGTGCCGTTGCGCCGCCTCGCCATACTCCTTGCCTTACTCTTCGGCATTCTCCAATGGTAAAAGATAGTAGCTAGCTCTAAGCACTATAAAAGGCAACCCTTACAATGATATACCTCTTACCATATAGCTCATAATATAAACGACCTCACACGTCATCCCCACGTAGTTTCGAAGTGCGTGTATGAGATTATTTCTTAATTAAGAGATAGTTCTCTCTTCTATTAAAATATATATAAAAAATATTCTATAAGCTAGCTAAGAGTTAACCATTGGAGGAGGCCTTCAGCCAGGAGACAACTACTACTAACTGCATCTGCACCACTTTAGCATCTTGCTCCTTGTCGATCTACAAAGAGAACATGTTGGTAGAAACCATATATGTGCAGTGTCAAGAAATTTAGAGGAGGGTGAACCTTTGAAGAAAGAGAACGGAGAGAGCACCGCGCCACCAGTGCTCAAGATGGCCGGAGTGATGGCAAGCGTTGCAACTGGCGTGATGTGCTCCGTCATCGACAAGCTGACAACCTTGCTTGCGGACAGGGAAGTACAGGCTAATCAGCGACGACTACATCATGCGCTGTTTGCGCTACATGAGAGACGAGCTGAGCAGCATGCACGCCGCGTTGCAGAGGCTGGCTGAAATGGACGATAGCCAGATCGACGTGCAGCAGACCAAGGAGCGGAGGAGCAAGGTGCGTGAGCTATCCTATGACATTTTTGCCTCGACCGGTTCATCCATCTTCGCAGCTCCAACAGAGGAAAAAGCTACTTCACCACCCAACCTATGAGGGAGGGCAGGGTCGAAGCCAGAAAATTTTGGCACCGGGGTCCGATGCATTCGACGCCGGGTCTACCACATGTAAAAACTATGTTGAACAGTAATTTTCCTTCGAGTTTGACAAAATCGGTCGGGGTCCGGCGACCCCGGCGGCTGCATGCAGCTCCGCCCCTGAGGAAGGGAACACATCACCCCCCAAAATATGAAACTGGCTTATTTACCCTCTAAACTTTGCAAAACAGGACAAATCACCCCTGAAGCAGTTTTGGACAGCTGTTTGCTACAATAACACTCCTCAAATTAGCCCACGGTTTGAAGCGGGTTGAACCTAAAAAGAAAAGGTAAACTTTGTGGCTAGGCCTACAAGGGGTCCGGTTCGGCCCGTTTGAGAGGTCCCTCCACTCCTCAAATTAGCCCCCGGTTCGAAGCGGGCTGAACCCAAAAAGGAAAAGGGCAAATAAGAAAAGGGGCAAATAGGTCATGATTCTGTCGATCCGTGGAGACCCTATGGTCGAACCTCCAGCGTTGCTCCTCCTCGACTCGACCCCAACAGCCTTGCTCCTCGCTCCCCTCTCCGCCCGGCGGCGGCCGCGCTCCTCTCTTCGGCCGGTGGCGGCCAGGCTCCCCTCTTCGGTCGGCGGTCGCCTTGCACTCCTCTCTGACTGGTGGCTGCGCTTCCCTCTCTAGATCACCGTGGTGCATGCCTCCAGATCGAGGCTGCCACCGCCGACATCAGCTTTCGGCCTCCGAGCTGGTCTCCACGCCTGCCGCCTCCATGCAGATCGATCGAGGTCAAATGATCTGTGAATCTCGGACTACATTCCATAAAGAATCAAATGTAGCATCTACTAGGCAAGATGTAGTGGATCTTGGAGTACATTCCATAAAGAATGATCCGTGGGTTACTTGGGATCGACAACTTAATAATGATCTTGAGTCAAAAAGGAGTACAGAGCTGGATAGATACTTGGATGAGGACCCAATTCCAAGGTCTCAAGAATTTGATATACTGAAATGGTGGATGGGCAATGCAAGCAAGTACTCGGTTCTTGCCCGTATAGCAAGAGGTCTCCTAGCAATTCCAGCTTCTTCTATAGCTTCAGAATCAGCTTTTAACACTAGTGAGAAAATAATCAGTGATTTACGTAGCAGTTTGACGCCTGAGATTGTAGAAGCGCTCATTTGCACACAGGGCTGGTACCGAGCTGAAGGTAAATTTCATTCTTGATCTATGTTTTCTTGAAAAAAAAGGAGTCTTGACATTATTCTGTCATATTTCAGTAGGAGTATAAATCTAAATTGTGTTGGTTATGGGTGAAGACAATACCAACTACACTATGCATGGCTTCTTATATTGCTTATACAACATACTGTATTTTTATTTTTTGATGGTAACAGCACACTAAAAATATTTTGTGATGGTAATAACATACTGAAAATATATTGCTGTTTGTCTAATTTGAGATGATGTTTGTCTAAAGTCTAGTCAGACATGATATTTGGTCTCGTTTTAAAGAAAGAGAGATGTGATTTGGTTATGGTTGTAGACAAACTAATCGTGCTTGTAGACACTTGATAATGGTTTAAGATGTCCTGTTTGCTGGAGGTGTTGTTCATTTATGTCACAATTACTGAGGGGTACAACTAATACTATGATTCTCTTTGCCTTGTAGGCTATGATTTGGATCTGGCAATTGCTTTAATTGGTGTTTGCTGATCTGCAAGGTCCAATACTTGGTTTAGAGGTTCACAACTTTGCAGTTTCCATTAATTTCATCGCGAGAGATAAGTTCAGAAGGTTCATGGTATGTTTGGTCACTGGGTAGTCTGAGTCAATGTGTGTTGTCTGACAATAGCAATCAGGTAACCATATTTATTGTTCAAATAAGCAATTCATATAGTAATAAGGAACTTGTCATTGAATATTTATTTCTAAAACCATGCAAAAAATATTTCAAGAAAACTTACGTGCCAATAATATAATGAACTTTTATGCACAAGTTACAATATTGAACACAATCACAACTATGTGCTCTGCACTACAGATACTGGAGAAACTAGGAGGATCTCTTCTTCGGTTGCCAATTTAGCATCAGGTGCTAGGCCAAACTAAACAATTTTTTTTGTCTATCACGTTCTTCTATGACTTGCCACGTCTTTGTAATGATATTTTTTTATCTAACAAAACTGGTTCATTATTGAAGTAATTTTTTTTTTCTAAATTTCAATTAGTGAACAACATCGTAATTAATTTACTCTGACACATACAGCTAGTTTTGCTATTTTTCAACTACAATGAGCTTGTTCTGGTTTATTTTATTTTTTTCTCCTTCACTGAATACTATTGAAACAACTAAAATCAGTCACAGGCAACCAACTTATCCTCAGCGGAATAGGTACGTTCGTATTGACGAAAGGAAGTAAGGGCAACCAGAGCTCGGCGCGTTGCACGCCACTTGGGTTGCTGTCCGATCGGACCGTTGGCGTTGACCACTAGCCGTCACTCGCCATATGTTACTATGTTCTACGGTTAGCAAACGAAATCGTGGTACCCTCTCTCGCATTACTGCGGACAGATTCTTACAACACGATAAACAATATAATGTCTGTGCCGTTGCGCCGCCTCGCCATACTCCTTGACTTACTCTTCGGCATTCCTCGATGGTAAAAGATAGTAGCTAGCTCTAAGCACTATAAAAGGCAACCCTTACAATGATATACCTCTTACCATATAGCTCATAATATAAATGACCTCACACGTCATCCCCACGTAGTTTCGAAGTGCGTGTATGAGATTATTTCTTAATTAAGAGATAGTTCTCTCTTCTATTAAAATATATAAAAAAATATTCTATAAGCTAGCTAAGAGTTAACCATTGGAGGAGGCCTTCAGCCAGGAGACAACTACTACTAACTGCATCTGCACCACTTTAGCATCTTGCTCCTTATCGATCTACAAAGAGAACATGTTGGTAGAAACCATACATGTGCAGTGTCAAGAAATTTAGAGGAGGGTGAACCTTTGAAGAAAGAGAACGGAGAGAGCACCGCGCCACCAGTGCTCAAGATGGCCGGAGTGATGGCAAGCGTTGCAACTGGCGTGATGTGCTCCGTCATCGACAAGCTGACGACCTTGCTTGCGGACAGGGAAGTACAGGCTAATCAGCGACGACGACATCATGCGCGGTATGCGCTACATGAGAGACGAGCTGAGCAGCATGCACGCCGCGTTGCAGAGGCTGGCTGAAATGGACGATGGCCAGATCGACGTGCAGCAGACCAAGGAGCGGAGGAGCAAGGTGCGTGAGCTATCCTATGACATTTTTGCCTCGACCGGTTCATCCATCTTCGCAGCTCCAACAGAGAAAAAAAGCTACTTCACCCCCAACCTATGAGGGAGGGCAGGGGCGAAGCCAGAAAATTTTGGCACCGGGGTCCGATGCATTCGACGCCGGGTCTACCACATGTAAAACTATGTTAAACAGTAATTTTCCTTCGAGTTTGACAAAATCGATCGGGGTCCGGTGACCCCGGCGGCTGCATGCAGCTCCGCCCCTGAGGAAGGGAACACATCACCCCCCAAAATATGAAACTGGCTTATTTACCCTCTAAACTTTGCAAAACAGGACAAATCACCCCCTAAAGCAGTTTTGGACAGCGGTTTGCTACAATAACACTCCTCAAATTAGCCCACGGTTTGAAGCGGGTTGAACCTAAAAAGAAAAGGTAAACTTTGTGGCTAGGCCTGCAAGGAGTCCGGTTCGGCCCGTTTGAGAGGTCCCTCCACTCCTCAAATTAGCCCCCGGTTCGAAGCGGGCTGAACCCAAAAAGAAAAAGGGCAAATAAGAAAAGGGGCAATAGGTCATGATTCTGTCGATCCGTGGAGACCCTAGGGTCGAACCTCCAGCGTTGCTCCTCCTCGACTCGACCCCAACAGCCTTGCTCCTTGCTCCCCTCTCCGCCCGGCGGCGGCCGCGCTCCTCTCTTCGGCCGGTGGCGGCCAGGCTCCCCTCTTCAGTCGGCGGTCGCCTTGCACTCCTCTTTGACTGGTGGCTGCGCTTCCCTCTCCAGATCACCGTGGTGCATGCCTCCAGATCGAGGCTGCCACCGCCGACATCAGCTTTCGGCCTCCGAGCTGGTCTCCACGCCTGCCGCCTCCATGCAGATCGATCGAGGTCAAATGATTTGTGAATCTCGGACTACATTCCATAAAGAATCAAATGTAGCATCTACTAGGCAAGATGTAGTGGATCTTGGAGTACATTCCATAAAGAATGATCCGTGGGTTGCTTGGGATCGACAACTTAATAATGATCTTGAGTCAAAAAGGAGTACAGAGCTAGATAGATACTTGGATGAGGACCCAATTCCAAGGTCTCAAGAATTTGATATACTGAAATGGTGGATGGGCAATGCAAGCAAGTACTCGGTTCTTGCCCGTATAGCAAGAGGTCTCCTAGCAATTCCAGCTTCTTCTATAGCTTCAGAATCAGCTTTTAACACTAGTGAGAGAATAATCAGTGATTTACGTAGCAGTTTGACGCCTGAGATTGTAGAAGCGCTCATTTGCACACAGGGCTGGTACCGAGCTGAAGGTAAATTTCATTATTGATCTATGTTTTCTTGAAAAAAAAGGAGTCTTGACATTATTCTGTCATATTTCAGTAGGAGTATAAATCTAAATTGTGTTGGTTATGGGTGAAGACAATACCAACTACACTATGCATGGCTTCTTATATTGCTTATACAACATACTGTATTTTTATTTTTTGATGGTAACAGCACACTAAAAATATTTTGTGATGGTAATAACATACTGAAAATATATTGCTGTTTGTCTAATTTGAGATGATGTTTGTCTAAAGTCTAGTCAGACATGATATTTGGTCTCGTTTTAAAAAAAGAGAGATGTGATTTGGTTATGGTTGTAGACAAACTAATCGTGCTTGTAGACACTTGATAATGGTTTAAGATGTCCTGTTTGCTGGAGGTGTTGTTCATTTATTTCACAATTACTGAGGGGTACAACTAATACTATGATTCTCTTTGCCTTGTAGGCTATGATTTTGGATCTGGCAATTGCTTTAATTGGTGTTTGCTGATCTGCAAGGTCCAATACTTGGTTTAGAGGTTCACAACTTTGCAGTTTCCATTAATTTCATCGCGAGAGATAAGTTCAGAAGGTTCATGGTATGTTTGGTCACTGGCTAGTCTGAGTCAATGTGTGTTGTCTGACAATAGTAATCAGGTAACCATATTTATTGTTCAAATAAGCAATTCATATAGTAATAAGGAACTTGTCATTGAATATTAATTTCTAAAACCATGCAAAAATATTTCAAGAAAACTTACGTGCCAATAATATAATGAACTTTTATGCACAAGTTACAATATTGAACACAATCACAACTATGTGCTCTGCACTACAGATACTGGAGAAACTAGGAGGATCTCTTCTTTGGTTGCCAATTTAGCATCAGGTGCTAGGCCAAACTAAACAATCACTGTCTGCATCTGTGCCTGGAAATTATACATGAACATAAATTCAACACTTGAAAAAAAAATACAGGTCCAAGTTGCTTCCTGTGTATTTCTTAGACTCGTTTCACGCATACAAGCAGCATCAGGACTCCTGGGCAAAAATAGATCACCAAAAAGATATTAAAATAACCTACAGGGGACAAATTCATCATCACAGCTTATCACCTAACTGCTTCTGGAATCGCAATAGTAATTTGGACGCTAAAAATAAAGTGCATCCTTGTTGAATAAGGGAACATAACTACAAACAGTAATACAAGCTTACTTTCTAACAAAAGTCTGTCAAATCAACTACAAACCTCACCAGGCAGAGTATATTGAAACACTGGGGCACTAAACCAATAGAAGATGGTAGCCACTGAGTCCAGACCTCATATTACTCCTATGTAGAAAACTTACAAATGGGTAATATGGAAATCACACAAACTTCTCTAGCTGTAAATTAATTTAGTACAATGAACATGCACGTTATACCCATATTCACTATTCATCGAACTCTAATAATAAAAAGTTAGACCAGACAAAATATAAAATCACACAAGTTTCAAATGCTCTAAAAATATCCTATTCCTATGCATGAAATGGCACCTGAGAGGAAGGAATTGAACAAGGGATGATTCAACTAGCCATGTATGCAACCTGTTCTAGCCACACAAAACAGCATAATGTGACTGTCTCTGAAGGCATTTGTATTAGCATTCCTTCCCAGCTATGTTGCCAAAAACAATTGAAGGGAGAGTTGCAAACTGAATAACAAAGTTCTGTTGGTAAAGCAAGTGATAGCTAATAGGTTGATTGATCTAAACGATAAAAAAAGGAGTAACATACAGTTTGAAAGTTCCAATGACAAGTACAGTGCTACACTGCACCCACACAATCTGATGGACAACAGATAGGCAGAACAATAATTTGCATGTCAATAGATTGTTCTAATAAAAAGAAATCACACGGTACAAGCCTTGTAGCCAGCATATTGACAATCATTGTGTATCCATCAGGTGCTTACCCACTGTTATCTTACAACAAAAGGACTAGGTAATGAGGCTTGTCGCATTTTCAAAAGGAATAGCATGCTGGAGAGACAACAGGTTGCATCACATACAAGACAGACAAGAGTCCTCCACCGTTCTGATGCGATTAGTCGATCCCCCAAAGATGCAAGGACCCCTCAACCTCCTGGTGTAACTGGTGCAGAGGGCATCTTCAGTCAGTCAGCACACTTGACACCTGAAAGATACACCCGGGACTGTATGATGCTGGTCCCAATCAAGAAACCAGGCATCACCATCAGGCCAACTTTCGGCCTCTCCACACCTTCATCTAGGATGATGTTCTTCACAACACTTTCCATGTGGATATCTGAAAAATCACTTCCCTTTTTCACTTGAAAGACCTTGACCTTTGGTTCAAAGGAGTATGCGAGCCTGTGTAACAACCATATGGACTTTGCTAGCTTTAGAAAAGCCTGATAGAAAGGAGTCCTTGGATGGCCACCGCTCATAACATAGTTCCTCTGATCCATGTTGCCAAAGAAAGAACCTTCCATTTTTGGGTGGACGAGTAGTAGGTATTTGCTTCTGCAAAACTTGCCAAAAATTGAATCAGGGTTTTGGCTCAGAACATCCAAAGGATCCATGGCTCGTACTGCAAGGAACTGATGGAAGAAGGCCTCATTGGCAACGCTGATGTTAGAATCCTTGATAGAAAAGCTCTCTTCTTGGAACCCACTGAACATTCTTTGGCAAATATAGGATTCAAAAGCGTACTTCTTGTGAGCCCTTCTTGTGTAAGCTACAGCAGGTTCGATTGCATTAGCAGCCGCATCAAGATCCCATCCTGCAGCTTTCATCATGTTGATCAAAGGCTTTGAAAACTCATGCATCGACTGGTATGCGTTATCAACAGCAGATGTAAACAAACTTGGTGTCAATTCAATGGAAAAGTAGTTCTCCTCTTCATCAGATTCCTCTGATTCCTTGTTAAGAAGGCCCCTTTGTTTCAGTTTCTTCTCCAGCTTTGATTTACGGAGTTTAGCTTCATCGATTTGATGCTGTAAATGGGTAATCTCAGTATCTCTAGTCTGGATCTGGGACTGGAACTTCTTTACCATGACCTCATAGGTCTTCAACAAATTCTGTTGCTCTTGGATTTCAGAAAGCAAGCGTGAATCTTGAGGGGATGCTGCTACTGGCTTAGGATTTTTTTCTCTGTAAGCATGCTTGAGTTCTGAAAGCTTTGTAAGCTCTTCTATGACAAGCTTATCAGCTTCCTGGATCTTGTCAGGGTCATATGGGGTGTGGGCTTCCTGCAACTGGATGTATGCAGATTTCAAAGAGGATATGTTGTTGAATATCCTCCCGATCATAGTGTCCATTGAGTCACCGTTCTGATTCATATTCTCATCAATTGGTTGAGGATGAACTTTTTGGTTATTGCTATCATAATTTTGTGTCTCCTTAGAGCCTGGGCGGATCATTACTTCTCCCCCTCAGGATCAAAGAAGTTAGTAGCCTTCAACTACGCAACCAATCGACATCCACCTGCAAAGAAACTTTTGGATTCAGGTCACAAATTTACAACGAGTTATACAAACTTCATAGGAATGAGCTATAGTTAAGTGTTTCACGGCCAACAAATCAATGATCCAAAGCTACTATATGTTAGCCTCACCAGCTCCCAGGAACACACACTCTGACAATAGAAGAACTCACGGATGAGGAATATACACACAATTTCGTGGCACTGCACACCAGTACCCTCTTTTCACTAATTCACCACACTTAAACACGATATTACACTGATTTTAGTAACACAACTTGCTGTACTTGGCCGCACAACTCGGACAAACACTCATGCAGCAAGCTCCACTAATATGCAGCTACACACTGCATCCAATTAGCACACAGCCATTACTGCTGTAGTGCTGTTTGCCAAATGCCAAACCCTATTCCCTCAACTACGCATGCACTCCGTGCTTCACTGACAAACTGATCAGCTCTGCTCATCACTACTTTGCTCCCTCTTCTCCTCTCTCTCTCTCTCTCTCTCTCTCTCTCTCTCTCTCTCTCTCTCTTCACTTGCTGCACCACCTCTCATTATATAGCAGAAGGCAGCCCTAGTGCCTTGCCCATGAAGACTCAAGTCTTGACCTTGCACACCAAGGCAAAGACTTCGCTTCTTGCACTCAGAGACACACTTGACTTGCACTCTAAGACACACTAGACTTGGGCTAAGACACACTTGACTTCACCATAAGTCAACACTTGACCCACACTAACATGCAACAAGGATTACACTAACACTATATAGGTACTACAAATGCTAGCGCAAGGGGAAAAGGAGGGATAGAGCAAAGTAAATTATGACAAGGTTTGATTGCTAAAATCTAATCGACAACACTCACACAATATGACCTCATCTTAGGCCAAACAGAATAGGAAACTTAAAATATAATGGATTCCCAGGAGACTAGTTGCTTTGAATTCATTAGCCAAGTTAAACGCTTCTATCTTTTTCCAACACCAGGATCCGTTTTAGAGCCACTTGATCAATTGAATCATTAAATTGAGGCCACACAGGGAAGACCAATGCTACAAAACCATACACTTGGTCTGAACTTCACATTCTCAAAAAGAAAGAAGGGCTTCAAACAAGTGAGCAATTACGCCATGATGTTGATTGTTCCAGAACATAAGGCCTAATCTCAACAGTAGTGTTAAAATCACAAGTGCAGTGGGTAACGCTAACACAATTGTTGTTCAGACTGCTCAAGGTGCATGGAATAAGCTACATTTTACTCATTAGGATCTTAGTCGCGTAAGACACTCATGCTATCTAATTTTGACGTGGTATCCATCCTAGGCAATTTAGTCCTTAGAACAATAGAAGGTCACACTACAACAAGCATATGCGTGGAACACCAAAGGCAACAAACAAAAGCAGCACATCAATCACAACCTCAAGCATACCAACAAGCTATATGCTTGGCTCGTTTTGAACGCAGGTTGTATCAATGAGCCAGAGGTGGAGAGCACTACGATGTGGATGAAGGTGCCAGTGTGGACACCGTTTTTTTTATTTTTTTATTTTATGTTTAAGAATAACCAGTGTGGACACCGTTGAGCAGTAGCAGATGAAACTTAAGGTAGTGTACTGCATATGGAGATGGGACACAAATATGTTAGGAGATAAACCTATATTCTAGGGAAGGAAACATGCACAAGAAAATCAATAACTTGACATTCAAAAGGTACACAATGCAAGCAACACAAAGAATAGCAATAGCCAAGGACAGTCTGCAAGAAAATCAACACAAAGAAGCCTGTAGTGCCACCCTGGAATTTACAGCAATAGCAATGTCCAATCAGTTAAGGGGCTAGTACTCAATGATCTTCCTCGACAGACAATAACATAAATATCTACTAAATCACAAGTTCACAACTGCATTGTTCCACAAGGATATGACCAAATTACCTTTGCCTTAAACAAGGAACTGATAACAGGATAAATTGTGATAGGTTGTACTACACTTTTAGGAAGCATTCACTTAGATCAATGCTGGAAGTGCCAGTGTACCCAAAATAATTACAGCAGTGACCTTAAGAACTTATGCAGTAACAGCTAAGCTTTTCTCAGAACTATGAAACAGCAAGAAGAACATACACCGCTTGGTAAAACAGAACTATGAAACAGCACAATTAGCAAGAATTAAGGCAGTCAGTAGGTGCTTATGCTTTATTAATGAACAAAATACTTGTAATGAAAATACCTCAGATAAGCATTTCTGCACGTGAAGGGAAAAGATCTTTAAGTTCTTCAGCAAGTTCAGAGATTTTCCTTCTGAAGATGAAGTGAGTGAAACAAAAAAATCAGACATATTATGCAAAGACAAGTGTTAAAGAGATAATAAACTAAAATAGCAAGCTGCATATTGCTCCTAATTATTGCAATTGCAGGTGAAGGCAACAAATAGCACAAGTGTGCGCTCGCCATGCAGGTGAAACAGCTCTCTGTGTTTTAGCTAATCTCCCAAAACAAGTTATATATCAGTTTACAGGACTAAAAAATTGTAACAAACATAATAAGCTGCGTGTTTTTGACAGGAAGGGAGTGGAAAAGAGTGAAAGAATCTTGTGAGAACAAAGAAATATTTATTAATTAAGAATGAAAACAGGTATACCGTGTACAAATGCCAACACAGTTAAGAAAAAACAGCAACGGGGAGAAATTGTGATAGGTTCTAATACACTTGTAGGAATCATGCACTTAGATCATTGTTGCAAGTGCCAGTCTACCCAAAATAATTACAGCAGTGGCCTTAAGAACATATCCAGTAGCAGCTAAGCTCTTATCAGTACATCGTTCATGAGTAGTGACAAGATAACCTAAGGAATAGGCCTACAAAAATCATTTGTGCACGTGAGAGACAAGCAATTAATCACTACCAAGCAATTAATCACATCGTTCATGAGTAGTGATTTAAGCACAATGAACTGAGCAAGCTCGTCAAAGGAAACCGTAGAACCGGAAGAAAATGGAGGGCAACGAACCTTGAACAATCGGATCCGGCGTTGCAGGAGAATTGGACGACGAGCAGCGGCGCGAATCCTGCGCCCTCGACGGAGAAGAACCACAACAGGATGAGGAGTTGGCAACTAATCGAGCGCGTGTCGGCCGTGAGTGGCGGATCCTGGGCTTCCGCGGTGCGTCCAATGCCGACGACGCGCGGATCTGAAGGGGGAACGGCGGCGCGGGGGGGGGGGGGGGGGGGGGGGGGGGGCGCCGTTAGGTAGCGACAGCGGAGAGGGGCGAGTGGGCGGACGCTGGCGAGGGGCGAGGGGCGAGGGGGGCGGAGAGGGTGCTGAGGGGCGGGGGCCGGACGGCGGCACGACGAGGTAGGGGGACCGGGGCCGGCGAGAGGGAGAGGGCGAGCTGGTGTGTGTACGAGGCAGTTGCAGAGTGAATTAGTCACTGCGTGTGGAGCTGGACTGAATAATTTGTCGTGCTGATTTAGAGAATACTCCATCCGTCTCAGGATACGAGTCACCGTCAAACTTAGCACGGTCTTCAATAATAACATTTGACTCTTAATATCTTTCATAATATAATACTTGTAGCAACAAAATTATAGTCATATGAAAGTACTTTTAAATATGAATACAATTATATTATTGTTGTAAGACAAAGTTTTTATCATACAAGCTTAATTGCAGGTCAAAGTTTTTAAAGTTTGAATTTTGATTTACGTGCGCGCCTTATATCCTGAGACGGAGGGAGTAATTTGTTAGGCTAACATGACACTTAGTGCTCGATCCAATGCTTCGTAGGAAACAATATGAATAAATAGTATTCAATAGTGTCGGTGTTTCGTACCACCGGCTAGTGAATTTGTCTGTTTACGCGTGGGAATCCTGATGGTTAGCGAGTCAAGTACAAGGATGTATTGTTCAGGCAATTTGCCCTACGTCCAGTGGGGTGGTCTGCTCGCGTTGCTCGCTCTGGTGTTCGTAGTAGGGGTTACAAACGGGCGAGGGAGAGAAGAGTTCTCAAGCCTTTGTAGAGTACGTGAGTGTTGTGTTAGAAGTGTCCGAGAGTTAGAAGAAGGAGTTCTGGCCTCCCCATTTTATACTCGAATGGGAGGCCCCTTTACAGGGGGTCGGATGAAAAAGGGACAAACCCCCCGAGTGGGTTAAAGAAAAACAAGCCTAAGCCTAGCCTGGTGTCTAATCTCTTAGGTTATGCGTGCTTCTGTTCGTCGTCAGCGGCGCGGCCATCCTTCTGTCATCTTCTGTCATCTCTGTCCGTCAGTCCGCCGTCCGCCCATACCGTGAGAAGAGGCGACGGTGAACAGGGTGCAGGCAGGCCCCTCTTTACCTCCTGGGTAAAGAGGGGGTCCTTCGGGTGTTGCTTGCTAATATCCGCGAGGGTGTCTTGGTTTTAGCTTTATTTATGAGTTAATCCTTTGCTTTGGGGGCCCTGGTATTGCCCCCCGACAGTAGCCCCCGAGCCCCTGGGGGCGTTCTTGCGAACTCGTCCAGGGGTTTTGCTTTTGGCGTTTGTTTGGCTGGTTTTTTTGGTCGTTGGGCGAGCTCGTGGCGTTGCTTTTGTTCGAAGCCTTGCTCTTTTGCCCTTTTCGTTCGTTGATTTCCTCCTACGCGCCCTTTTGCCAAGAGAAGGTGAGGAGTCAGGACAACCTCGTGCTTTTTCCTCGTTTTGGTCGTAGCACGACGCCCATTTGAGTTTTTAGCGGGTTGCTCGAGTGAAGTCCGGCTGTCCGTTCGCTAGAGCGCCGACGGACCCGCTGGGGGTCAGACTTCAACAAAGTCCATGCTGTTCTGTCTCATTCCGGTTCTTGGGGTCGTTCGCTCGACCCCAAGGGCTAGGTGCCTCCTCTTCGAAGAGATTTCCTCATGAGTCACATCAGCCTCGGCTCGAGCACGTCACGTGGGCCCCATGTACTATCGTAAACATGGGAACTTGGCCGCTAGTGGGCCGCCCTTCGCTTCGTCCCTCACTCTTTGTTTGCCCGGGCGGCCATCGGGGCCCGTTCGTGGGCTGGCCTTTCGAACCCGAAACATTTTTGGGCCGTCTGGGGCGCTTGTGGCCCAGGCCATTTAGCCTTACCTCGATGAGGCCTGAGAAGGCCAACCGTCCGACTCCAGGCGCGTCTTTCCAGGTGTGTGTGGCGGTCGTGGTGGGTCCTCCTAAGCGACGTGGGCGGAGTCTCCGGTGTCGTACTGTTAGGGGGAGTTAACGCTTCTTCCCGTTGTCCTGCGGCGAATAAAAGGGGAGATGAGGCTAGAGTTTGTTATTCTTTCTCTCTCTCACATGCCTTCCCTTGAGCTCACCGCCTTGCGTCTAGCCACTCCCGCATTCGTTTCGTCGTCCTTCGGTCTGCCCTGCCCTTCTCCACCTCCGTCGTCGTTGATGGAGTCCTCAAGGCTTCGTGGAGGCGGCTCCTCACGGGGAGCGTCCTCATCTCGTCGTCGCGGAGCGTCTCCTCACCCGTCGCAAGGTACGGCCCCGCCTCGTCTTCGCGAAGCGGTTCCTCCATTCCCCCAGCGGTCGCGCAGCAGATCCGTCCATGGGACCGCTCCGTCATTACCCCCATGCGGATGCGGGGTTTAGTCAACAAGGGCTTAATTCGCCCTTCGACCGCGGCCAAGGAATGGATTATCCCGCAGAGCGAGCTGGAGCCAGCACCTCCAGTTGGGTATGTGGTGGCGTTGGTCCCCTTCTTCGAGCGCGGTATTTGTATCCTCCGCACTGGTTCCTGCGAGGGCTCCTTTTCGAGTATGGGATCGAACTTCATCACCTTAATCCCAACGGTTTCAGTTATATTTCCGGATTCGTCGCGCTGTGCGAGGGATTTCTGGGGATTGAGCCGAACTGGGACCTTTTCCGTTTTTATTTTCGCGTTTCATTGATTCTTTAGGACAAGAAGAAGTCTCCGGTAGGGTGTGCCGGGATTTGTCTCCGTTCCGATCGGGGGAAGGATTTTATTGATTTTGCCTTCCCCACATCCAACAAAGGGTGGCATGACCAGTGGGTTTATCTTCGCAATTTTCCCGAGATGCGATTCCCTCCGTATACTGGGCGTGTTTTCTTTGAAAAGAAGAACCGCCGGGGAAAAGACCTTCCGCTTCCCGACCAGAACCGCCTGTCTGGGATGATTTCCGCCGTTCGGCGTCTGAAAGCGAAGGGATTGACCGGCGCCAGGAGTCATTGCGGCGTTCCAGGCGAGGAGGATCGCACCGCTGATGGAGCGGCGCTTGCCGATGTGGGAGATGAGGTTGGGCGTTGACACTGGATATTCGCCTTTCCTCGGTTGCCATTAATGATTCCGAGGTTATGTCGCGCGTCGGGGACGCGCTTGACAGGAAGAAGATTCCGATGAATTTCGATCCCTGGTGAACCGGTGGCAATGCCCAACGCTGGGTCACTGCAAATCGTATGCCCTTGTCTTGCTTGTATTCCTTTTCTTTAGTTTATTGCCTTTTGCTTTCCATGTTGCTTTGGTAATTCAGCTTATCCTCCTTTGGCAGTCGGGCTTGAATTGGTACAAGAGCCGACCTCGGCTTATGGAGGTGGAAGAATGGAAGCGTTTGACCGCTCGGCGTAGGGCGGCCCGAGAGATGAGGAGAAAGAACTCCCGAATTCGTCGCTCGCAGCGGAAGGCGAAGAAGGAGAAGGCCGGTATTTCTGACTATGCCGACTCCACTGACGTGTCTGAGGACACGGACACGGAGGCAGAGGCGACGGTCTTGGCGTTCGCGCAGTCTGCGGACCCCCTGGAGGATGCCGTTAGTGAAGGTGGTGATGATGATGATGACGACCCCGACGAGGGGGATGACGATGGCGGCGTCGCGTGGGACGAACTGGAGAAGGAAGGGTCACCCGACCCTCGCCAGACTCCCGTCTCTCTCTCCGTCCCTGAAACTTCGGGGTCGGGAGAGAGGGTTGGTCCTCTTCCTCCACCGCCTCCGTCGCGGCAATCTGTGCCTGCTTCAGGCGACTCCCGTTCAGGGTCTACCCTGCCCCGCGCTGGCACCCCATCACAGATGCCCGTGCTGCCGTGGGCGAAGAGGTAAATCTCCTTTGATCTACTCTCTCGTTCAACCCTTTATTTCTTTCTGAAGTTTAGATTTGTAAACTTGACGGAATTCAGGAGCTTTGTGAGGGATACACCGGAGCTACAGCCGCACAAGCGGCTTCGCTCAACCGCTCCCCCGTCCCGCGTGGAGGCCGCGGCTGGGGATGTTACCAGTGACCGCGTGCCGCCCCTTCCTTGTTCGATTACAGAAGGGGAGGATACTCCCAGGCCTTCAGGGGACGTCGTGCTTCAGGCCGAGCTATCGTCGCTGGGCGGTGCTGTGGAGTCGCCGTCTCCGATCAGTGATTGAGAGCAGCCCTGATTCACCTCATCAGGTGGCTGCGCTTTCTCCGGGAGCGCCAGCCCTGCCTCATCTAGAGCTGGAGGCGAAGGCAATTGCGGAGGGTGAGCGCTGCGGTCGATCCGGTGGATGCTGTCGTGATCGGGTCGGGACCCGACCTCGACGTGGCAGATCAGGAGATCGTTGCCTCAGACGGGACGGTAGGCGTTGATCTTCTCCAGGAGGAGGATGTCCCCGCGTCAATCACCGTCGAGCCGGAGGCTGTTCCTATCGGGGGCCATGCCGCGATTCCGCTGTTGAGTGCTTCTGTCGTCGCTCTGATCCCTGCCGACGGAGCGAGTCATTCCTCGGCTGATCTTCGTTCGGAGCTCCTTCCCTCGACGACCACGGCGGCAGAAGCCTGTGCCTCGACCTCTCTTTCTCCATCACCGCCGGTCCCGATCTCGATCCCGCTCGAGTTTGGCGAGCTAGGCCCTCGGGGCCCATCTGCTGAGGCCGAACTTGAAGAAGGCTGGGGTTGGATGGAGGCGGAAGCTGGTGAGATGCTGCGATCCCTGTCTTCTTTGGCCGGGTCGGCGCGGGCGGCTGAGGCCTTATTCAGAGATGTGTTTATCCCTGGTTGTCAGGTTAGTTTTTTCCTTGAACTTGCGTTTTTGTCTTCCTGGTGCAGTTCTGATTTTATTCCCCCTTTTTCCTTGTATAGTCGTTGATGCGGTCGGGTCGCCAGGCACGGGATGCCTTGCTTTGTGAGAGGGAGTCCCGAGAAGAAGCGGGTCGGCTGCTCGTTGCATTGCGTGCCCAGGCAGAGGAGACAGCCTGTCGCCTCTCCGTAGAGCGGGATGCCTTGCCGCGGAGGTGGCCCGCCTACGGGTCGATCTTCAAGATGAAAAGCAACATGGTGACAATCTTCAAGTCTGGCTTGGTGAGGAGAAGAAATTGCGAGAAGGAGCTGATAGGCTGGCTGCTTTTGAGAGATCGGCCAAGGAGGAGGCGAGTGCTCTCGTTGAGCGCGCTCAGCTGGGTCGGGAGGACGCTGAAGCGCATCTTCTCGCGGAGCATGAAGCCCGCTCGAATGCCGAGGCTTCGGTTGCCCAAGAACAGTCAACTCTGGAAGGTTGCTGAAGCGAGCGTCCTTCAAGAGGATCAGGCCAAGGCTGCTGCCGAGTCCGAGCTTGTGCGTGAGCGCGAGCAGCGGGAGCGCGCCGAGGCCGAAGCCCTTGAAGAGCGTGGGCGGAAAGAAGATGCAGAAGGTGTGGCTGCCGTTCTATCGACAGAGATTGAGGTTTTCAAGCAGTCTGTCATGGGTGAGTTCCTCGTACCTTTCTCTTTCTAATCCTTATTTTAGTCTGGGGTTGGCCCCCTGAATTTTGGCTTGGCGTAGGGCTTCCAGGACAAGTCTTGGAGGGGGAGCGTCGTCGACAGGAATTGGAGACCCAGCTTGCTGACCTAGACCAGAAGTCTTCTTCCTTGCAGGGGTCCCTTGAGGCCGTGAGTTTGGAGCACTCCAACTTGCGGCTGGCCTCAGAGGTTGCTCTTCGCAGCTTGGGGAGAGAGGTTCCTATGGAGCCTGCGCCTCTTTGCGTTGCTATTGCTCAACTGGGATACGTCGTGAAGCAGCAGGTGCGTGAGGCTGAGTCCCGTGGTTGCTTCGAAGGTTCCTATCACACCTTCACCGCGGCGCTGTCCCACTACAATGTAGACGTCCTACGCATTAGTGAAGGGATCCCTAGGGAGACTCCTGCTGCCGACCTGGAGGTTTTTCAAGCCAAGGCAAGAGAGGCGGCCCTGGTGGGGGCCGAGGCGCTGGAGCCAGTGCTTCATCCTCCTGAAGCTCTTCCGCCAACCGCCGCGTCAACTTCCCCTGGGTAATATGATCAGTAAAGGGCAACTTTGAGAACAATTTCTTGTAATAAGGTAGCTTAAACATTATGTCGTTTAGCTTGTGAGAACAGTTTGTTTTATGCGTGCACTTTTGTATTTTTGATGATCTTTTTCCCGAGCCATTGATCTTGGTTTTTGTCAGAATGTTGAGCCGTTCTTGGGAATGGTTTTCTTGGGGAGAGTGTCAGTTGTAGCCGCAGGGGCGTAAACCGATCGGCAATTCGACCAATAATCACCCTGCCTGAGGTGGGTGTCAAGCGTTCCGACGCGACCTTGACCTATGTCACATGATTGGACCAAAGGAAAAGGGCAAAAGAGGTGTCTAAGTGTTTAGCGCTGTACTAGGCGTGTGCCATGTTGGTAGCCCCCGAGCGGGGGCCGACCCTGAGAGGGTCGGTCCGCGCTAAAGAGAGAAAAAGAAAAAGACTTTTTACTGAAAAAGCTAATCATAAAGAACGAAGTATTTTATTTGAACTTATCTTGTTATTTGTGTGGCGTAGAGGATCTCGTGCGTCGCGTGTGAGGCCACCCATCTGGGGATAAGGACGCATTGAAGGCTTCTGACAAGGAGTGGTTGGGAGGCAGTCTTGAGCCGCGCCCCGCCTGACTACTGACTTGACTGGTCCTGATGCCGTGTTCCCGTGCGGGGCAGCGGGACTGCACGTTGTTTCTTGCACGTATTGTGTTGATGCGACGCTGACCTGGTGCCAGAAGTCAGTGCCTTTCTCTCGAATCGATGGGACCCTGGACTCTTGCGCTTCTCGTGGGGACCACCAGCCCTTTGGACTTACCGGACCTTTGGACTCCTTGCGGCTATAAAAGGTGAAGGCTGTGCGCTTGGTTGAGTACACCACTACCCAGACCTTCTAGCCATGAGAGAAATCCTCCCACGAAGGGGTCGGCCACAAAGCCGTCCGCCTGAGAATCTTCCTCGTAGCTGTGTTAGGCTTGATGCTAGAGGAATGCTTGCGAGCGGAAGGGGAGGAGACCGTGTGGTGAGGGCCCTCATGTCCTCCATGCCGCGCTCGGTCTGGACTTTGGCATGACTCCGAGGGCGTCCAGGCGGTTCTCCACATCGGCCGTGGCCGATTGAGGAGACAGCTGGTCGACTGTCCAAGCCGGAGTGCACTACGGGCCTTCCCCTGGATGGCACTGTCCATCTATGGGGGGGGGGAGTGACAGAGTGGTCTTGCCACCGTGCTCCACTTTGTTCGCCTCGTATGGCGGCCCGCGCGTGTGCGCAAAGGAGACGAGGGCGTGCTGCAGTGTCAAAGGGCCGGGCCCGGAGGCCTGGCGCCCTTGGCCCACTGGTCGGCCCTTCGTCCTGTACCGTGCGAAGAAGAGGCGAGCTGTGGTGTCACAGAGTCTCTGCTTCTGCAAGGAGGCCGACGGGCGTCTACTTCCTGATGCTAGAGTAATGCTTGCGATGTTCGGTGCAAGCATTGTCATGTTTAGCCTTAGGTGTAGAGCGCGTCCACCTGCCGGTGTGGCCGCCTTTTGGCGGTTTGTATCTTGATTATTATCTATGGCCGTTTGTTGGTCTTTCCTCTTTAAATAAAGAGTTCTCTTCGATCCTTTTTTATTTTCTTGTCTTTATCCGACTGATTGTTCGGTGCTGGCCAAAATCTAGGGGTCAGATCTGGGTAGAAGGTGCGGTCTCGGTGACAGCGCGTTGTGGCCTTCATCCATTTCTCAAACATAGAATAAAAGCAGGATGGAGAGAAAATAAATTGATTTATATTTCGTCTGGCGAAAAAAGGGCTGGTCATTCGTCGTCCCTTCGGTAGGGACTTAAGCGACCGGGTCGGGCATGATATGTTTGAGGGCTACAAAGATCTAGAAGAAACTAAGGGTAGAATCGGCGTAGCTGCTCTATGTTCCAAGCATTGGCGAACTCCTCGCCGTCTGGAGTTTTTAGCTTGTACGAGCCGGGTCGGAGAACTTGCGAGATGATGTAGGGCCCCTCCCATGGTGGGGAGAGTTTGTGATGCCCCTTCTTGCTTTGGACGAGTCGAAGGACGAGTTCGCCGATGTTGAAGGAACGCTCCTGAATTCGACGGCTGTGGTACTGACGCAACGCTTGCTGGTACTTGGCCGACTGGAGGAGGGCGACGTCTCGGGCCTCGTCGAGCTGGTCCAGCGCGTCCTGCAAGTTAGTTTTGTTACCTTGGGGGTCGTATGCTTGTACCCTCGGGGATCCGTAGTCGAGGTCGGTCAGGAGAATGGCCTCTGCCCCGTAGACCATGAAGAACGGAGTGAACCCTGTGGCTCGGCTTTTGCTTGTCCTCAAACTCCATAAAACAGAGGACAGCTCAGTCACCCATTTCCCAGCGAATTTTTTGAGTCGGCTAAAGATGCGGGGCTTGATGCCTTGCAAAATCATCCCGTTTGCACGTTACGACTTGCCCATTCGTTCTGGGATGTGCTACGGAAGCCCAGTCGACCCTGATGTGATGTTGATCACAGAATTCGAGGAAGGGCGCTCCCGTGAACTGCGTGCCATTGTCGGTGATGATGGAGTTCGGGACGCCAAAACGATGGATGATGTCGGTGAAGAACATGACTACCTCCTCCGACCTTATAGTGGTGATCGGGCGTGCTTCAATCCATTTGGAGAACTTATCCACTGCGACGAGCAGGTGGGTGAAGCCCCCGGGTGCGGTCTGGAAAGGCCCAACCATGTCCAACCCCCAGACCGCAAATGGCCAGGTGTTTGGAATATTCTGCAGCGCCTGAGCAGGCAGATGTGTGTGTCTCGCAAAGAATTGGCATCCCTCACAAGAGCGGACGATCTTGGTGGCGTTGGCGACTGCCGTCGACCAGTAGAATCCTTGCCAGAATGCGTTGCCGACCAAGGTTCGTGGGGCCGCATGGTGTCCGCATGCTCCGGCGTGGATGTCCCTGAGGAGCTCGATGCCTTGGTCGGGTAGGATGCACCTTTGGTTGATCTCTGTGGGGCTTTTCTTGAAGAGACTCCCATTTGAGATGTAAAAGGATTTAGCCCGTCGTGCGATTCGTCGAGCTTCGGTTTGGTCGTCGGGGAGCTTGCCTTGGGTGAGGCAGTCCATGATTGGCTTCCTCCTGTCTGGAGGCGGGTCGGCTCCGTTTGCATGGTCGGATTCGACCTCCAGGACCTCATCCTGCTCTGGGGTCAGAGGGGTTTCTGGGCTTTTGGAATTGCCGGCCCCTGAATCAGCCCTCGAGCCTGCTGGGAGCTGTCCTCCTTCTTCTTTTGCGCGCTTGGGGGATGCGATCGACTCGTCATTTCCTCGCTTGCGCTTCGGAGGTGCTACCGATGACTCGTATTGGTCGTTGACAAAAATGCTGGTCGGGACCGATTCCCGACTGGATGCTAATTTTGCCAACTGGTCGGCTGCTTCATTTTGACATCTTGGGATGTGCCTGAGCTCCAAACCATCGAATTTGTTTTCGAGCTTGCGGACTTCTTCGCAATAGGCCGCCATCATGTCGCTTCGGCAGTCAGATTCCTTCATAACTTGATCAACAACCAGCTTCGAGTCGCTGCGGATTTCTAGCTGACGTATCCCTAGGTCGAAGGCGATCCAAAGGCCATTGACCAGGGCCTCGTATTCAGCTACATGAATAGAGGTGGTAAAGTGAAGACGTACCGAGTATTTCATGCGTACGTCGAGCGGAGAGACGAAGACCAATCCGACCCCGGCTCCTTCCTTCATCACTGACCCGTCGAAGTACATGATCCAGTATTCGAGGTCAACGGGGGCAGGTGGTAGTTGTGTTTCTGTCCATTCGGCGACGAAGTCGGCGAGAGCTTGGGACTTGATTGCGCTTCGCGGCACGTAGGAGATCTCTTGTCCCATTAGCTCGAGCGCCCATTTTGCAATCCGACCCGTGGCGTCACGGTTCTGGATAATCTCTCCAAGCAGGGCCGTTGAAACCACCGTCACAGGAATGTGACTCGAAGTAATGGATCAGCTTCCGTTTGGTCATGAGCACTGCGTACAACAATTTTTGGAATTGGGGATAACGGGTTTTTGTTTCCGAAAGTACCTCGCTGACGAAGTAGACTGGTCGCTGTACTTTGTAGACGTGTCCTTCCTCTAATCGCTCGACAACCAGGACCGCGCTGACGACCTGTGTGGTAGCTGGAATATAAAGCATTAGGGGTTCCTCAGGGTCGGGCGGCACCGGGATCGGAGCGCTTGACAAAGTTCGTTTGAGTTTGTCAAGGGCTTCCTGCGCCTCGCCCGTCCACTGGAAACGATCGCACTTCTTAAGCAACCTGTAGAGGGGGAGGACGCGCTCACCTAGCCTAGATATGGACCGGCTCAAAGCCGCAAGGCAGCCGGTGATCCTCTGCACCCCTTTCAGGTCCTTGATCGGGCCCATTTTTTCGATTGCCGAAATCTTCTCAGGGTTCACTTCGATGCCACGTTGGGTGACGATGAAACCGAGAAGCATTCCTCTAGGAACTCCAAAAACGCATTTTTCGGGGTTTAGCTTGATTCGCCTGGCACGCAAGCAGGCGAACGCCTTGTCGAGGTCGGTGACTAGTCGGTCGGCTTTTTTAGTTTTGACGACGATGTCGTCAACATAGGCCTCGACGGTCTCTCCGAGGAGGCCTTCGAATGTTCTGACAATGCAACGCTGGAAAGTTGCACCGGCGTTTCTGAGTCCGAACGGCATCGATACGTAATAGTATGAACTGAACGGGGTTATGAAAGAGGTCGCGAGCTGGTCGGACTCCTTCAATGCTACTTGGTGATAACCAGAGTACGCATCAAGGAAGCACAGTGCTTCGCACCCCGACGTCGAGTCAACTATTTGGTCGATGCGCGGCAAAGGAAAAGGATCCTTAGGACATGCCTTGTTCAGGCTAGTGTAGTCAATGCACGTCCTCCATTTTCCATTCTTCTTTTTTACAAGGACGAAATTAGCTAACCACTCGGGGTGGTACACTTCCTTGATGAACCCGGCCGCCAAAAGTTTTGCGAGCTCCTCACCGATTGCCTTACGCTTCTCCTCGTCGAAGCGGCACAAGCGTTGCTTCACCGGCTTGGATCCGGACCTGATCCTCAAGGAGTGCTCGACGACTTCCCTCGGAATGCCTGACATGTCTGAGGGCTTCCACGCAAACAAATCGACGTTCGCGTGGAGGAAGTCGACGAGCACGCTTTCCTATTTAGGAGTCAGGCTGGCGCTGATGCGCGCTGTTTTCTCCGGTGCGCCACTTGGGTCGAGCGGAATGACCTTGATGCTTGTGTCTTCCTCCACATGCTCGAATGAGCCGGGCCTGTGGTTGGACTCGGGCTGCTCCTCGACGACGTTCGCCGTTATCTCCGCAAACTCCTCAGCAGACAGTGTCACAGTGGTGAGCTCGGCGAACTCTGTCTCACAAGCGTAAGCTCGCTGGAAGGAGGTGCCCACCGTGATGACGCCTTTTGGTCCCGGCATCTTCAGTTTGAGGTATGTGTAGTTGGGGATTGCCATGAACTTGGCGTAGCATGGCCTCCCCATGACGGCGTGGTAAGCTCCATGAAATTCGACCACCTCAAACAGTCAGGGTTTCTGTTCGGAAATTGTTTGGGGAGCTGAAGGTGACTGGCAGGTCGATCTGCACGATGGGCATGGCCTGTGTCCCTGGCACAATGCCATGGAAAGGCGTCGTGGTCGGGCGAATGCGTGCGCGGTCGATGCCCATGTCCTGTAGCGTGTTGGTGTAGATAATGTTGAGGCCGCTGCCTCCGTCCATCAACATCTTGCTCAGGCGTTTCTTGTCGATGACTGGGTCCACCACGAGTGGGTACCGGCCTGGTTGCAGGCACGTAGTTGGGATGATCCGCTCGATCGAAGGTGATGGCAGCCTCCGACCACTTGAGGAAGGCGGGAGTGGCCGGCTCGGCTGCGTAGACCTCCCGTCGGGCGAGCTTGGCGCGACGCTTGTTCCCCACGGCCGCTGGCGCGGGGACGATCACCAAGACCCTGTTCGGTTCGGGGTATGGGTCGACGTTGTCGTCGTCTTCCCGACCCGCAGGAGGATTGACTTTTTTCTTCTTTTCACGTTCCATGCTCTGGAATCTTTCTGAGGGTGGCGCAATCTTTGAGCAAGTGCTTGACTGGTCCGTCGTTGTTGGGGCACGGCACATTCCAAGCCTTCTCGAAGGCGTTGGAGGGCTCTTTCGCTAGAGCTTTTTCGCCTTTGCGCTCAGCGGCGGCGTCGAGTTCATCGTCGGTTTCCCGGTGTCGGCGTCCATTCTTCTTCTTCCTCTTCGCAGGACGCAAAGAGGGTCCCGGTTTGATTTCCTCTCCAGGCGCGTCTTCCCCCATCGCTGACCTCTTGTTGAAGACGGCTTCGACCGCATCCTCGCCTGATGCATAGTCGGTTGCTATCTCCAAGAGGGCAGCGGTGGTACGAGGCTTGGCCCGACCCAGTTCTCGGACTAGTCCTTTGCAGCTAGTTCCAACTACGAAAGCGGCGCAAACTTCTGCATCAGAGATGTCTGGCACGGTTGTGCAGAGACGTGAAAACCTTCTGATGTACTCATGGAGGTACTCCTTGGGTTTCTGCTTGCATGTCTTGAGGTCCCAGGAGTTGCCTGGCCGAGAGTAGGTCACCTGGAAGTTGCCGATGAAGACCTTTTCCAGGTCCGACCAGTCCTGGATCTGGTCAAACGGAAGGTGATCGAGCCAGGCTCGGGTTGAGTCTGTGAGTTACAAGGGTAGCTGTCGAATGATGTAGGAGTCATCCTGTGCTCCAATGGCTAGACAAGCCAAGCGGAAATCCTCCAGCCATGGACCAGGGTTGGTCTCTCCTGAATACTTCATGATGTTAGTGGGTGCGCGAAACCGAGGTGGCGGTTTCGCCCTGCGGATGCACAGACTGAACACCCGCGGTCTGGGCGCGTTGTCTGGGCTCGGGCTCCGATCTTCCGCATCATCGTATCGGCCCCCTCGTCTCGGGTGCCGGGGTCGGTCTAGGTGTGGACCTTGCTGGTCCTTAGCGCGACGCCTTGCGTTGAGAGTGTGACGGACGTCGTGCCTCGAGCCAAGCCGCTCGCGGACTGGCGGCCACCTGTCTCTTCCACCGTTGGGGTCGGCTTGGTGAACCGAGACGTCGTGAATATTAGCGCGTGATCCCTTGCGGGACGGCGCGGCACCAGAGGGACGGCGCTGCGATTGAGACTGCTCCACGTGTTGCTCGGCGGCGCGTACCAACAACGCGGCGGCACCACGTTGTACACGGCGGGCCTCCGGCGTAGGCTGCACTGGGAGGGCCTGCAATAGCGCGGTCGCGGCGGCGATGTTCTGGCTCGGCCACGCTGAAGACTGACGGCTCTTTGCTGCCATCGACGATCTGTTGCTGGACGTCTCGGGCATGGGCTCGCGCTCCGGCCGGGCGCGCTACCTGCCCCTGCTCGCGGTGCAGCTGGGCTTGCTACAAGGCGAGCTGGGCCCTCTCGTGGTCCAGCTCCGCTTGCACGGCGAGAAGTTCCCGGCGTCGCGCTTGGACCCTTTCCTCTGGGGTCAGGGCCCGGTCCTGCTGGCCGCCTGGCAAGCGTGAGGCCTCCGATGGTCGTGGCATGACCAGGATGGGCTGTCCCTGGGGTGGCTTCCCAACTGGTGACTGACGCTGCGGCGGCTCATCACTGGCGTCCAACACATGTCCATCAACGTCTCCCGCCATAAAACATTCCCTCGATGGGTGATGAGAGGCGACGTTGCTGGACTCCCTGGAAGAACGCACATCTTCCTCGTCGAGGAGATCGTCTTCGTCAAGGTCGAAGTCCTCCTCTGCGAGAAGGTCGTGAATCGACTGAGGGGTGTAGTCCGCCATTCCCATGAGTTCGCCGCCGGGGAAGTTGTCGGAGATCTGCTTCCTAGTCGGCTCCTGCACAACTTGAGAAGCGTTGGTGAGCCCGAATGGTAAGGCTGCCTCTGTAGTGGAAAGATCTGGAGGGGGAATTGGCGGTCCCCCGGCCAGTTGTTGCGTAATGTTCGAAAAGGAGTAAAGTACCGCGTGAACGTTCTCCGTGGAAGGCGTCGGGCCCAAGAAGTCGACGAGCTGGCGCCAGAGAGCACCGTCATCGATGTCCAGCAGGCGCGGGCTTCCAGGGGAGAATGCTCCCGGAGGGCAAAGCTCGAGCTCCTGAAGTGCGTGCGTCGTGGCTCCGACGATGTCGTGGTCGTCGGCGGCGCGCGGTGCCGGTTTCTTCTGGGACTCCGCCTCCTTGATGGCGATCCGACCGCTCGAGCGAGACTCCGAGCTCGCCTCCGCTCCTAGAGGGGCGGAACCATGGATACTCCCTACGAGGGGGAAAGAGGTTACCTTCTCCCCTCCACTGGGGTCTCGGTGACGGTGCTGCCAGCAGCCTGTAGAGCAGGTGGAGATGTCGTCCTCTCTATCCGCTCCGCGGTGCCGCTGGCGGTGATGAAATCCATGCTCCCGAAGCGCAAGAGCATTCCTAGGGGCATGAACGTCAGGAGTCTGCGGCGGCGTGGATGCCAGCCGGAAGAGTGGATCCGCCAGAGGTTGGTGCTGCCGTGAGTACCAACCGGCCGTCCGCCGCAGCGACGTAGCTGAATCCTCCCAGGCGCACGATCGCACCCGGAGGCCAGCTCGAAGGGGTGATGGCCATCAGGAGCCCGCTTGTCGTAGCGAAAACGCGCACAGACCCCTACCTGGCGCGCCAACTGTCGGTGTTTCGTACGACCGGCTAGTGAATTTGTCTGTTTGTGCATGGGGATCCTGATGGTTAGCGAGTCAAGCACAAGGATGTATACTGGTTCAGGCAATTTGCTCTTCGTCTAGTGGGGTGGTCTGCTCGCGTTGCTCGCTCTGGTGTTCGTAGTAGGGGTTACAAACGGGCGAGGGAGAGAAGAGTTGTCAAGCCTTTGTAGAGTACGTGAGTGTTGTGTTGGAAGTGTCCGAGAGTTAGAAGGAGTTCTGGCCTCCCCATTTTATACTCGAAAGGGAGGCCCCTTTATAGGGGGTCGGATGAAAAAGGGACAAACCCCCCGAGGGGGTTAAAGAAAAAACAAGCCTAAGCCTAGCATGGTGTCTAATCTCTTAGGTTATGCGTGCTTCTGTTCGTCATCAGCGGCGCGGCCGTCCTTCTATCATCTCTGTCCGTCAGTCCGCCGTCCGCCCATACCATGAGAGGAGGCGACTGTGAATAGGGTGCAGGCAGGCCCCTCTTTACCTCCTGGGTAAAGAGGGGATCCTTCGGGTGTTGCCTGCTAATATCCGCTGGTTTTCTACGGGCCCCCGACGGTCTCCCGGTCTTTGGCCCCTTGACCAAGCGTCGCATATTTACGGGCGGTGCCCTCGTCTCACTACCATGCGGGCAGAAGGGCAGGCCTGCCCGTTACGTGCCCATGCCTCTGTTACGGCAGGCTTATCGTGGCGGCCAAGTTAGCTTAGTTTCATTGGCCTCATGATGGTTTCGGTACAGTACGCCAGTCCTTAGCGCACCTTTTGGTGAATCCCTGTTCGTCCCGGTTGTCCTGGGACCTACAGGGACCGGGCGAGATGAGGGTCAAAGATTCCCCTCCGGGTCGGGCGATGCAGCCGTGATCCTGACCTGTTTTTATTCTCCGACCTTGAGGTTGCGCGAGGCGGACAGCCCCGTCCTCGGGGCTTGCTTCCTTACCTTCCTTTCGGGGGTTGGGCGAGGCGGACGCCCTCGCTGTTCTGAGCCTTTGGTTGCCTTAACTAAGTTGGGCTGACCGCGGAGTCTTGATTGGATCGCTCTTGGTTCGTGGGCCGGTCCTAGCCCCTTTCTCTTGGTTTTAGCTTTATTTATGAGTTAATCCTTTGCTTTGGGGGGCACTGGTATTGCCCCCGACAAATAGTATCTTAGTGACATGTAAGTACATATAACCATCACTAAGCGCACTACTTTTACCTGAATATGTTCAGGCTCCAACCTATCTTTGTATGCTCCAAATATTTTGGTTCTTTAAAAGTTCTGTTATAAGTATCTCTATATCGCAGGGAGGTTTGGCACCCTCCCAGCGACCTGGCCACTGTAGCAAATTTTTTTTCTTTTTTTTACTTTTTACTTTTTTTCATATGTGCACTATTTTAAATTTGTCTCAAAAAAATAATTAGATCTATGACATTAAAAGAATTCTTTTGCATACCAACACTATTTTGATTTTGTCTTTAGAAAAAATAAGTACATCTATGTTATTAAAACAAAGTGTGACTACCTAGAGTCGATGCATCCTCACTTCCTACATGGTTCTAGACTTTCAACATTGAGCTTTGTGTACGAGCGTCGTGTATACTGGTCTTCAAAAGAAATAGGTACATCCATGTCGTCGAAAGAAAGCGAGCGCACTAAGGGTCGGTGTGTCCTCGCTTGCCATGTTGTTCCAGGCTTCTGGCGTTGCGCTATTACGCAATTGGTCGGTCGTCATGTATTAATATTTTGTATTGTTGGTAAATGAAATTGTGGCGTCCCTTGCGCATTAGAGAGTCGTCATTGCCTCCCCCACGAAGTTGAGAACAGGACACAAACATTGCGCCCCTCAGATACTCACCCAATTTATCCCTCATGTGTCAACTCGCCTTCTCTGTCATCCACTCAAGCCCCTCCTCAGAGCAGAGGTGGTGCCCCTACCCTGGAAGGAGGCATCACCCTCCTCGTGCTCATCAACTTCACGTGTGAAGTCTACTACAACCGTTTTTTGGGAAGATGTGTTTGCTAGACTGTAGTTCCTTCTTTTAGGTTCTCATCACCGTTCTCTTTGCTGTCACCGGCTAGCAGGCCCCAAATGTCACAACGCGTCGTTTCGGTCCTCAATTCCCAGAAACTCTAGCGCAGAGATAGAAAAAGGCCCTCATAGGTGTGCACTTTGTGTCAACACCGCCACACTCTCTATGGTCGAGAACATTTGTCTTTCCACCATCTCAATTTGCCGAGGGGTCATGCCAGAATGAACCATCGCTATCCATGATCGCTACTCCATTCCTACGTTCTATGAACATTACCTACTACATTCAGTAGCCTCAGGTTCTTTCATATATGTTGCAGCTGATTACCAAGACTAAATAATATAGAGAATTCAGAACCGCCCATAATAATGACAAGTGACTATATATATGCAATATATAACCGGCGCGACGTTAGCACACAATCCTTCCTAGTATTTTTACATCAATCAGTGCTTGCACCCGCGGCTACATGCGGGTACTAGCTAGTTTATAGAGAAAATTCCCTTCGTGCAACAACAATTTTGGGCCACTTCCCTCAGTGCCACAAAAATTTCCAAACTTCTTGTCACACCTTGAAATTCTCCAATTTCAGGATGTGAATTTAGAGAATAATTAAACAACAATTTTCTCTCATTTTAAAATTTTTTCCAACATTTGTTTATTTTACAGAGAATTTAGAATAGAAAGAAGAACAATTGTTTGTTTTTACAAAATTCAATAAATTTGTTTTAAGTGTTGCATTCGTGCCAATGCATCATCGTGTTTCATGAGTGCAAAGTTTTGAAAAACGCGTTTATCCGACGTCCAGGTTCTTCCGAGAATTTTCCAGCCTTTTCTGGAAATTATTCTCCTCTTCCTAGAGCTAAATCTATATATTAGAAGGCTCTAAAACTCTTTTCACAAGCTTTGAATATTTTATTTGGACTCCGCATGTCCCATCTGTCTCTGGGATTGTTCCTAGAATTTTTGGGAGTTTCTGGGTATTTTTCGTGCTTTAAAAACATGTTCTAGATTTTCTGGAATTGTTTTCGCATTGAAAAGTATTTCTGGAAAAATAAAAACCTAACCCTTTTCCTTAACGGATCGGGCCGGATCAATTGAACCCGACCCGACCCGTATCACCCTAACCCGCTCCGTTTTCCCCTCTCTCTTACTGGTGAGCCCCACCTCTCCTCGGGCCGAGCCAAGGCCCATCGGCCGCCAGGCCGCGCAGGGCAGCGCCGCCGCCGTCCTCGGCAGTGCGCGCCACGCCTGCCTAGGGCCGCGCGCCTATAAAGCCGCCGCCCTGGCCCCCTGCGCGCGTTGCTGCTGCTCCGCCGCCCTTCCTCCGCCTCGCGCAGCGCCGCCGCCTGCGAGCACCGTCGCCGCCCGCGCTGAGCGCCGCCGCCGTGCTCCCGCGCTCGATTCGCCGCGTCAAGACGTCGCCGGAGGACAGCGATCCTGCCATGTGCTTCGCCGAGCTCGAGCCGCCTGTCCTCCGCCCGTTCTCGCCGTCGTCTCGCTGCCGGAGAGCCGCCGCAACGAGCTTTCCCGAGCCGGCCGTCCTCCACCGTTCGCCCTTCGATTCCGGCCGCCCCCGTTGGTCTCCGCCGCCGATGAGAGCGCCTACGAGATCTCCTCGACGTCCTCTACGTTTCCCCCACCTCGATCGAGCCAGGCGCTGCCTGTGTCGCTGGCGATTTGAAGCTTAGTGCCGCCGGCCATGAGTGCCTGAGGAAGAAGATGCACTTTTGCGTTTAGGCCCTCGAAGAAAAGCGTAATGATTAGTTCTATTTCTGTGTCTTGGCAGCAGATAACTCCCTAAATCCAATAGATCCTTTCATCTAAACCCGGTCCTGATCTTTTGCAGATCTAACCCCGAAGTTTTGCCTATTCTCGGTGACTGTTCACTGAGTCTATGGAATCTTATCAGCTAGCCCCTGAAGTCTACGGTTAATTACGTCAAGGTCCCTACAACCTTGTTTTAGGTATAACTTCCATGTTTTAAATCCGTTTCGATCCGTTTTCATTTCGTTAGACTTGTAATCACTTAAATTATGTGTTAGTGATGTTGTTAATGATAGTTGTGTTTTTTAAAATTAATTTTAAATATTAATTTGTTTAATTGCTTATAGACATGTTTTGCAATTAAAATCTATATAGCTTTATACCACGTGCTTTCATAATAAAGTTTAATTTGATTAATGTTTATTTAATTACCTTTTCTGAATAAAATTTAATTAGGCTATATCTCGGCTTTACAAAATTTAATATTAATTTGATTAATGCTTACTTTACATGCCTTTTCTAAATAAAATATCTCGTTTTCTTAATAAATGCAAATATGAACGTGTTTCTAAATGTAATTTGCTTAGTTGAACACATGTATTAAAATTATTCGATTAGATGTTTCATATACCTTTCTTTTCTAAAGTTAATTGTTTAATTAGTATAATCTGTACATAAACAATTGTAAATAAAATATGGCTAAGTTACTACGGCTTTTCAATTACAAATATAATTGGAGTTAATGCTAATATAATTATGTTTTGGTAATTGAAATGAATGAAACACCTAGCTCTTGTTTGGATAATTAAAATCTTTCGATAGTTTATTTATAATCATAGTTCCGTTTTCAGCGTTCCTTGCGTCTTTGCGTTTGTAGCAACGAGCTCCTTCGTTTAGTACGCTCTTTAAAAGCTTTTATTTTGATTGGTGTATTGTTCTTAGTTGTCTTTGTTTGCTTGCTCTAGAATGTTTGCTTTGCTTGGATGATTGCTACGAGTAGAAGGAACGTGGTTCAAGAGCTTGAAGAGCTGAAGATAATCTAAGCAGCTGTTCTCTGGATTTAAGGCAAGTGTGTCCTTATGCTTTTATCCCAATAACTATATTTAATCACCTTTGCATGTGCTTGCATTTAATATTGATGGGTCCTATTTAGGAGTGCCTAGTCTTTTATGCTTATTCCTTGTCTGCCTGGGTTTATCTTTATGTTGGGTAGCTATGCTAGTTGCTCTACTTGGGTTATGGTGGTTCTAATGAACATTAATGATAAACATGCTTTACTTTATGCTATACCTCTGGTTAATACAAGACCATATGAGTTAATCAGAACATGGAGAACCACCCGGGAAAACAGTACAACCATAAGACTAATGGGCTCTGGTCTTGGCTAATTAATTAGAAACTCTAGCTTGCGATAGTCTTACCTGGACTGGGCAAGAGGGGAAGCGTTGACAGTGTATAGCCCGGCCCTCTTGGGAAGTCGCCTTTGCTAAGGTGTGCCTATTAGAGAGGGTTATGCCTGCTTCGTCTTGAAAGCTTAGCGGACTATCACTTGTTAGGGAATCTTTGTAAAGGCCTCGTAGCGTCCCTATGCAGTCACACCTCGGTAGTGTGATGCGTGCCTGATCAGCACAGCATGGTTGGGTCTAAAGTTCTCTTGAACTTTTACACGACTTATGGTGAAAGTGTACAAACTCTGCAGAGTGTAAAACTGTTATAACAGCCGTGCTCATGGTCAAGAGCGGTCTAGACCCTCACATGATAATCAAACTTGAAGATGGACTTAAATCGTGGTTATGCTTGTGCCATGTTCCTATGGCGCTGTGTTTATATTAATGTGGTTTTGGTATATACTTATATGTTAGTAAATATGTGCTAATAAAAGTTTAACCAACTAAAATTGCTTATCGCTTTAAACCCTCAGCCTCTCCTTGATTCAGCCTTGCATTCATACTTTCCCCACACTTGCTGAGTACGACATGTGCTCACCCTTGCTATAAACAATGTTGCTCAGAAGAAGGAAGCTAGTGTGAAGTTCACTAAAGACGTTGCTGAGTGCTAGGCGTACGCAACCCCCAGGTCGTCTGCTTGTGGAGTTGCAGCCTTCGTTTCCAGGATTAAGCTGTAATACTCTTATTCATTTTCTTATACGTGATACTGTCTCTGTTATTCACTTTTTGTTCGCCGTATGTGTGAAACTTGATCCTGGCACACATACGGTGTGCACTCGGTTTTGTTTTTCAGAACCGGGTGTGACACTTCCATAAGTGCCATAAAAGTTCTACCTTATACCATGTATGCCATTCCGTCACTTTTTCTGATGAGGACATGACACACAGGAAGAGTGTTAAACACACATGGAAGGCATGGAGAACCAAAGAGATTGAATCCAATACGTTTTGGAAACACTGGATTCGGACTGCAGGAAAGTCCTGAGTTTCGACGGCCGCCACGACTTCATCCGGACTCTGTTTGGGGCGTTCAAGGACTTGTTGGAAAGCTTATCAAGTCTACTTTCATATGGATCCAGCCTCATGTCCATATATGTCCCGAGGCAGCCGCAATCGTCAAATCATTGACTGAAGGTTTTTCTGTCCAGGTGCTGCGGGTGGAGCACGACCCCAGCACCCCTGTGGTCGTCCTCACCCTATCATATACCCCTAGCCGCCGCCAAGAAAACCTGAGTTTTGTTTTACATCTAGCTTTAGCTATATTCGACACTGCACAAATACGTGGTGTCCTCGTGTGATTCAGAACACTACCTTCGAGTGATATTAAGATTGCTCGCTTTCTTTTTCTTGTTCGTTCTTCGATTGCGTACAGGAAGTTGCTGATCTAGATGGCAACAGGTTCGGTAACCCTGGGAGTTGGTTCAGCGATTGCATTGGCGCTTCGCATTCACTCGTCGTAGTTGGATCGTGAGGGTCTACTTCCACCAAATCGAAATTACCTCCACTCACCGAAAGATCGGGCACTTCAGCTTTATCAAGTGGTATCAAAAGTCCAGGTTGATCGGTGAGTTCATTGAGTGTTTTTCATTACCTACAGTCCACAAAACCAAAACAAAAATTTATCAGGTTAGATCCTTGTCCCAGCACCCTTTTTAGCCTTGCACTCTCTTTCAATAATTTGCGTTGTTGAGTTTGTGTGCTTACGTGTTCAATTGTTGCTGGTTACTTGGTGTTTCATCTTTGTATCTTGTTTTCATCCCCAAACCCTAATTGTGCCGTCACTGTTTTTCTCTTCATTGCTGCCGCTTGCCTCCCTGGATCGTGCCACCTCGGCCTTTCCTCTTTTTTTTCCGATCGCCTTTCCCCCCGTGAATCCCCTGCCTTTTTTCGGTTTCTGTTCGTTTGGCAAGTAAAAAAACAGGGAAAAGAAAGAAAGCGTTCTGCCAGAAACCGCACTGCCCCTTTTCCTTTGCCGTGATCGTGACTCCACACGCCACGCGCCGATTTTTCTTTGGGACTTGCTAGAGCCCGGACGTCCGGCCATCGCGCTAGCGTCGGACACATCCGTGGCCGTCGGATCATCAGCGCCCTCAGCCGTCCAATTGACCCCATGGAAAAAACCCGCCGCGGCATCGCCTCATGTTGCATGCAACATCAATGGGTCGCAGATCTGTTTTCAAGTCGCCCTCTTCCCGGAGCTCGAGCTCCCCTGTTCAGGGGCGACGCTGCGCCTCCAGCACCAGATCCGTCGGAGTAGTGATCAAAATCGGGTCTCCCATGTCACATATCCTCCATGGAATCGAATTCCCTCCATCAAATCAAACCAAAGCTGACCTACCCCCCATCGATTGTTGGCCGAAACCTTGCCCCAATCAATCAAATGATTCCCCTGAGCGTCCGCTCCGATGGTTCAAGCAGTATCCATGGAGGGTTTGGCTCCAGCGTAAGGGATCAGATTCGCATCGTAGGAGATGCCATGGGGCGCTCATTTGCTCCCGCAATGAACCTCGCTGCACAGGTATGTTTCAGACCGTGCCCTCAGCTTGTGTTTTTGCACAGGGTTGTTGGGTTGTAGAAGCATTATGCTGTGTTTGTTTGTGGGATTTTGTGGGGGTTCGTTCAATCCTTCGAGCTTTTACAGTTGCGACATTTTCTTGTTTCGTGCCGACAGAAACATATGACATTTGCGTATGCAATATCTGATTGGAACGTTCGTAACATGGAATTTGCAGGTGCATCAGACCCATATGCAGCCCTAGAGTGTGTGAAGCTCGAGCAACAACAAAAGTGGCCAACGTGATGTGTCGAGCCAACATGGGACTGAAACATTGGTTAGTGATGTTTTGTCAAGTTGCTAGCATTTTTTTTGGCAACAAAAGGATAATATATGCCTTTTGTCTGACACTAGGTCAAACATTGATATGCAGAGGCATGCTGCTGTTGGGAGCTTGCTTGTGGACTCAACGGATTATGTCCAAGTAGAGGTTAGTTCAGATGATGAGGAGATGTACTTTGAAGATGAAGATGTTGTTTGTTCAGCACCGGTGATCCCATGTGTTGGCATGGAATTTGACACAACAGAAGAGGCCAAAAAGGTTTACAATGACTATGCTCTGAAGATGGGTTTTAGCATCAGGGTAGCATCTTCGAGAAGAAGCAGTGGTACCAAGGAGCTTATCAGAAAAGAATGGGAGTCTATGCGTGCTAGGAAGCCTGATAGCTTAAGCTTAGCGCCAAATGAGGAACTCCCCCTTGACTCAGCAAGTGCCTTAATGAAACAGACATCCTCAAACAAAGGGTCTAAGAAAAGAAGTGCATCAGCTATAATGACCACTGCAACAAAGAAATGCAACATCGTGAAAAAACTGGAATGCAAGGCTCATATGGCTGTTGGCAAGCGTGATGGAAAGTGGAGGGTGATTGTGATGCAAACTGAACATAGTCATCCACTGTTGAAATCAATTGGAGTGAGGAAACATTTGCAGTCGCACCACAACATCTCTTGGGCTAACTATGAGCTGCCGAAAACACTACACCGCAGGAAAATCACAACCGCACAGATCATGGGGGTAATTGCAGATTTCCATGGTGGATATTCAAACATTACATTTAGAAGCAAGGATGTATCAAACATGAGGATCCAGTTGAGAGGAGCCGAAACATACAGGGATATGGATGCAACATTGGAGTATTTTCAGAAGCAACAGGCGGAGAGTCATTCCTTCTATTATGCACCAATGATCGATGATACCAACACTGTTAGAGGCTTATTCTGGGTGGATGGAAGGAGCAGGGAATTGTACAAGAGCTTTGGGGAGTGCATCTTCTTTGACACGACATATTGTACCAATTGGTACGATATGCCCTTTGCTCCAATCGTCGGGATAAATAATCATTTGCAAAGCATACTGCTAGGTTGCGCATTATTGCCTGATGAAACAACTGAAACATTTGTCTGGGTGCTACAAAAGCTGAAAGAAGCCATGGGCGGGCAGGAACCAAGGTACATAATGACAGACCAGGACAAGGCGATGAAGGCTGCGATAGAGATAGTGTTCCCTAATGCAATTCACAGATGTTGCAAGTTCCATATCCTGATCAAGGTAAAAGACAAACTTGCTTGGCTGATTGGTGATGAGAAGTGTGACTTTTCAAAGGAGTTTGACTACTGCGTGAACCAAACAGAAACACCCGATGAATTTGAGCCTTTGTGGCAGATGCTAGAAGAAAAATACCAGTTGCAGGAGAACGACTTCTTCCAAAGTATATCTGCAACAAGGATGATGTGGGCGCCTGCCTACTTCAAAAAATGTTTCTTCCCATTTACAGGCACGACCGGGAGGTCAGAAAGCATGAATTCACTGTTCAAGAAGTTTGTCCATCCTCAGGACTAGGTGCTGCAGTTCGTTACCCAATATGATTACATCATGGACACTAGGGTTGAAAGAGAGAACGCGGAGCGTTGCAAGGGGGAAATTTCAGATCCACCACTGTGGGGCAGGTATGCTTTTGAGAAGCAAGCTGCTATGTTCTACACCGGTGAAGCCTTTTCCAAGTTTCAGGAGTTACTCCGAGATTCAACAATTTTCAGGGTGGGCAGAGTGGTTCAGGATCAGGAGGGGTGGAGCTTTCAGATAGTGCACCCGAACTCTAGCAGAGTCCGCACTGTGAGTGTTGATACAAATGAAACATCATTTACATGTTCTTGCAACATGTTTGATCGGGATGGCCTATTGTTGAAGGACCGATTAGGCGACCAGAGAGGGGGGGGGGGGGGGAAGTGAATGGGTGCCGATAAAAATTCCTCTCAAGATTCGGCTTCTCCCAACTCAATCCAAATCCAATGGACCGACCTTGCCAAGATCACGTAGCTACTGTGAGGCTACTGACCCTAGGAACAAGATCAACGCAGCGGAACTCGAATCGAACAAATCCAACAAGAATCGAACGAAAACAACCCAAATCAGTAACTCTCGGCCAGGGGCGGTCACTCCTCTCTCCAGGGGCGGTTGCACCGCCCTTGCCTAGCACATCAGCCAGGGGCGGTCACACCGGTATCCGAGGGCGGTTGCACCGGTCCTGCCAGACAGCATGGGAAAAACTCGAACTCAAAGTCAACTCGCGAACGGATCTCACAAACGGTTTGGAGTCTTGATTTGAAACTTTGGGTAGATGATATACACCTCAAGGAGAGGCTATGCCCCAAAAATCTCGGCCTCTAACTCCCTAGAACTCCAGGAATTTCAAATCTAGCGAAGAACACACCCACCACGAGTTCATCCCGAAATCTTCAAATCTAGACCGATTCCCGGCGTTTGGGGGCAAGAGATCATCAAGAAAAGAGGTACAACGCACTCATGCGTGATTCCCCCAAAGAAATCCGAGAGAAAACGGGCTAGAAAGTGAAGAACGAAAATCCCCCAAAAATAGCTCCGAAAATACCTCCAAAAATGGGAAAAAGAAAAAGAGCTCGGGAATTCAAATCATGGCACAAAGATAAATAGATTAAGCTCAATCAACCAACCATGAATTCACCTATACAAACTATGAATGATTCAAAATAGTTCTAGGTGGAGAGGATGAAAGGGAAGGGAAACTAAACAAGCCAAATGAAAATAACTAGAGAGATGACAGCCACCACCCCTAGGGGGTCTATTATATAGTCCAAATGGTGGTGCTCAAATGACTCAACTACCCCTAAGTGATACATACCCCTCATGGGCAAATTTGACATTTTCCACGAAGATATTTTTCCGGCTGGGACACCATCCACCGCAAGCTTGCTTCCCTCCGACGCAAACCTTGCGATCACGCCGCGTGTCCTCCGGATCGAAACTCCTCGACGCTCACGGGCGACCTGCCCAGGTGGGAACGGTATGACCGCCCCTGGGGGGCAGTTGGACCGCCCCTGGCTGGCAGGCCGGGCCTGTCGCTACGCCGAGTCCTCTGCCTTGGTTTTGAGGCCCAAACCAAGGGAAACCGTCCACCCGATGGTCTTGTGGCCAAACCACCAAACCCCGCGTGCAAGCTTTGATTGTGAGCCGCCACCTTGCACTGGCTTCATGTCTGCGTACGAGCTTCGGTCGTGAGCCGCTACCTTGCACCGGAACCACGTTCCCTCACTCGTTCTTGCCACCATGTGAACTGCACTTGATCCATCTGGCCACCGGGTCCCTCGAACCAAGCCTACTTGTCTCTCCGCTCCTCGGAGGCCGCCATGGCTAAGACCTTTCGCGCCTGTTATTCACCTGCACCAATGCAATCAAGCCGCATTCTACACCTGCAATACTTGAGCCAAGGGAAACATCAATCCACACCACGTTGTCAATCACTCATCACACCAGGAAGCGACCATCCACCGGTCCTCGGACACATCCGGTCCTCAATCTCCCCCTTCATGAGTGCATTGAAAACACACACGTAATCACGATAGATATAAAGGAAAATAGAAAAGAAATCGAAAACAAGACTCAAGCAAGTGACTAAAAGCAAGAACAAGCCGAGAACAAAGTCACTCCGCATGAGAAAGCTCCAGAAACGCCGACCCTTCAAGAAGAAGCGAAAGGGCTCAACACCATCGGCAAAAGAGCAAATCACAAAGCACAACCCACAAATCTCCAAAACACTTTTCAGGAACCACAAAGCATTCCCCCTGAATTGATGCAAACTCCCCCTGAACAAGTGAACTTGTGCGTGGCGAAAACATGTCGAAAATGGCTCAAAACCCACAAAATCTTGTGCCACTGCACAGGGGCGGTTGGACCGCCCTTACCACAGGGGCGGTTGGACCGCCCTGGCGGGTCGGTTAGACCGGCCTGCCCAGATCAGGCACAAAAAATGCAAGTCACACAAAAATGCTCGCAACGATGTCATTTCAACTTGAAAACCTTCCAAAAGTACCCAGCAATGTTTTCCATGACTCAAATTCTCCTCCTTGTTGACAATGCACAAATAAAGGCAAAAATGCAAAAGTTTCAATTACTAGCTTATCAAATAGACAAAGAGCGATACAAAATGCTACAAGTTAGAGAAGAGGCAAACTAGATAGTTCATAGCATTGTAAGGGCATTGCCATCAAGAAAGTAAAGATATATAGTGTGGGGGATATAGTACCCGGGTACCTCACGAGCAAGCCTGGCAGCCCACCAAAAGGGGGCGGCCCAGCCCACCGTTCTGGACCTGATGACGTGCGGGACAAGTCGGCGCACGAAGGAAGGATTTGGAAGGCTGAGTTCTAGTTTGAATAGGAATTATTGTAAAGAAGGAAAGGATCCTTAGAGATAGGATCGGCTACAAACCGACTTGTAACCCTGCCCCCCGATATATAAGGCGGGCAGGGACCCCCTCCAAAACAACCCAACACATCTCATCTCAACTCATAGCGAAATCCACGCAATACAACACCCCAAAACAGGACGTAGGGTATTACGTCAAGTCGACGGCCCGAACCTGTATAAACCCTTGTGTCTGTCCATCCTAACCATCTTGCTTCCGATCTTTGCGATCTTCCCTGCATACAAATCACTTCCGTGGGCTACCCCGTGGAAGACTGCCGGAGATAATATCACCGACAGTGGCGCGCCAGGTAGGGGGTATCGCCGAGATCAATCTGGTAAGCTTGATGGATCGCGTCAAGATCTTGGACAGCTGCAACCTCCCGGACGTCGACGGATTCGAGATCCAGTTCGGGAACATCACCACCGCTGCCTTGGACACCCAAGCGGCAGGAGCTACGATCGCCACGGAGGTTTCCTCTCTGGCGCCGACTTCGGCCATCACGGCCCAATCCGGTCCGATCGCATCTGATCGTGCCGGTTCTACCCCGCTGAGTCCATCGCAGAACGCGAGGCCTAACCAGTCGGGAACAGATCTACAACCACTCGGTTCCGATCCGACTCCTGAGAGTCGCGTCGCCGAGTCGTCTCAGAGCGTAAACGCTCAACCAACGCGCGTCCCGAGCCCTGAGGTCATCACCGTCCAGACCCCCGGCTTTTGCGCGCTCACTCAGAAGCAGAAGATGAAGGACATCGTCCAGGCGGATGATTCCCTCTCTGGGAGCGACTCCTACGAGTCAAACCCACGGGGACCCTCAATCCTGGATGACCTGCAGGAAGGTTACACAGCGTCCGACGCCTCTACGGAGCCAGAACTGCTGGGATCACCCGGAGAATTAACTCCGAGTAGCTTGGAGCGTTATACGCCCACGTCCGACTTCTCCGAGTCCGAGGAAGATTACCTCGCGCAAGAAGGAGCCGGGTCATACTGCTACATGGTGGCGCCAGCGACGCCACCTAACCCTGTGTCAGAGGACGAGGTCACTCCGGCTGAAGAGACGACTGAAGCCAGGGACCAGCGTCGAGGACGCAACGCTAGTCGGGCGACTCGCAGAGCCGCACGACCACACGGGGCCACTGCATCAGGATCTGGCACCGCTCGACTCCAAGAACCACGTTCGGAGGATCACCGTCGTCATCGGGATCGGCACGACAGGAGGAGCAGCCGGAACCTGATGCGCGACGGCATGTTCGAGTACAACGGATACGACGTCTACGAGACGCCGGTCCAGAACCTCGTCACCATCGACGAGGAAATCAGTCGGCTGCCACCTAGCACTCCAGGCCTGGAAAAGGTAAGGGCTTTCGTGCAGGCCGCCTCCGTCCAGGTCCACCAGATGCAGGGCAGAGCAAACACGGTCGCTTCTGAGCCCGGTCCGTCTCGACGTCGGGCCAGCGGTGGATCGGATCGTGACGAAGACCTTCGCACCACGATCAACAGAGATCGAGACGCGAGAGACGTCATCCGCAACAGCACCGAGGAGCGTCATCGCGAGGAAATCCGACGGCGCGAAGAATACGATCGGGATCATGGAAATCCCCGTCGTAACTCCAACAGGAGCGGCTACTCGACGGAGTCAGACTACTCTGACCCCTCCGGTAGTCCAAGGCGCGGCAACGACGGCGGTCGCACTCCGCCACGAGGACGAGCGGCTCCCCCACGCAGGCGGTCGACCCCGCCAAGGGAGCGAACTCCACCGCGCAGCAGAACCTACCGACGGGACCGAACTCCACCCAGGACTCGGAACTATCGGAGGACCCGTTCCCCGCCCAGGGATCGGGATCGCAGGAGGGAGAGCACTCCCCCAAGAACAACAGACGGTTCGGGTTCTGAGTGGTTCCCGCCCTAGAGGTTGGATCGGCGGATTCCAGTCATTCACTGAGCGCTTGAGAAGCGTGACATGGCCCAGAGGCTTCAAGCTGTCGGATATCGACAAGTACGACGGAAAGTCTGATCCATCTCAATGGCTTCAGATCTACTACACCGCCGTACAAGCGGCCGGCGGCGACGAGGACGTGATGGCGAATTACCTTCCCATCATGCTCACCAAGGACTACCACAACTTGCTGGCAGGACTCCCGCAGGACGCCATCGACAACTGGGATTAGCTTACCGCACTCTTTGTCGGTAACTATCTCGGTACTTGGGAGAGGCCCGGGAGCAAGCGGCTCCTCGGCCAGATAAGACAGCGCAAGAACGAGACCCTACACGACTTCGTGCGCAGGTTCTCGGAGAAGCGCAACTCCATTACGGACGTGACAGATCAGGAGGTTATGACAGCCTTCCAGAACGGCATCTCCGATGGAAGACTGATTCACAAGTGGACTCGGAAGCCACCCGCGACTGTCAATGACATGTTCCGGGTCGCTAGCACGTGGGCGGACGCGGAGATTGCGGAGAAGGAACAGCTCAGCGAGCTCAAGAATCGCTGGGAAGAAGAGAACAAGACGACCCGCAAGCGCGACCGCCGCGAAGACGAAGACCGACACGACGACCATCGTCGTAGCGACAGTCACCCTCGCAAGAAGAAGAGCGAGGGAGATATGGTCGCCACTCTGGACCGGCCCAGAGGCCGGGTAACTCCAGAGGATTTCCAGCGCATGCTCGATGAGCAATGTCCATACCACAAGCACAAGCACTCGGCACGAGAGTGCTACGGGCTCAAGCGAGCCTTTACTGGGGGCAACAGAGGCCCTCCCTACAGAAAGAGGAACGATGATTCCCCGCGCGAGGACAGGCGGACCGACGAGCCTGGCGACGACTTCCAGGAGGCCGACCGAGTGGTCCGCATGATCTATGGCGGACCAGAATTCGAGACGAAGCGCCAGCAGAAGCTCACCCATCGCCAAGTCATGCACGCGAGGGAGCCACCGGTACCAGAGTACCTCAAGTGGTCGGAAGTTCCGATCACCTTCACCCGGGAGGATCACCCGAGCTTCATACCGAAGCCCGGATCCCACGCCTTGGTAGTAGCTCCGACGATCCGCAACGTTCAGCTCACCAAGGTGCTAGTCGACGGTGGCAGTGGCCTGAACATCCTCTTTGCTAACACATTGAAGGAACTCGGCCTGACCACTCTCGACCTGCGTCCCCCCCAATCCGCGTTCTACGGTTTGATACCGGGAGAGGGGGCAGAACCACTCGGGCACATCACATTGCCCGTTACCTTCGGAGACCGGAACAACTACCGGACCGAGCATATGCAGTTCACGGTGGCGAACTTTGAGACTGCATATCACGCCATCCTCGGGAGGCCGGCGCTCGCCAAGTTCATGGCGATCCCTCACTACGTCTACTTGCAGGTCAAGATGCCAGGACCCAAAGGCGTAATCACCGTCTTGGGGGACATCCGAGTCGCTTACACATGCGAACAGGAGACCCTCAACGCGGCAGCTGCCCTGGACATGTCCAAGCGTATGGAGCAAGTACTGGCTGCATCACAGGAGGTGGACAAGGACTCTCTGGAGATCCCCGCCAAGAGGCCAGCAAGAGAAGCCATCGCGCCAAGCAAGGAGACGGAGTTGAAGAGGATCTCGCTGGACCTGGATGACCCGAAGAAGACGGCCATCATCGGGGCAGAGTTAGACCCCAAATAGGAAGAAGTGCTCGTCAAATTCCTAAGGGAAAACGCCGACATATTCGCGTGGAAACCATCCGATATGCCAGGTGTCCCAAGGGAACTTGCCGAGCACTCCTTGAAGGTCAATCCGACTGCCAAACCGATCAAGCAGAGGCTTCGTCGATTCGCGCAGGACCGCAAGGAGGCAATTAGGGTAGAGATTACAAAGCTGCTAGCTGCTGGTTTTATTCAGGAGGTGTTCCACCCCGACTGGTTAGCTAACCCAGTTCTTGTAAGAAAAAAGAATAATAATGATTGGAGAATGTGCGTCGATTACACAGATCTCAACAAAGCTTGCCCTAAAGACCCCTTCGTTCCCCCCCCACATCGATCAAGTCGTTGATTCCACGGCAGGCTCCGCCCTGCTCTGTTTTCTCGACTGCTATTCAGGCTATCACCAGATAGGCCTAAAACTGGAAGACCAGATAAAGACCGCGTTCATCACGCCGTTCGGGGCCTTTTGTTACAATACAATGGCCTTCGGTCTGAAGAACACAGACGCAACTTATCAGAGGATAATCCAAGCATGTCTGGATCAACTGATTCCACACATAGTAGAAGCCTACATCGACGACATCGTGGTCAAGATCATGAACCCCGAGGGCTTGATAGAGAACCTGGCCAAGGTCTTCGAACGCCTACGTGCATTCCGGTGGAAGCTCAACCCAGAAAAGTGTGTCTTCGGAGTACCCTCAGGTAAACTACTCGGCTTCATGGTCAGCAACCGCGGCATCGAGGCAAATCGCGAGAAGATCACGGCCATCACCAAGATGCTACCACCAACCTGTCAGAAGGATGTGCAGAAGCTTACTGGATGCATGGCAGCGCTCGGTCGTTTCATATCACGACTCGGCGTTCGCGGATTGCCGTTTTTCAAGCTGCTCAAGAAGCAGGATAAGTTCGTGTGGGATGACGAGGCGAAGCAATCTTTCCAAGGAACTCAAAGATTACCTTGCAGAGTCCGCCCATCCTCGTCCCACCTCAACCAAGAGAGCAGCTCTACCTCTACATCTCTGCTACTCCCCGAGTGGTTAGCACGGTACTAGTGGTCGAGCGTCCTGAAGAAGGACACGCATATGGAGTTCAGCGACCAGTCTACTTCGTCAGCGAGGTCCTGACCGTATCCAAGGTACGCTATCCCCATGTGCAGAAGTTACTCTACGGAGTTCTCATCTCAGCAAGAAAGCTGAAGCATTACTTTGAGGCCCATCCAATTTCGGTTGTGAGAGAAAATCCTTTAGGGGAAATTCTCCATAACCGAGATGCCAGCGGCCGAATTGTCAAGTGGTCAATAGAATTGGCCGCTCACCACATAACCTTCGTTCCACGTACTGCTATCAAGTCTCAGGTCTTGGCCGACTTCGTAGCAGACTGGACAGAGAACCAAGCCCCGACTGACGACGAGATAGTTGAGTACTGGGAGATGTACTTCGATGGCTCCCTCCAAATCAAAGGAGGCGGCGCAGGCGTACTCCTGATCTCCCCAAGTGGACAGGAATTAAAATACGTCCTTAAAATCATGTTCCCAGTATCCAACAATGCAAGCCGAGTATGAAGCAGCCTTGCACGGTCTCCGCATCGCCGTATCTTTGGGTATCAAACGCCTGATGGTACGCGGGGACTCTGCCCTGGTCATAAACCAGGTAAACAAGGACTGGTCCAGGACCAACGAGAAGATGGATGCTTACTGCGAAGAAATTAGAAAGCTGGAAGGGAAATTCTATGGCTTAGAGTTCCATCACGTGGTGCGCGACCATAACAAGGCAGCAGATGAGCTTGCTAAGATGGGGTCCACCCGTGAAGGCGTCCCACCCGGAGTTTTCATACAAGATCTTGTCAAACCATCTATCAAGATAAACCCGGATGGCACTGTCGCGGAGCAACAAGTCGGAGAATCCCCGGAGTCAGCCACATTAGTGGTAGACGAAGCGTTGGACTGGAGGACCCAAATCATCGACTATCTTGACAGCGGCATATTGCCCACAGAAGTCGCAGATGATAAGGATCTGAATTCGCTCCACGAACAAATCGTGCGGCGCAGTAAAAGCTACGTCATCATCGGAGACAAGTTGTATCGTCGATCCGGAGCCTCTCAAATTCTCCAAAAGTGCGTGAGTCGCGCAGAGGGTGTTGAGCTCTTGACTGACATACACAAAGGAATCTGTGGTAATCACGCCAGGGCTAGAACCATCGTTGGTAAAGCCTTCTGGTCTGGTTTCTACTGGCCGACTGCTGTAGCAGACGCAGAAAATATTGTGCGACACTGCAAAGGGTGTCAGTATTTTGCAAGGCAAATACACGCACCTGCACAACAGCTGCAGACTATACCAGTGTCCTGGCCCTTCGCTTGTTGGTGCTTGGACATGATTGGTCCATTCAAGAGGGCTCGTGGTGGTTTTGACCATGTCCTAGTGGCTATCGACAAGTTCACCAAGTGGATCGAGGTGAAACCAGTCAGAAAGCACACGGCAGCCAAGACCATCGAGTTCTTCACCGACATCACCCACCGCTTCGGAGTCCCAAATCGTATCATTACAGATAATGGTACGAACTTCGTGGCGCAGGAGTTTAAAGACTGGTGCAGCGAGAGGAGCATCAAGCTATGCCCTGTATCTGTGGCGCACCCAAGGGCCAATGGCTAGGTTGAAAGAGCCAATGGCGAAATAATCAAGGCGCTCAGGGCCCGGATATTCAAGCAGCTGAAGCAGTATGATGGACGATGGATCAAGGAGTTACCAGCTGTAGTCTGGGGGCTGCGCACCCAGCCGAGTCGTGCCACGAAGCAAACCCCGTTCTTTCTGGTTTATGGCTCGGAAGCTATCCTACCAACGGACCTCGCATACGGCTCACCCCAAGTGGAGTTCTATGATGAATACGACGCGCAAGTGGCGCGCATTGAAGATCTCGATAGCATCGAGGAGAAGAGATTGGCTGCCCAGATCCAAGCCGCGCGTTATGCTCAGGTCCTGCGACGGTATCATGATCGAACTGTCAAGCAGAGATCTTTTGAAGCAGGCGACTTGGTGTTGAGGAGGAAGCAAGACACTAAGGGCGCGCACAGGCTTGCGTCCCCTTGGGAGGGGCCATACATCATCAAGTCAGTGAGTCGCCCAGGCTCATATCGCCTCATGACGGAAGACGGTGTAGACATCCCAAATCCATGGAACATCGAGCACCTACAGCGTTTCTACGCCTGATTCAGTTATGTATTCATCTTTTTGTTAAGATTTGTTTTTCTGAGTGATTTTGGAGGGTAATCATCCCCAGTCACGACTCGGCAGAATTATAATATGAGTTATCAATAAAGTTGATTTCATCTCCCATCTATATCTAGGCCCTGTTTGGCATAGCTCTTGCTCCACAGAGATCAACTCCACTCCCAGACTCCAGCAGGAGCAAGCTCTACATGGAGCAAGAGCTGACTGGGAGGGGTGTTTGGCTAACAGGATGCTCCAAACTCCAGAAATGAGGATTTTAAGGGTAGATTGCCATTTTTACCCCCACTCGTGGGCCCCACATGTCATCCACCAAGACATCTCTGTTTTTTTATCTTCTTCATCCTTGCGATAGGCCAGGGGCGGCAGCGGTAAGGGCTGAAGACGGTGTCGACGCACTTACCGCTGCAGCACGTCGTCCCTGGGCTCCCCGGCGTGAGGCAGACGGAGGCCGATTTCTTGGAGCAGTCGTAGACGGCCGGGGCGGCGTTGGTCCGGCTGCTCCTCGCTCCCGCCGGTAGGCTCCCGCTCGGTGGACCGGCCACAGGTCGATTCGTGGCGCCGGAGGTCGATTCGGCAGCGGGCGGCGGCTGGGCAGGCGGCGGCGGCGGGGAGGCCAGGGGCGGCGGCGGCCAAGGCAGGGGGCGGCGGCGGCCAAGGCAGGGGGCAACGACGGCGGGGAGGCCAGGGGCGACGGCGGCTGGGCACGGGGAGGCCAGGGCGGCGGAACTAGGCACGGCGGCGCCGGCGGGGAAGCCAGGGGCGGCGGAGGTGGGCACGGCGCTGGCGGCGGGGAGGGCACAGGGCGCCGGAGGTGGTGTCGAGAAAATAGAATTGAATCGTTTTTTGTGTAACCAAGTGGCATTGGTGGGTAATTACCCCCAAACTCCACGACTATGCTCATATTTGGAGTTCCTGGAGTTCCAAAAGAGGTACTCCACCAAAATGAACTAGAGCTCCTCAAACTCTGTGGAGTTGGGCTGCTCTAGGAGTTGGTGGAGTTGAGGTGTTTGGCTAGAAAAGTGGATGGAGTTGGTGAAGTTTAGCTCTGGAGCCATGCCAAACAGGGCCCTACTACTCGAATTTCCTCTTTCGCGTCACGCACATAAAGTACGAGTGGCACAAACTTTAAATCGAGGGGGAAAGTACTCGCCAAGTCAAAGCTCTAAATGCACGACAAAGACTCTGCGGCATGAGACTGAGACCAACGAGGCTAATCTACTCTGTAACAGGTCAACCACTCAGAAATTAAGGCCAGCGCAGAAAGAAAGGGAGTAGTAGTCCCATAAAAACTTATATACAATAGCAAAAGCTTAAACATTGTTCAAAAGTATTACTTCTACCAGATACTACAAATACTCTATGAAAATTACACTGCAGGGTCACCAACACCAGAGGGGGCCGCATCATCAGAGTCGTCGACAACGTCCTTGGACAGGACATTGGCGATCGGCTCGACTTCAAGGAGCAGTCTGCTCACATCATCTTCGGAGGTGCCAGCAGCGTATCTGCTGCCGAGTGGCTCCAGATCCGATACTGGGAACAGAGACTTGAGCACCGCCAGGACATGCCCGCAGCTGGCTTGGCTGATGGAGCAAAGCTGTCGCCGGAAGAAGCGTGGAAGCGCCCGAACACGGTCGAGGATAGAAGCCGAAGATGATGCTGCCTCCGGCTCGATCTCCTCCGCCACCACTCGGACAGCATCTTCCAGCGCGATCTTCTCGGCGCGCAGTGCCTCCGCCTCGCCCTGCAGCCGAGCCACCTTGGCAGTGAGCTCTGCAAATTGGGCCACAATCCGGTACCGGTAATCTACAGAAAGTTAGATCTGGATAATATATTCACGTCTGACATACAAACAAAAAGAGAATAACATACCTCTAAGCTCATGTGCGGCCTGGGCATCGTTGAGTTTAGCCTGCTCCACCTCTCCGCGAAGATCGCGATTGGTGCGCCGGGCTTCCTCCAACTCGGCCTGGTGTTTGGTCGCAGCAGCTTCGAGTTCAGCCACTCGGGCCACCAAGGAGTCGGCCTTAGCGGCTGCAGAAGAAAGCTCTTGAATAGCCGAGGATTTTGCCTCGGCATCAGCAGCTAAGTCCTGCAAAAGATAGTCAGATGACACAACAAATAAGTGTACCACTCCGTACTCAACCCAAACAAGAAAAGTGGCTCAGGAAATACCTCGGCTATTTGGTCCATACGACGATGGAGCGACATGAACTCCGCCAGAGGAGTCATAGGAGCACCACCACCTGGAGCGACGACCGCCGCAGGAGCGACTTCGACCCCTGCAGCCTGGGGCTCCTCCATCGCAGCAGTCTATTCAACTACAGGAGCAGGCTGGGGGCTGCCCTGCGGAACTGGCAGTGTGGTCGGCGACGCTGGTGCAGGACTCGGCGGAGGTGGGGTTGGTGCTCGCAGCGACTCTGGTGGCGGCCCCACAGGCTGATCGCTAAGAAGATCAGCCGAGTGGGACGACACCTCTGGCACTTGGATTGCTGGGATCTCTGTCTCGCCGACCGACTGCGGCGCAGGACCCGCAAATGGGATCTCAGACGGCGTGCTGCAGGATAAAGTAAATAAGGATTAATTACAGGAAAACATAAAAGTCAATCGAAGGTTGACAATATTACTTACAGAGTAGATACGCGCATTCTCGGGCGCTTTCCTCTCCGAGTGGGGGAAGGAAGGTCCCTCGGACTTGCAGTACTCAAAGGTACTATGGCAAGGGGCGACTGCTCCGAGCTGATAATTGGGGGCGGGATTGACGACTCGGCACCGCCAGCTTCGTCATCATCCGAGTCAGACGACTCGGTGAGGATGAGTTGGCGACGGCTTGGTGCATCCCCAATCACGATCCCCGTCGAAACAGAAATCTTCCGCTTCTTCGGGACAGGGGTAGCCTTCCCACCACTCGGAGATAGCACGTCTGGAGAAGGCGAGGACGACAGACTGATATCTGAGTCATGCAGGTCACTCTCGCTTCCTCCGAGTGCTTCTTCAACAGCACCGGCTCTGCGCGGAGCCGGCTGATCCACTCCCTTCGGCATCTCAGGCAAAGGAGGGATAGACACAAAAGCAGCTCGACCCTGCAAAAGTTGGGTTCAGTTCTTTACTGAGATTACACCCAATGGGTGGAATTGAAAACATAAAACAACAACAGATTGGTTCAGTACCTCAGGGCGTGGATTCGATAAGTTGTACGCCGGAGGACAATCAGAAGTCCGCAGGGAAGTCCCTGACACAAAGAATTTGCCAAGCCGAGCTGCGGCTTGGCCCTTGTCAACACGCTCGGGGGCTTCACGCGTGTTGTCCCCCTCGGCATAGTACTCATACGCCGGATGAGCCCGCTGCTTGAGAGGCTGGATCCGGCGCAGCACGAAGTTGGCTGCCACTCCAACGGCAGTCAACCCTCTATCCTTCAGCTGGGCTATGAAACCCAGCAATTCCCGAACCTCGTCCATCTCACTCTCTTTGGGAAGAGAAGTCCAGGACTGGGAGGGAACAGGACGTGAATCGATTTTAGGAGAGATGGCAGGCGAGTGGTTTCCTACGTAAAACCACTTGGACTGCCACCCTTTGTTGGAGGTAGGAAAAGGAATATCAAAATACTCTTAGGTTCGACCCTCACGGAGTTGGAACCCGGCGCCTCCGACTACTCGCGGGCACTCGGTTCCAGGATAAGGTTTCAACAGGAAAAAGTGAAGAAAAAGATTGAAGTGAGGCTCTATCCCAAGATAGGCCTCACAGAGGTTGATAAAGATGGCGATATGAAGAATGGAATTGGGATTCAGTGCGCAGAGACTGATCCCATAAAAATGCAGCAGCTCGCGGAGAAAAGGGAGCGCGGGCACGCCAAAGCCGCGCAGAAGAAAAGATTCGAACACCACCAAATCAGAGGAATTTGGGGTGGGGAAAGACTCACCGGAGGCTGCGCGCCACTCGGCGGTTTGCTGGTCTAGGAGGATGCCGTCGATGACGTGCTGCTCGAGGCGCCTGGTGGTGGTAGTGGAACTCCTCCACTCGGTGGCGCGATCCACAGCGACATCGACGGCGGCCTTGGCTCTGACCGACCGAGCCCTTCCTGGCGACCTCTCCTTCCGCTTCGGGGCTTCCTTCCTCTTCGGTGCCATGGCTGCAAGCGGGGGCTGAGGATTGAGGATGGAGGTTGCGAAAATGGATCTAGGGTTGCGCTCGAGCGTGGAGGAGAACTTGGGCGCTGAGAAGGCAAATGGCGAGGAAAGGAAGAAGATTGCGGCGGGGATGGCTTATAATGGAATGAACCGTCCCTCCCGCGCGCGGCGCGATGCGTGTCTCGGGAACTCAACCGACGCAGGCACGTCCCATCGCTTTGAATTCAAAGATGCGGTATGGAATCGTGATATCTCGCGATATTCTGGCTCAATAAGGCAACCGTTGGTTTCCCTAGGAAACAACGGACTTTACAGGATTAATGGGCCTAATTGCTCCTCTGGAATGTTATGCGGTGGCCCTGAGTTGGCCAGCTGAATAAATCGCTCCCACGTTGCTCCAAGTGACTCATCGCCTTGTTGATATGTCATCAACTTGACTCTGAGCTTTAAGATCTTGGAGACAGGGTAAAAGAACAGACAAAACTCGTCCTTCAATTTGATCCAATCTCCGCTAAATCTCCTTGCAGTCCGGTTGTACCAAGATTTTACATTTCCCATCAGAGAAAATGGGAAACATTTCCATAGAATAGTGTCTTGGTTGACGCCGGGTATAATAAGAAGAGAGCAATTCTCTTCAAAAATCTGCAAGTGAGCATAGGGACTTTCATCTTTCGTTCCACCGAAAGACTTGTGCACGAACCATGGCAACGAGACTGGGATGGATCTCGAAGCCATGAGGTGGTATGGGGTGGCAAGATGAAGGTGGTTCCAAATACTCGCTAGATGGAACCGTCGGATAACTAGGAGAAAACTCCATGCGGTAGATGGTTATGGGGGTAAAGTGTACGGCTAAAAAGATCCTACACTAGTGTTACTACCGTTCCCCGGCAACGGCGCCAGAAAAGCTTGTTGGCACTCCTTAGCCTAACTAAATCCGCAAGCGTACGGAGTACGATGTAGCCTTTCACCAGGGGAGTAAGAACCTGGATATCGAATCCAAGGAAGACGCGACTAGCCTAGAACTTTTCTAACCGGATCCACCAAGGAGCTCGAGGTAAGCGGGTAGAGAGCTTGACTTTAGTTAGCTACTCGTTACCCCAGACAAACTATCTATATCTCATCTGATCTGCTTCGACGGCTAGAACGGGAAGAACCCAGAACGGGGTGAGAGAGGGGTTCTTCCAGGCTCAGCACTACTGTTATGAGTACACCCGAACGTGGTGGAGTACAAAGGACAGACAGGATTGTCACCACCTGCCGCCTACCACTGCAGTTCCGTGGGGTGCAACACAACCTGAGATGGCTAGCCAGCACAGGCGCCACGCCTAAGCTTTCAGCCACTGACCTCCACCCAACGCGATGGGCTATAGAGGAAACCCCAAACAAGAGTCGCTGTCACTCGCGCAGACTGAGGTACCCGCAGATCAAATATAAATAAGATAGATTGCTTAAAGTAATTCGTAAACTAGCGAGGTACTAAAGGCAAGGGACCGAGGACTTACTGAAGATAACTCTTGAAGTATATTCCTCTGGGGTGGAAATGTTGAGATGAGACCGAGAGGAAATCCCGGACTCTCTCTACAAAGCTTGGCTGTCACCCAAGCAACTCACCCACTCTCTCCCTAATCTAACTCTAAAGATGAAAACTCCTCTCTAGACTTCTCTTCTCTCCTTTGGATGAATTATGGATGCCTTCTCAAGGTGAAGGGGGGTCCCTTTTATAGTCTTCAAGGGCGATTGCAGGCGTCAAGCTTAAGCTAACCCTCTGCTTAACTGCCACGTGAAGGGGGCACGTGGCGGCCTTTGGGGAAGGCCGATCGGCCTGGCCTGGCTGCCCCGTGGCACCGCCTTCTTCAGGGACGCTCTGGATTGCTCCCTGAGGTCGGTAACGGTTGCTTTTGATCAAAGTTGTCCGAGAATCCAAGGTTGGTGGCCCCTTCAATCCATGCAAGTGTAGCTGAGGCCTTTCGGGTCCTTGGATCAAACCGACGTTGATCTCACGTCTCAGGATCTTTGGTGTTATATTTGGGATCTCCTGAATCATTGACGTGGCAAAGGGCCATAGAAGGGGGCCGGTCGGCCTATGCTAGGCCGACCGGCCTGGGTTTGTGTCCAAATTTCTTCATCTTTTGCTTGCTTGCTTCTGCACTCACAAATTATACAAAACTTGTGGAACTCATTAGAAATAACCAATTTCACTTTGTTATGAGCAAGATGAGCCTGAAATGTGATGAAATGTTGGTGGCGAAATCGTATCGTAACGACCACCAACAACGGTCTCTCCCGTTCCCGTACACCATCCACCTGATCTTCTCGCAATCCGGGCATCGCGCTAGTTAGGCTGGCTGGAACCCGTTCATAAGGGTAAGCGATAAGTACATGGGTCCCAAAGAGTGGTTACCCAACTCGATTTTAGACCGTGGTGAGCGTCATTGTCCCAAAGGCGTATCCTCCAAAGAAGAACGCAGTTGCAATACCAACTATGGGTACTGTCACCAACTCCTATGCTCCTATCCATCCATGTACCCGCCACAAGTACGGTGTGGGACCCTCTCGAGAGTAGGGGTCTCCCGGCACCTCGGTCAAAGACCGAGTTGTTATAAAATGCTCACCCCCGCCAAGTTTCCCAAAAACACCTTCTCCTGCCGGTTTTATCCCCACACACGCCAATAATCCTAATCCACAATATCCCATACACATGCAAGTAGTAGCATAGCAATCATATATAGTAGTGTAGTAGGTAACAAGGCAATCACGGAATAAATCATGGCTATGCAAGGCTCAAGCATCATCCATTTGTAATAAGTAAAGCGCTAGCTCATCTAGTTGCAATGTCTAGTAGGCATTCAAAAGATGGGCTAGTCGTGAACCTGAGGGCAAGTTCTCCTCCTCGAAGAAGTCTTGCTGGTAGTACTCCTCTCCGGTCAGCTCTTGGCCGTCGGTGGGTCCTATATACGTAATTATAATAAATACCGAGGACCTAATAGAAAATAACTCCAATAAAACCGATCCAAGAAGGACCCAAATAGACTCAAACAGCACACCAAAGGCTTGGTCATGATTTTAGAAAAATATAGAAACTGGTTTCATATTTTTCTGAGCTAAAATGAATTAGTTATGAATTTTCTAAGTTAAATCATTTTCTGTTTTTAAAATAATTCTGAAACAGAAAAGAAAAAGGGGCCAGGAACTTATATGTAAATTATTAGGGACCTAAACATAATTATGGAAAAGTTCAGGGGCTTTTCTATAAAAAGTTCGTGGCCAATTTTTCTCCGTTCGATAGTCAGCAGTCAGACAAGTGTATCGGCTTCTCAGCTGATTCAAACTTATGTACCTCCTGCTCCTTCTGTACCGCCTGCTCCAATGGCGCCTCCAGCTCCGACAACACCAACCACCTTTCAGTCAAAGGGGCCGCCGATTTGTCACTCGAATGATGAACCTGCAGAACAATCTCCTCAAAAATCGATTGATTGGTCATCTCAAATATCCGATGTGATTGAAAATCAATTCGGTTTGAAACCAAGGGTTCATAGTGTCATGTATCGTCCTCCTTATCCTGCACATTATGACATGTTGCCGTATCCTCATCGATATCGGATCCCCGAGTTTACAAAATTTACTGGTCAAGATGTTGTATCAACTGTTGAGCATGTTAGCAGATTTCTTATGCAATGTGGAGAAGCTGCTAACGTTGATTCATTGGTTCATCACATGGTCCGATTTGGAAAGACAATTTCATCAGTACTTCTTTGCTGGAGTTCACGAGAAAAAAAACTTTCTGATCTAACAAACATGAGGCAAAGGAACGATGAATCGGTTTCCGCATTCATTGCTCGGTTCAGAGATGCCAGGAATAAATGTTTTAGCTTGATGTTGACCGATAAACAATTGGCTGAGGTAGCTTTCGATGGATTGTTGCCATATTTGAAAGAGAAGTTTGCTAATCATGAGTTCGAAAGTATAAGCCAAATTGTGCAGAGGATATCTGGGCATGAAAATCGGCAGTATGAGCCGAGGAGAAATTTTCAGAAGAGGGTCAATTATGCAAGCTATGGTTCCGATTCTGAATCTGTTGATGGAGAAGAAATCGGTCTTGCTGAGTGGGTTAAGAATAAAAAAACTGATTTCGGTCCCTTTTGCTAAAAAGGAACCTGAAAAATTTGGCTTTGATATTACAAAGGCCGATAAGATTTTTGATATGCTGTTAAGAGAGCGGTTGCTTAAATTGTCTACTTATCATAGGATTCCTTCAGAAGAAGAATTAAAGAAGATGGTCTACTGTAAGTTCCATAATGCTACCTCTCATAACACAAATGATTGCAAGGTATTCCGTCAACAATTACAATCGGCTATTGAACAAGGGAAGATCAAGTTTGAATTGCCTAAGAAACCTACAAAGCCGATGAAGATTGATCAACACACTTTTCCCAAGAAAGTTCCCAAGAAAGTTCCCAAGAGAAGAAGTTGTTCCCAAGAAAGTTCTTACTTCGTAGCTGGCTAAGGAAAAAGGGGCTGTTGATCCTAAAGTTCAGGTTTCTATAACCGATCTAAAGGGAAAAGGAAGATCGGAGGAAGCTAGAAGTTCAAAGAGGTAGGAAAGGCGGATTACTTCTCGAGGATTGATCAGTAAGTTCCAAAGGGAGAATGAACAGATTTGATTCAAGGAAGAAGTAAGAGAAAGCAATGCTGATCATTGGAGGTGTCCTTTCTTCATTTATTGCTGGGAAGAAGGAATTAAATTGCCAACTCCTGAAAATTGTCCGGAGTGCAACGGGCAAGGTTGGAATACTCGGCCAAAGAAGAGGTCGTGCGTTGAAGAAAGGCCTAATCGGTTTGATAACCAAAATCAAGGAAATCAGGACCGATCAATCTTCAAAGATCGATGGTCGGATAACAGGGATCAACAAGAGGATTCAAATCGGCGCATTTCTGTTCATGAGAGACTTGGCCGTAGAGTTGACATAAGGGACCGATTGGGAAGGAAGCCATATATGAGCCAAGAAATTGAAGACATGGCTGATGATTGTGTCCCTGATGATGAAATCATGCAAGGGATCCTGAAAGAGGATCGTTTCATGAGCGACAGCCGTTCCACTGATTCAAGGAACCACAACCTCAGTGGTGTCCTGAAGGTTTGACCAAATCTCAGAAGAGACGTGTTCAGAGGTTGAGACAAATCAAATTGGAAGAACAACGTCGTCATAATAACAAAGGCAGCCGGAATCAGGTTTGGCGTGTGAAGGCTCAAGATCGTGGTCAAGACGATGCTCCAGCTGCAGATGTGCTTATGGCATTTATTTTGCCAAGGGAATTTATGGCATCGGATGAGGTCATAGAATCGGATGTTGAAGAAGGAGTTGCTCAATTGACATTCGATCCGGCAACTGCTACTTTTGAAAAGCCAGAAGAAGAAGACCGACAGCATTTGAAGCCTTTATTTTTAAAGGGATATATTAATGGGACTCCGATGACTAGAATGTTGGTTGATGGTGGTGCTACTGTTAATCTCATGCCATATGCCGTGTTGAGAAAACTCGGTAAAGGCGAGTCTGATTTGATGAAGACCGATCTGATGCTCAGTGACTTTGAGGGGAAAACTTCTCCAGCTCGGGGGGCACTTTGTATTGATTTGACGATCGGGAGTAAGACTTTGCCTACTACTTTCTTTATCATCAATGGCAAGAGTTCTTATAATATGCTCCTAGGGTGGGATTGGATCCAAGCTAATTGTTACATTCCATCTACGATGCATAAATGTGTAATTCAGTGGGTTGGAGATTCGGTAGAAGTGGTAAAAGCCGATGTTCCGTTTAATATTGCGACAGCTGAAGTATGTCCTTGGAGCTATGAGGTGACTTGCATATTAGGACAGGCTATTGATCTTGACTTTCTCAAGACGTCCGATTTTGGTTTACAACCGATCCAAGCTGTCGGTCCTGAAGAGTTGTCTTAATGGATGCTGAAGATGATGGAAAATTAGGCTATGGATTTACGTCGGCTGATAAGTTAGAGGAGGTTGATTTAGGACATGGTAGTAAGCCTAGGCCGACGTATGTAAGTGCCAAGTTGGATCCTGTATTCAAAACTAAATTAATAGCTTTATTACGAGAATATAAAGATTGTTTTGCTTGGGATTATTCTGAGATGCCTAGGCCGGGGTGATCAATCCCCTACCTAGCGCGCCAGATGTCGGTGTTGTACCGTCGATCCTACCGAGGGGTATCCCGAGGTAGTAGATTTCAGGTGGGGTTTCGTCGAGATCAGGAACGCAATGGCTACACAACACAAGGTTTAAACAGGTTCGGGCCGCCAAGATAGCGTAATACCCTACGTCCTGTTTGGTGGTTTGTATTGCGTATGAATGTAATTGTGTGTCTCTCTGTTGAGAGACTTGGTCTATGTTCTATGTCTACCGATCTAGGCACCCCTGCCCTCCTTTATATATCACAGGGAGCGGGGAACTAGTCGGTTACAATGTTGGAGTCCTAGTAGGATTACAGAGTAGAGTCCTAGTAGGAATCCGACTCTTATTTCCTTCCTTCGAGTGGCTTCTCTACGGGTACTGGGGTTTCACACCCAACAGCCTGGATTAGACCGATCAGTTGTTGAACATCGGTTACCGATTAAACAAGGGTTTCGGCCGTATCAACAGCCGTCTCGTCGTTCTGATCCTAAAATTTTGGATGATATTAAGGCAGAAATTACTCGGCTTATAGATGCTAAATTTATTAGACAATGCCGGTATGCGGAGTGGATTTCAAATATCGTCCCTGTGTATAAGAAAAATAGAAAGCTTCGGGTTTGCATTGGTTTTAGGGATCTTAACAAAGCAACTCCGATGGATGGATATTCGATGCCAATCGCCGATGTGCAGGTTGATGCAGCGGCAGGACATAAAGACATTAGTTTCATGGATGGGAACGCTGGGTATAATCAGATTTTAATGGCAATTGAAGATATTCACAAGACCGCTTTCCAATGTCCTGCTCCTATCGGATTATATGAGTGGGTTGTGATGACTTTCGGGCTTAAAAATGCTGGTGCTACTTATCAGAGAGCCATGAATTATATTTTTATGAGATCATTGGAAAGATTGTTGAGATATACATCGATGATGTGGTTGTTAAATCGGAGAGTTATGATGATCATTTATCCGATTTACGACGCACGTTAGAATGTACAAGGAAGCATGGTCTCAAGATGAATCCGCTCAAATGTGCTTTTGAAGTATCGGCTGGGCAATTTCTAGGGTTTATGGTTCATGAAAGAGGAATTAAAATTAGCCCAAAGAGTATCAGTTCAATTAATAAAGTTGTTGCCCCGAAGAATAAGAAAGAGCTTCAGTCATTGATCGGTAAAATTTATTTTATGAGAAGGTTTATATCCAATTTGTCTGGTAAGATCAAGCCGTTTACTCCATTGTTAAAGTTAAAGGCTGATCAGGAATTTGTTTGGGGAAAAGAACAACAAGAGGCTTTAGACAAGATTAAAGAATATTTGACTTCTCCTCCGATTTTGATTCCTCCGCAAAAAGGTAAGCCGTTTAAATTATATTTATCGGCTAGTGAAACTGCAATCGGATCTGCTCTAGTTCAAGAGTTTGAAGGGAAAGAACGGGTTGTTTATTTTGTGAGTAGAAGATTATTGGATGCTGAGACAAGATATTCTCCCGTCAAAAAGTTATGCCTATGCTTGTATTTCTCTTGTACCAAATTGAGGCATTATTTATTATCGGCTGAATGCATTGTTGTTAGCAAGGATGATGTTGTCCGATATATGTTGTCTTTGCTGATTTTAAATGGAAGAATCGGTAAGTGGATCTTGGCCCTCTCAGAATTTGATTTGAGGTATGAATCTGCTAAAGCTATCAAAGGTCAAGTATTGGCTGATTTCGTTACTCAACATTGTGGATCGGATGAGACTATGGTAGAGCCAGTTCCTTGGTCGCTTTTCTTTGATGGATCGGCTTGTGGGGTTGGATCTGGTATCAGAGTGGTGCTCATCTCGCCTAGGGGGGCAAGTTTCGATTTTGCGATACCGATTGAGAAGACTGCTACTAACAATCAAGCCGAGTATCGGGCAGTTCTTAAAGGTCTACAACTGTTAAGGGAGGTTAAGGCCGATGCTGTTGAAATATTTGGAGATTCGATGTTGGTTGTAAAGCAGCTAGCTAAGGAGTATGAGTGTAATGATGATATTCTCTTAGGGTATCGAAATCAATGTCTCCAATTGTTGAAGGGATTTAAGATGGTGACGATCGAACATATTCCGAAACTACATAACCATGAAGCTAATCGGTTGGCTCAAAGTGCATCGGGGTATCGACCGATTCAAGATATATTAGAATCGGATTTGGCTGATGACGATTGGAGAAAAGAGATATTTGATTATTTGAAAGATCCTTCTAAAAAGACCGATAGGAGAATAAGATTGCAAGCAATTAAATATGTTTGATGGATAACAAGTTATATTATCGAACTCTCGATGGAGTATTGCTCAAATGTATCGGTTCTGAGGAAGCTAAGGTATTGATGGGTGAGATTCATGAAGGTGTCTGTGGAGCACATCAGTCAGCTTTTAAAAGAAATGGATGATTCGACAGAACGGGTATTTTTGGCCGACTATTCTTGAAGATTGCTTTCGATACTATAAAGGCTGCCAGGATTGCCAAAAGTTTGGTAATGTTCAAAGGGCTCCAACTTCGGCTATGAATCCGATTATTAAGCCGTGGCCTTTCAGAGGATGGGGAATTGATTTGATCAGACATATTAATCCACTGTCGTAAGAATCACAAGTTTATAGTTGTGGCGACTGATTACTTTACTAAATGGGTTGAGGCTATCCCTTTGAAGAATGTAACATCGGTTGATATGATTGAATTCGTCAAAGAACATGTTATCTACCTATTTGGTATTCCCTAGACTATAACTACCGATCAGGGAACTATGTTTATTTCTGGAGAATTTGAAGAGTTCGCGTCAAGCATGGGGATCAAGTTATTAAACTCATCTCCATATTATGCTCAAGCCAATGGTCAGGCCGAATCTTCGAATAAGCGGATAATTAAGTTGATCAAAAGAAATATTGAAGAAAATCCTAGGAAGTGGCATGTCATGTTGAGTGAATCTTTGTGGGCATATCGGATGGCATGTCATGGTGCTACAAAATTATCTCCTTATCAGTTGGTTTATGATCATGATGCTGTTTTACCTTAGGAAATTAAAACCGGATCTTGGCGTATCGACCTTCAAGATGACTTAACGGCTGAAAATTATGCTATTTTGATGAAGGAAGAATTAGAAGATTTAGCTGGTCATCGGTTGAGAGCATTAATAAATATCGAAAAAGACAAAGCGCATGTGGCTCGATGGTACGATAAGAAAGTAAAAATCAAGAGTTTTGTTGAAGAAGATCTCATTTGGAAACTAGTATGGCCAATCGGATCAAAAGATTCCAAATTCGGAAAATGGTCTCTGACTTGGGAGGGGTCGTATCGAGTTCATCGTTGTGCGTCGGGCAATGCATACATCTTGGAAACACTTGAAGGAGAAATATTTACAAGAGCCTTGAATGGGAAATATTTGAAAAAGATACTACCCTAGTATTTGGGTAGATTCGTGAACCAGTTATTGATCGGAAGATACAAGAAAATACATGCAAGGACGAGCGAATCGGATTCTCAACCGTTTCGAAAGTTCTGGTTCGATTTAATCTGAATCGGAGGATACATGGCCGATGTGACACACATCGCCCTTAGTACAAAAAATAAAAATAAAATTACAGGGAATCCAGATACCCTTGGATTATCCCGATTGCCTTGAAGTAACTCTCGTGCTGCTCGTATGACGCGGCAATCTCTTGCTGTTCGTGAAGGATTCATGATGTTCCGTCCCTTGAAGTGCGGGTCGAGTTTATCAGGTTCTCTGAACCTATTATCAGGTCTCTTCTCGATTCTAGGTGAGCAAGTTGTTCTTCGAGAAGGGAGAGTGAGAGTTGGAGGGCCTGGATTTGATGACGAACTTGGTGAATTCCGCCAGGGGCCATGGTGTTGATGGAGATTGAACGAAGCACAGAGATGATTCCTGCTGGGAATCTTTCTTTAATTTCTTCAGCATGACTCTCGAGGAAGTATTCATCTCCTGCGGAGAGATGATTACCAGCTTGGAGCGATGTGATGATCTCGCCAAGCCTCTGAGGTATTTGAGAAGAGATCAGAGTTAGAGAAAAATGCTGAGGGATGGATTGAGTTGGAAAAATTTTCACCTGTTGAAAAGATGCCATCTTCCCGCAAAGAACTGATGCGTGTGATGTGTGAAAGAGAGATGGCATGGTACTTATAGAGGTTTTCGTTCAAGAGTATTTATGGGGCGACATTGAATTTCTCGATTGCAGAAAGTCTGAAAAAGCCTGCGAATCAGATATGACATCAATGCGAATTGGTGACAGAGACCGGAGAATCGATCGAGGAATCATGCATAAGTTAAGATAGAGAACGAGGGTCAAATCTACAGGAAATAATATTCATTACAAGCCCATAAATTGCGCAGTGATCAGATTACAAGTCATCACAAGAAGAGATCGGACTACATTTAACGCTCGCAGGCGTATCTGATCTATGTCATCAATGACACGCTGGTGAGCTTCGATGGAGCCTTGTTGCGCTGAGACTGCTTCTGTGGAGCTTGAGGGCATCGGATGCTTGGGCCTTGAGGGTCTTGTTGAGGTCTTCAATGATGGATGGGAGCTGCTTGCAGTCTTGTTTCTTCTTCCTCAAGTTGATGACTGACCAATCGGAGCTCGTTCGCTAGCTCTACTTTGCGAGCCTTCAGTTCATCGATCTTCGCCACTATGGAAGGACGACTTGATTCAAGGAATCGGATCTTGTCTTTAGTAGCATTGGCCAGATCCCTCTTTATTTTCGATTCTTTGATCAAAGATTCCTGATTCTGTAGATCGGATATCTTTTGTCGAGCCTCAATGAATTTGATTTGACGACCTTCGATGTAGGCTGCAGGGATGATGGCGGCTTGAGCTTTACGATCGAGATGCGACCGTAACTGATGAAGGATTGATCGGATCGGTCCGGCGTCTTGAACTAAAACAGACGTATCTTGCTCCAACAGGACTTGGAGGTCCGATAATTTGTTTTTGATGTCTTCTGGGAGCGATGAAGCACTGACGTCCGTTGGTTGGGTGACCACAGTCGACGAGATCCTTTTATCAGCCGATTGTACTTCATCTTCGTCCAAGAGGTCTTTGATTGCAAAATCGAAGAAGCTGTTGTCAATCGAATCTTGGGCCTGAAGGATAGGAAAGTTTATGTTAAGATTGAGAAGGAATAATAAAAATCGGATGATGAAATAATGAATAACCTGCTTCAAGTTGATTTCGTCAAATTGGGTAGGTTGCCTCGGTGGTAAAATCGGAGGTTGTTCCAATTGGAGTTGTTCTGCAACTATGGAAGAAGTCCCAGCCGATTCGTTCTGAAACAAAAAGGGAAAGAATCTTAATATGCTAAGACCGAGTGTGCAATGGTTAAATAAAAGAAATAAAATTACCAGTGTCTGAGAGGGTCGTCGTTAATAAAGGTGATTCAGAAAGAACTCGCTAATATCACGAATGAAAAAATCGGTTTTCGAATATTACCGATCGAATTGGCTGGAAGTTGGTTCGATGCTGATAAGGCTGGAGAATTTTGACGAGATGCTTGAGGAAGTATCGGTCCTACATCTTCTTGATTAACTTTTTCTATGAAGAATGTCAGAGTCGATTATGAAAGTGAAGGAAAAGAAATTTAAGCGTCAAAAGAAATCGGTACCTTGTGATTGTGGAGGCTGATGACTTATGTAATGGATTGCACCGATGAGCAGATCGGTTGCTAGCTGAATGTCAGCTGCTACAACCTTGGTTTTCTTGGTTGTTTTCTTTGAAGTAATGTCGATTTTACGTTTAGCCGATATCCCTTTAAGGATGTCTTCGGCTGATGGATCGTTGTATCGATATGAGGATTATCGGTTGCAGGTGTGCATATCGGTATCGGTCGGCCACTTTTGCTTGTTTCCGGAGGAGTGATCTTCTTGTCCTGCATTCAAAGAGATTCAATGATAAAAACAGTAAAGGTTTAAAAAAACTCGTGGTGAAATAGGAAGAGGTCGACTCGCAGAAAGATGCTGTGACCACTCAGCCCACCAGCTCTTGAAGGATGGTGTAACTATGGAAGTAATGCCTACCAATTTCCATGTGTCCAGATCGGATATGTTTAAATCAGGGACTCGGTCTAGAAGGCGGCAGAAGGCAAGGCCGTTTTTAGTGTTGGTCCAATATTTGATCAGATCAGCAAAGTACAATTTGATCGGAGCTTGAACAAAGCCTAATTGTCGCGCTATCATGGAAGGGTAACAAAACTCATAGGCATGTTCGTCGCAAGCCACAAGGAGAATGGTTGGACGGATTAATTCCTTGAGAATCAATTTCATGCTGTCGTCCGATAAGATAGAATCCAACTGGAAGATGGTTGGGTTTTCAAAGGAGTTGTTGGGGTCTTCATATGCAAACCAGACCAGAGCAGACTTACTGAGACCATTGTAGAAGCATTTGAAGTAAGTTGCTAACCGATCTGGAGAAAATCGGTTGCCTTCAAGAGTTGCAGCAGCCTCTACGAAGGATGTGCATCTGCGGAAGATAATTTTGGATCCTTCTGCTTGGTCCGATGGAAATTTCTGATCAAAGAGGCTGACTTTGCGAGCTTTGTGCATGTGCAAGTTCAACCATAAGTTTATGAACCACCAAGGACCTCCAAGACATGAAATCGGTTCCCCTTTTCTCAATCGGACCGATACTTCATGCAGAAGCTGATAAACAGATCCGAGAAGATATTTGCCAAGAGGGAAATGGTTGCCCGATGCTAGGAATTTGGCTATTTTTTGGTATTTGATGCAGGGGGCAAGGGATTTTCGACAGAATACGAATTTTTCCAACCACATGGTATAGGAAGGCTGAATATTCTTTGTGATCGATCGGTCCTTCATTCTTTGAGTAAGAAGAGATATAGTCTTTCCAACCCATCCTTGCCACTTTTATGTTATGAGTGGGTTTGGCCAAGCTGTCAGATCGGGTCGATGAAGTAATGTTTAGGCCTGTCAACATGATTACATCAAGCAGAGAAGGTGACATCGGACTATGGCCAAAGAGAAATGCATTCAGAGCATCAGACCAAAAGTGGGAGGCAGCTATCAAGAGTGGATTGTTTTTCTTGATGTCCGATAAAGATAGAGTAAGGCATTGACCGATTTGATATGTGTCCCAATCGACACGTTTGCTGCTCATTCGGAGATACCAGTTCTTCCATCCTGCAATAACTGTCGGCCAAGATCGGAAGGCATCCTTCCATGAAGATAAGGGATCCGATAGATTCTTGAAGGGGAGGCAATTGGTTTCCAAGTTGATGAAATCAGTTGGGTCTTCGTTGCCGATCGGACCTAAGATGAAAAGGCCAGGAGTTTCGGGGATGGGGATTGCGATTTCATTGATAGATCCCTAGAGAAAAAGGCAAAGAAAAGAGATTTTAAATCTATAAAGATACAAAAACGCCTTGAGAAGAACGAAGAACAACGAAGAACTAGGAGATGGGAATGAGATTTGTTACCTGAAGGGCGGAAGAACTCGAGGCCATTGCAACTTGCGGTGGAATTTGTAGCTCGCTTGAAGATGGTTGTTGAGGTTGAGAAGTGGTGGAAACCAGTCACCGATGAGATTCCGTGGGACTTGCGCTTGAGAGCTGTTGAAATGAGGGCGATGGTGAAGACGAGACGGCGGCTGAAGGAAGGAGAAAGGGCTAGAGTATTTATAAGCCTTTCCTGTGGGGGTAAATGCAAGTTTTCGCATGACCGAGTAAGGATCAGGGTTCCGGGTGAAACGGTAATAGATCGAAGGGGCCCGAGAATTTCGGGATAATATGAATATCTTACCCCAAAACTGGGGGGCATGTGTTGATGACGTTTTTTGACACGTGTTGGAGCCGGCGCTTGAGGAAATCTGATGAGGGTTGAGTCAAAAGTCAAAGATGAAGTTCAAGATTGAAATCGGAATTGGACTCGAAACTTCAGAAATCGGATCGGACTCAGAGAAGATGGATCAAAGGCGTCGCGGGCTTTGGGCTGAATTGGGCCATTGTGGGCCGATTTTTTAGTATTGTTAAGAGTTTTAGTTAAATAGTTTGTTTCTTTTGCGTCATGTTTGCTTATGTCATAATCGACTAGGAGTCTGTAATTCCAGGGTATAAATATGAGCCCTGAGGATCGTGAGGGTTGACGAACACATTAATACAACAAACCTTCACTACTTGCATCTACTTATCGCAATTTACTTTCAAGTCGGCGACTTCGTCAAGCTTTTCTCTTTCACGAGTTCTCCTGAGCTAGTCAAGGCGATCCAGATCTCCAAGGCTTGCTCGTGAGTTCCGCTTTTACTGAGTAACTATCTAAGCTTTAGCATCGGGCGCATCGCTGTTGCTTCATTTAGATTTATTCGACAGTTATCGATATTTGCTAGATCTACAAGTTTTTTCTTGTTGTTTTAGCTTTATCACCACCTATCCAGCTTAGAACTCTATTTAATCGGCTTTATCAAAGTGTTAATCTTGAAATTCATCTAATAGCTAGATTAGTCCGGTTCTAAGTGTTGTTTTACTAAGCTGTATCGGATCACTTAACGGTCGTCTTTTACTGCTTAGTTATCAATCGGCTATCCGCTGTTTGATTATCAGAATCGGCTCCCTGTGCTGTTTCACTATATATCGAATCGATCCTTCCTCGTCCGATTTCACTAAAGAGAGAATCGGACTCTTCAGATGTTTCTTAACAGTCCGATTTTATCCTTGTCAATCAACAGGTCAGATTGACTGGCACGCCTCGGATTTCAAGGCCACGCCTTCGTTCGTGTGTTAGCAGCATCTGTCTTCCGCCTGATTTTTGCGTCAACAGGAACTTATATGCAAATTACTAGGGACCTAAACATAATTATGGAAAAGTTCAGGGGCTTTTCTATAAAATGGTCAAGGCTAACTTGCTGCATCAGCAGTGGGCTCTGCTGACGTCAGCGTTGACCGGTCAACGGTCAAACTGACAGGTGGGTCTAGATGATGATGTCATCAGTGGGCCCTGATGACGTCAGCAGAAAGGGCCTAGATGCTATTTCTAAAAAGTCCAGGGGGCTCAGTGTAAAAGCAACAGGCCAGGGACTTCGAAACCTTAGGGGGTGTCGGCCAAAGTTTCCAGGGGTTTCTTTGTACAAAGGGCGGCTCGGCTCTGGTGGGCGTGGTCCATGGTGGACCGTGTGTGCGGTTCACGTGGACCGCGCCCATGGGATATGTTGCGGCTGGGTGGATCCAAGGGTTTCTTTGTAAAAAGGGCGGCTCGGCTCTGGCGGGCGTGGTCCATGGTGGACCGTGTGTGCGGTTCACGTGGACCACGCCCACGGGATCTGTTGCGGCTGGGTGGATCGGCTGCGGGGGATCCCGTGTGGCCCCGCATGCGGCTCCGCTGGGACGCGGCACGTGGCGGCGACGGAGCAACGCCCGCGAGGTGTTCGACTAAACGCCGAGCAGTGGAGAGCGCGCGCAGTGGCGATGGCACGCCGGCGGTGGCTCGACCTCACCTAGATCCGGCGCCAAGGGCGCGGATCTGCGCCAAATGGCGTCGCGCAGGTATTCACGGGGGAACAAGTCTAGGGTTTGGCTCCTAGGGCTAGGTATAACGAGGTTACGGCGACGCTGTTCAAGCACGGGGAGTGCTCGACAAATTGCCGCTAGGGTGGCGTTCATCACGTGGCGGGGTTCTAGAGTCGGGCTCGGCTCAACGTGGACGGGATCCTGCACAAGAAGACCCCTGGCACGAAGGCCAGGGCAGAGGCAGTGAAATAGGGCCAAGCTTGGGTCGTTCTTGGTCGGCGGCGACGGCGAAGGCGGCGGCTTGCTCGGCTTCCTGGTCAAAAATGAAGGCACAAAGGCCTTCAACAAGTTGAGCCAACGCGCGCGGGTCTCAGGTGCTCCTGAGCCGCGGCGTGGTCGTGCTGGGACTGGCACGGCCGAGTTCCGGCGTGGCGGCAGCGAAACAGAGCAGGGGCACTGGCTTGGCTCGGCTTGGAGTGGTAGAAGACGCTGGCGTGATGTAGTGGAAGAAGACTAGCGATAGGGATCGAGTCTTGGGGCGTTCTCCTCTTCTTGCACTGGAACGGCAGCGACGGCGTCGACGGCGTTGCGTCCACGAACGGCCCGGCTCTGGCTTCTTCTCCCTTTCCTCGTGCTCGCCTTCTTCTCCTCCTCCTCTCTTCCTTCTTCTCGTGCAGCGGCGGCTAGGGTGGATAGCGCAAGCGCCCGAGGTGGATGAGGAAGGGGGAGGAGACGCTCCTGTGTTTATAGCGGCGGCATGGGTGGAGAGGATAGGAGAGGGTTGTGAGAGGATGGTTCGGGAGAGGGGACACGCGACGCGATGTAAGAGGTGAGTAGCTAGGGTTGGAGCGGGCGGCTCTTGTCTCGGCGTGCGGGCCCGAGCGCACGACGAGGGGAGAAAAGGGGCAAGCGCGCGAGTCCAACTCGGCGTTCCCTGATCTAGGGTTGAGGGCGTGAGGTGGAGCAGGGTGTGCTGCGGGGTGTGGGCGCGTGCGAGATGATCTCGTGGGGCGGTGACGCGAGATGGCGCGGGAGGTGGCGAGACAGAGCGCGGTGGCCCGCCTGTCAGTGGTGGAGGTGAAAGGGACGGGCAGCGGCGGTTGGAGATGGGCCGCGGGGTTCGTGGGCCGCGACGCGGGCCGAGAAAGTGGGGAAAGGTCGGGGCTAGGTTGGACCATGGGATGAGTTGAGGGCCAAGGTTAGACTTTGGTTAGCGAGCTGTTGGGTTAGTTAGAGCTCAAGTTAGTTTATGCTTTTCCTAATTAATTGATTTGGATTTGAATTGATTCAAATCCAAATAAAATTCAATAAACTTCAAATATTTACACTAAGACATAGACACCTTAGCAATAATATTTAATTCATTATTTAATTCTAGGAATTTTGGAAAGGTTCAAAGAAGACATCCTTATATTTTTCCTAGCTAGTATAATTTCCACGAAAAATTTTAAAATCCATATTTTTGATATTATAAACATTCCAGAAAAATCTGAGATGTTACAGGAATGTTCCTTGGTATTTGTTTGGACTGTTTTCTCAGTACAAATGTGATGTTCCTTAATGTTGTTTGAATTGTTCCTACAATGTCAATAAAATGTTCCCTGGTGTTGTTTGGACTGTTCTTCTAGTGTTAATGGGATGTTCCACCGTGTGAAAAATTCATTGTATTCGTAAGTTTATAACGAGATGTTCTGTCGTGGTGGATCAAATTGTTCCACCATTATAAATTTGTGTTCCTTGTATACGATATTTTTGTTCCACACGGTTAGATTATTTGTTCTTATTGATAAAATCGGATGAATTGTTTCAACTTTTTTAAAAAAATATTTTTAAATTTTTAAATTTTAAACATAGTCAAGTGGGGTCTAGTTTTGAAGATCTTGTCGTAAGAAACCTAATGGTGCAATCGGAATTTGATTTGAACATCAAATTCATGAAATATGATTTTTTTTAAAAAAAAATCTTCGTAAGGGTCTGCGCATGGAGAAGGATGGGGCAGCCTGTGCTAATCCACATCGGCCATCCGCCTCGGGGGAACAGTCCGCGCGTCGGGAGTTTTAAATTTATTCACGTACTATTTGGCCATCATATTTTCTTTTTAAGAAAAAAAGTTTACAAGGACTCAAGCCCTCTCCCAGTCTCCCCATGTATATACCAAAAAAAAACATTGTCATGTACGTGTAGTAAATACTCTACTTGTAGACTATGTTGTGCCTAGCACATGTCCTAAGACCCAGATCAGTACTCTCTCATTTGGCAGTTCGTAAGAAATTGCATTCTTATGTACTCTTAATGTACCTCTTTTAAAGCTAGCATCCTTGTATGTGCTCACCGTGATTCGCTTTTCCGGCCTCGTACGTAGGGATGATAATGCGCCATGGCTTTTATGCCCTCTTCAAGATTTAACTCTGCCCTAATTATTTGTAGGCTAAATTTGTACGAGGCAAAATGCCGAAACTATCCCTACCCGGATCTAACTCTGCCGGTCTGCCCTCTTCAAGATCTAACACCATGAAAACATATTTTGCTTTTTTGTGAAAGCAAAACGCCGAAACTACCCCTACCCGGATCACTATCAATCGGGATGGTCATGATCACAGTGTCCCCGATTTTGTGGTTCCGAATTGAGAAACATGGACCAGATACGGGACATCGCATGACAAACGCTTTTCGGCAATGCATCTAGGAGTAATTTCGAAATCAAGAGTACAGAAGAAAGAGAAGAGCGAAGGTGACCGATTTTGACAATGCTAGACACAAACTAATAATTGGTAACAAGAAATTTCAGGTTGCAAGAACAAAAAGGAAGGAAGTAACGCCGTTTGCTAGGCTAAGCGTGTGTGGTGCAGCATGTACAGGGCCAGAAAGTCAAGCCAGGCTTGAGTAGGCCCGTAAATCAATCCAATGGTATATATCTTTCTTTGATGGAAAAGTTTAAGTCACGCGGGGTCGCGGCCGACAACGAGCGCGCGACCCACGCGGCCTGTTTGCAGCCCGGAGGAGACATTGGTGGGCCGTTGTATGCCAACTTACTGCTGCGGCTCGCCCCTGCAAGTTCGCAACCCATCAATTTCTACGATCCGCGCCGCCGGCGAGAACTACAGCTCACCCACTTATGCAACAACAACTTATATATTTGGGTGTAGCGACTTATATACAAACATCTTAGCAAGTTGAAGCTGCTGTTGTCAAAGCACCCTAAGTTGCTGCTAATGTTGTGTTGCTGAAGCACCCAAGTTGATGTTGTTGCTGCTGAGACACACAAGTTGTTGATGAAGTACCCAAGTTGCTATTGTTGCTGCTGATATATTCAAGTTGTTGCTGAAACACCTAAGTTGATATTGCTGCTACTGAGACACTTAAGAGTTAAGATGCTGCTAAAGCCCCCAAGTTGCTGCTAGGAGTATAGGTGGATCGACAAGTTGCAACAATGTTGCAGGTTGTTCTATGCACGCATCCATCGCCAGAGATCATGTTGCTCTCTGGCCGCTGCGCTCATCCTGTTGTGGCGTCGGGTCCTCGGGGCGAAGCTGCTAGGAGGATTAGGGAGCCGCCGGCGCTGGGTCTGCTAGGTCCCACACAGTAGCCACAACCACCTCGTGCCTCCGCATCGATCTGCCGTGAGAGAAACCGCTGGCGCCGATTCGCACCACACAGAGGTGGATGAGAGAAGCAGGTCGTCCTGATCTGAAAAGATTCACCAGGGTTAGGAGCATGTTGCTGCCATCGTACAGGAGGTGGTCTGGTGGAGTGGAGGTGACGGGTCGCGCGCTCCCCTAAAGCGCGACCCGTCGCACCTTAAGCCGGTCCTTCTTTGATCTTTCTTTCTCTCTCTATCCATGCTTGCCCACATTTATTATTCAAATGATTTTGAATCCCTGTAAAGAGCTGGCATATTTATTATGTCTGCAATATGTACCTGTACGTAAATCCCACTGTACATCAACACAAATGCATGAGAAGACATAAATCTGGTACATATATGTAGAACATTTTTACTTTCTTAATTTGAGTGGTTTTGTTACCTTACTTGTGTTATTTGGGTCAATTTGCAGGTTGTCCAGCGATGTAGCTGTCTTCTCGTGTCCTTCACATTCACATTCAACATTCAATTTCATGAACTGTCATATGACCTCGTATTTGTATTGATCTAGAAAACAATGTGTTGTAAAGTCCGGTGCATCATGCATGGGCCGCTGTATCCACTCCTTGTTTGAATTAGATGCATCCCCTTTTCTAGGAATTGGATCAACTGTGTATAGTGTCATATGTCAAACCGTCAGTGTCACCTCTCATGTCGTCTTCTCCGTTATTAGGCTGCCACATGACTTGGTCGGAATTCTTCAAACCGAGTGTGGATCTGTTCCGGTCAACTTGCAGGCTGCGTGACCGGAATAAAGCCATGTTTAGTTCTACACAAAACGCAAAAAGTTCACTTAAACAACCATGTGCACGCGACCCAATACATAAAGTTTTTACCCTTTCCATCCGGCGATTCGTCGATTGATGGACGGTGGTTGCTGACCCGGCGATTGGTGGACGGTGGTTGTTGACCCGGCGATTGATCCTGGTTACATCGATGCATCTCCTTTCTGGTTCCACGGAAGAGCGAGATGACAGCAGCCGTGTCGTGTGTATGCCACTTTCTCGATCTGTCCTCTACTCCATTTCATGAACCTGACGCGTGCTGGACTTGTGTGAATTTGCACACTGTTCTACACGCGTAGAAATTCCACAGCGATTTGTTTCGCCTGTTCGCACCTCCTATATCCTGTGATCACCCATGATCCATGACCATGCCAGCTGTAATAGTCGCATCACCGTGTGGAATGAACCCTCCGAAGTCCCAAGTCACACAACACGGTCAGACTCCTTGGCTGTTTCAGCACGCGCAGCTCGTACAACCAACGCGGCTGCATAACCAGATTCATCTCTGACAGGAACAGATACACGAACAGAGACAAACAATTTTGCAAGGACCGGAGACACCTGGAAACGGGTAGGCTGCATACCCTCCATTATACTGTAGTTTTTACAGATGGTTGGCCGGTGCCATGTACAGATTGCAAGAGCATATAAGATAATAAGAATGCTTGTCGCGGCAGGAAACTATACACCATTGCAAAAGGCTGCATAGCCATTTATTGCTCTCTGATGATCGTAGAAGCCAGGTTAGGGAAATGGAGAAAATGTTACATTTTCTGGGGCTCCACCCTTTGAGTTCATTGATGAGTATCAACTGAGCGATTTCCCTGCCAACTGCGCTGAAGTAGCACCTCACATGCGAGACCTTGTCGGATCTTGCAGCGACGTGCTTGGCGCGCTCTGCAAATAATATAGCATGATTAATCTGAACAGACCGATAACTGATAGCTTCAAGCTCCTATATCCAAAGCAGCAGGTGTCGAACCACAGTATTCTACCAGATGCAACATGAATAATTAATAATTGTACTCTACTGGATGTAAGTGATGGGCGCAAGTTGTGGTGTTCACAAGTCTAAGTAACTGCAGGAGCATGGAGCTAATAGCCAGTAAAAATTCACCAAACCAGCATTGCCCATCCCACTCTGTCACTGTGTTTGCCGTTGTAAGACCCCAGTGTCGGCAGAATCCAACATGATACTGAAGAATCCAGTGAAGGCAAGAATGTGTTCTCACCATTTTTTATGTATAACTACAGCTAGGGTAGTTATTATACAAGTATTTCTATGCCAAAGGACAGTCACCGAAATCAAGAATGCTGCTGGAAAAAGAATTACCACAACCATGGAAGCTACCATCTTGATCAAAATCTATAAGCTACTCCCTCTGTTTCAAAATGTATGTCGTTTTCTAGATTCATGGATATTGCTATGCACCTAGATATAACCTATGTCTAGATACATAGCAATATCTATGAACCTAGAAATGCCAAAATGACCTACATTTTGAAACAGAGGGAGTATATTGGTTATAATGTATACTTAAAAGCAATACTGTGTATTCCGGACATAATTAGTCAAGAATGAAATATCTGTATAAGTTTATAAAAAAGGAGGAAGTGGGTACCAGGGGCATGCCACTTTTAGCTCTCCGTCCCAAATATGATGATGGTTTGAAGAAGGCACCATAAATTTCAGCCCACTTGCTTAGCCTTGAATGTATATAAGGTGCTCCCACAGTATCAGCCCAGAAGATAAGACCACCCCTTCATAAAGTATTTTTTTAATTAGAACTAACAGTCAGAATAGGCATTGCAGCTCCTTAAACCCAATACAATGCAATCAATGAAGGAACTCATAAACCGTGTATGGAGGACAATAATCAGTTCCTAAAAGAGGTTAATCTTGGGTTCACAAGTTGCAGATCTTGCACAATGTGAAGTAGAAATTGTTTCAATATCATTAGGACTCTCGGCATAACTAAGCATAAATTCAGGACACGTATTCAAATAATGTGGAAGGGCATCAATAATCAGCAACTGTTAACTTATAACTATCTATGTGTCAGAAACCATGTATATAAGTTGTATCTGTGATTACAAACTGTCTGATTCCAATTCCCATAGCATTTAAGCATACTGAAGGAATGCAGATCACTTCTTATTACTTGCTTCAGTCATATATAGTGATCAAATATGTCAATTGAAAAAGGAAATTCAGTGTGAAAATGAACATGCTAGGCTTAGTCAAGCATATGATCAATGGAAGAGGCTTACTAAGTTATGCAGCTTTCTACCAAACTAATTTTGTTAAACATACAGATACAGTTAGAGAAGCAATGGTCGGCTACCTGTACTTGGGAAAGCCCATCCCAAGAATAGATGCAATATCAAGATCAGAAGCCCGAATCACAACATTTTCATCCATAACCCTGCACGCTTCATTAACAACTGGGAAGAAAATCATTTCCAGTATGTCCTGATCTGTTAAAATCACTGGCTGCAAGATGCATAAGTTGTTCAAATCAGGAATATTTTAAATTAACACAGGAGTTCAGCATACAGCATAGCAGTTCTCAACAAAGAGTGAGGATGAAAACCTTTCCACCAGGCATTGTCTTTGCACGTTTTCGGTACTCCTCAATCACATGTTGAACACTAGGATCAGGCTTTGGCTTCCTGCCCTTCTCATAAATGTAATAACCTTTGCCATTGTTCTTCCCTGTAAATTAATAAAAAGACAGAAATTTCAATTCTTAAGAACAGTAGACAAGGAAAATGTCAATTCATGTATTGCACATGGGAAAGCAGTCAAGCAGTATACCTTGCCGCCCATCCTGTACCATCAAATCCGTCAAATTGCTGCTGAAATTTCGTTCTCCAAAGGCGGCAGCATAGATTTGTTTTACTGCCAAGCCCACTCCATATCCAGCCACATCTTGGAGTCTGCAGGGGAACAAGAAATAGCAAACATAAGAATTGACGGTGAAAAAAAGGGGGCAACCAATGACATCAATTGTTCATGAGATTGTTAATTCACAGCACAACATCCTGAATATGACAGATTATTGTTATACCAGATAATTGTCAAATTCTAATACATCAAATTACTGGAGAAGGAAGATCATTCAAACTGATTCTTTTTTAGAACATTATTGGTGGTTCAAATCCAAGAATATCTCTACCATGAATATTACTATTTCTAATTACAGCACTATGCTCATTCATAGTAAAGCCACAACTTCAACAAAATTAGACAAAAGACATGCTTCACTGAGTTGGGAGAAACAGCTCAATAACAAACTTACGCTTGACATACTTTGTGTTAAACTGCTATATATATATGTGTGTATTTATGGGTCTTGTGCCTAGCTGTTTAGCCGGCCAACCCTTGTACGTGGGCCTGAGCCTGGCTCATTAGCCGGCCACCCCCTGTTGGTATTGTAGAGATATGATAGGTTAGAGTCCTAGGAGAACTTGTTTATGGGTTTCCTTTAGCCCCAAGTTCTCCTCTCCCTATATATGTAACCTCTATGTATCTCTCAATAATCAATACAGTATTTCCACACAAATCCAATCTCTTTCATGGTATCACGAGTTTAGGTTACCCTTTTCTCTTCCGCTGCAGGCGCCGCTCCACGCGCGCCGCCCTCTCGCTGCCCTGTTTCCGACGCCGGTGCTGCTCCAAGCGCATCCGTTGGCCTGGGCTAGGCGCTGCTCCTTAGCGCGCCCCATCCCCCCTGCGCTGCCCTGCCGTTGCTGCTCCCAGCGCAACCGCCGGCCCTGCGCCATGACGGGCTCCGCCGTTCTCGACGGCGATCTTAACAAGGAAGATGCCGATTCCGACGCCGCCGCTCGCGCCACTCGGGAGGCTCGCGATGCCGCCCTATTGCGCGCTGAGGAGGCCGATCGGGAGGCTGCTGCCGCTCAGGAACAGATTGACGCCGCTCTTGCGCGTCTCCGTGCTGCCCAGGAGCAGCGCGGCTCGCGAGCGCGCCGCGGTTCACCCCCCTCCACCGAGGACACCACCGATGGCTCCGGCGGCTCCGGCAGCGCCCCTGGTGGTGCTGATGGCGGCACTGGCGGCGCCCCTGGAGGTGCTGATGGCGGCACTGATGGCGATGCCCTGCTTCACCACTCGCCCTGCTTCACCACGTCCTGCTTCAACAGGAGGCCTCTGTTCTCCTCAATCTTCATGCACAAGCGGTAGCTGTCCAGAACATCCGTTCTCTGGTGCCGCTCCTCCTCGACGTGAACTCCACCTTCTACGGACGGTGGAAGCAGTCCTTCCTCGACATCCTCGGCAAGTACTCCTTGGAAGGCCATGTCCTTCTCGATGACGTCGCTCCCAACTCTCCTTCTTGGGTGCGGATGAACTGCGTCGTCCGCACATGGCTGCTTGGTGCCATCTCCGACGACCTCGCTGACACCGTCTCCGAGCGTGGCGCTACTGCTCGTATCATCTGGCTTGCCCTTGAGTCCCAGTTTCTTGGCAATCGCACGACGCGCGCTCTCTACGCCGACCAAGCCTTCCGAGCTTTCTCCCAGGGTGATTTGTCCATCACTGAGTACTGCCGCCGTTTCAAACGCATGGCTGAAGACCTTCGGGATCTTGGTCAGACCATCACTGAAGACACCCTTGTCCTCAACATCATTCGTGGGTTGAATGAACGCTTCAGCGCCATTGGCTTGCATCTCCGGCGTACCACTCCTCTTCCCAAATTTCATCAAGTTCGGGACGACCTACGGCTCGAGGAGCTCACCATGGCACAGGCACCTCCGGCTGCAGCACTCGCTGCCCTCTCTGGTGGCAATTCCGGCGCGACTGGGAGCAGTTCCGGCGGCTCGAAACCGCCGGCCAAGCCTTCTCCTCCACCGCAGCCCAAGTCACAGCAGCAGCAGCAGACCGCCCCCTCTTCTGGCTCCGGGGGCGGCTTCCAGCAGCGCGGTAAACGCGGCGGTCGGCGCTACAACAACAAGGACGGCGGCAACAACTCTCATGCTGGTCCTCAGGGGACCTCTGGCGGGTCGTCTTCTGCCACTCCTCCCGCTGGCGTGAGCTACTACCACCCCTGGTCTGGCGCCATCTATATGTGGCCAGGACAGGGGGCGCCGTCGCCCTCTCCGCCGCCTCGTCCTCCCATGTTTCAGCAGCAGCCGCAGCAGGCCTACTTCGCCGGTCCTCCTGGCCAATGGGCAGGCCAGTGGGGCGTTCCACCGCCCAGTGGCCATGTCATCCACCCTGCTCTGGCGCAAGGATGGGATCAACAGCACCTCGCCACCAACTTCCAGACCATGACGCTTCAGCCACCACCTCAGCATGAGTGGCAATTTGATTCTGGTGCTTCCACCCATATGGCTTCCGATGCTGGTATACTCTCGGCTACCTCTGCTCCCTCTGGTCATTCTCCCTCTACCATTATTGTTGGTAGCGGGAATCTCTCCCCGTCACTGCTATTGGCACAGCTACTCTTCCACATAAGCTTCATCTTAATAATGTTCTGGTTTCTCCTGATCTTATTAAGAATCTTATTTCCGTTCGACAATTCACCACCGATAATAACTGTTCTGTGGAATTTGACCCTTTTGGTTGTTCTGTGAAGGATCTTCCCACTCGGAGCGAGATCGTCAGATGTGACAGTTCCGGTCCTCTTTACCCCCTGCGGCTTCCAGCATCTGCCCTTGTTGCGTCCACTTCTTCGCTTTGGCATCAGCGTCTTGGTCATCCTGGTCATGAAGCTTTAGCTCGCTTAGCGCAATCTTCAGCTATTCATTGTAATAAACACACTAGTAAATCTCTTTGCCACGCTTGTCAGCTTGGTCGTCATGTGCGTCTTCCCTTTCACACATCAACTTCCCGCGCTTCACGCCCTTTTGAGTTGATACATTGTGATCTTTGGACGTCTCCTGTCACTAGTGTCTCTGGTTATAAATACTACCTAGTGGTTCTTGATGATTTTTCGCACTATCTATGGACCTTCCCTTTGCGCCTCAAGTCTGACACGTTTTCCACCTTGTCTGATTTTTTTGCTTACGTGCGCACACAGTTTGGTGTCACTGTGCAGGGTATCCAGTGCGACAATGGCAGAGAGTTTGACAACTCCAGCTCCCGCGTCTTCCTTCTTGCTAATGGCGTCCATCTGCGCATGTCCTGCCCCTATACCTCGCCCCAGAACGGTAAAGCTGAACGAATTATTCGCACCATTAATAATGTTGTTCGCTCCCTTCTGTTCCAGGCCAGCGTTCCTCCTCGCTTTTGGGCTGCTGCGCTCAACACCGCCACATATTTGCTAAATCGCCTTCCTACTCAGACGCTCAACCTTGCCACACCGCACTTCGCTCTCTTTGGGACTCATCCTTCCTATGATCACCTGCGTGTCTTTGGGTGTAAGTGTTATCCCAACCTCTCTGCCACTGCCACCAACAAGCTTTCTCCCCGCTCTACCCTTTGTGTTTTTCTTGGCTATTCCTCTCATCACAAAGGGTATCTTTGTCTTGACCGACATACCAATAAAATCATCATCTCCCGCCATGTTGTTTTTGAGGAGTCCTCTTTTCCCTTCGCTGAAGGTTCCACTCCTCCATCCCCGGTGGACTTTGATTTTTTGGGAGAAGTAACTAATCCGGCGGCTCTCACTTTTTCGCCTACCAGCAGTTTGCCTCATGCAGGTTCTTCGGTGCCACCAGTTGTTCCATTGGCCGGTGCACCCTGCGCGGCTCCTGCGCCATCACCACACACGATTCCAGTGTGGTCTCCCGCCGCGCCTTGCGCGGCCACGCCTCGACCAGCCGCGTCGCCACGCGCGGCATCGACACCATCAGCTGCTGCGCCATGCGCGGCCTCGCCATCGCCTTCACCAGCCGCATGCGCCACGCGCGGCCTCGTCATCACCAGCCGCTGCGCCACGCGCGGCTTCGTCATCGCCAGCCGCTGCGCCACGCGCGGCCTCGTCTTCACCAGCTGCTGTGCCACGCACGGCCTCGTCACCGCCTCTCGGTCCTCGGTTTGGCCGAGCCGTGTACTCTCGGCGCCCGAAAGCTCCGTCGCTTCCTGCCACGGCCCCGACGCCAGCCTCTGTTCCTGATCGGCTCCCTACTGGAGCAGTCCGGATCGAGCCCACCGTCAACCAGCATGACATGGTCACCAGGGCTAAACGTGGCATTCGTCTACCAGCGCTCTACGAGGCCACGGTCTTGTCCCCAGTTCCTCGTACCTACCGCGCGGCTCTAGCAGATCCCAATTGGCGTGCTGCAATGGAGGCTGAATATGCTGCGCTTGTGTCTAACCACACTTGGGATCTTGTTCCTCGACCTGCAGGTAGCAATGTGGTTACTGGTAAATGGGTGTTCAAGCACAAATTCAAGTCTGATGGGTCTCTTCGAACGTTACAAGGCTCGCTGGGTTCTTCGAGGTTTCACACAGCGACCCGGTGTTGACTTCGCAGAAACTTTCAGTCCTGTTGTGAAGCCTGCCACAATTCGCACTGTATTGTCCCTTGCACTCTCTCGCTCATGGCCCATTCACCAGCTGGACGTGAATAATGCTTTCTTGCAAGGCCACCTGTCCGAGACTGTCTATTGTGCTCAGCCGTCTGGTTTTGAGGATTCAGGCCACCCAGATTTTGTTTGTAGACTTAATCGATCTCTCTATGGTCTTAAACAGGCACCCCGGGCTTGGTTCAGTCGATTTGCTTCTCATCTTCTGCAGCTCGGGTTTGTTGAGGCAAAGTCAGATACTTCGCTATTTGTCTATCATCATGGCACGGATGTTGTCTATCTCCTGCTCTATGTGGATGATATTGTCTTGACAGCTTCATCTACTGGTCTTCTGCGTCGCATGATTGCTGCACTTCATCAGGAATTCTCTTTGAAGGACCTTGGGCCCCTTCATCACTTCCTCGGTATGCAAGTTCAGCAGAGTGGCTCCGGTCTTTTTCTTTCGCAACGCCAGTATATGATTGAGCTCCTTGAGCGTGCTGGGATGGCTGATTGCAAGCCATGCACGACACCCTGTGGATCTGAATCCTAAGCTATCTGCTGATGTTGGTGCCCCTGTTTCAGACCCGACGGATTTTCGTAGCCTTGCAGGTGCTCTCCAGTGGCTTACATTTACTCGACCGGACATTTATTATGCTGTTCAGCAAGTATGCCTCCATATGCATGATCCCCGAGAACCACATCTAGCTGCTCTCAAGCGCATTTTGCGCTATGTTCGTGGCACTTTGGATTTTGGGCTCCTACTGCAGCCATGTGCTCAGACTGACTTGGTGGTTTACTCTGATGCTGATTGGGCTGGTTGTCCGGATACTCGCCGCTCCACTTCTGGCTATGCTGTGTTCCTTGGCGACAACCTTGTTTCCTGGTCTTCTAAACGCCAGAACACTGTTTCTCGCTCCAGTGCTGAGGCCGAGTATCGAGCTGTTGCCAACGCTATTGCAGAGGTCTCTTGGTTGCGTCAACTTTTGTCTGAGCTGCACTCTCCATTGCGCAAGACAACCCTGGTGTACTGTGATAACATCAGTGCAGTTTACATGTCTTCTAATCCCGTCCAGCATCAGCGCACCAAGCATGTGGAGATTGATCTTCACTTTGTCCGGGAGCGCGTTGCTCTTGGCGATGTCCGCGTTCTTCATGTGCCGACTACGTCGCAGTTCGCTGACATTTTCACCAAGGGGCTGCCTGCGTCAGTCTTCACGGATTTTAGATCCAGTCTAAACATTCGTTCACTAGATGTTTCGACTGCGGGAGCGTGTTAAACTGCTATATATATATGTGTGTATTTATGGGTCTTGTGCCTGGCTGTTTAGCCGGCCAACCCTTGTACGTGGGCCTGAGCCTGGCTCATTAGCCGGCCACCCCCTGTTGGTATTGTAGAGATATGATAGGTTAGAGTCCTAGGAGAACTTGTTTATGGGTTTCCTTTAGCCCCAAGTTCTCCTCTCCCTATATATGTAACCTCTATGTATCTCTCAATAATCAATACAGTATTTCCACACAAATCCAATCTCTTTCACTTTGTCATAGGAAACTGTACTCGAATGAGAACAACAAAAGCCAAAATTAATGTGGTGGTATTTAAGTATAAAAAAAAAGTGGTGGTATTTGATAAGTATTAGTAGTAAAGATCCTCAATACTCTCTTGGATGAAAAGTCTCTCATAAAATTGATACCCTTCCATTACCCTACGTACTCTCCTTTTCTGTTTCCTCCTCTAGTCCTCTTTGTTGACCTTTTCATACAGTTTTGTAATATTGTTTTCTTTTATATGTTTATTAAATACCACAGCATGGGTTCTCCCCCCTACTGTATATGTTTCTTAAAAAAAACATATCAGGTCCACAGTTGATTCATAATATCTGTTCACTCCCTCACTGATGTATCTTTATGGAGGGCCTTACAATTTTGCACAATAATATACAAGTGAAAAATGCAAGAAAAAAGAGGGAATATGACCATTACATGCTCAATGGATTAGGTTCAACTTTAATGAGAAGCTAATTCAGGTTCAACTGAATGCCAGATTATTTTCTAGCATTATGCACCTAATCATTTTCAATGAGAACTTTAGCTGCAGCTATATTGAGAGTATGGTCATGACATATAAAACAAAATGTGGCCTAATAAAGCCCACAATAATAATACAGATTAACAAAATTGGCAGTGCTAAATTTGTAAATTTAAGAAAGGACGATGATATACAAGATGGCTCCGGACAAGTATTTATATTGTAATACAAATTAGACTCCCCCCCCCCCCCCCCCCCCCCCCCTCTTTTCATTGCAAAACATTATACTGATTTCATCTTCTAACATACAGATGTCAGGAAAACATAATCAAATCACTTACTGAAATGGTCCCATTGGCATTCCAAAGCTGCTTATTACTCGATCTATTCGGAAAAGATCAATACCAAGACTAACTAGAAGTTTAGAACTCTGTCCGTAAGGAAAAAATGTGCGGTTAACTGCAAATCCCGTGCAATTACCAACCACAACAGGGACTTTCTTTATTATCTTTCCAAGTGTGATGAGATCAAGGATAGCTTGCGGTGATGTCTTCTCTGTCCGGACAATTTCAAGCAAAGGCATAATGTGAGCAGGACTGCAAACAACATGGTATTAGCATACTGTATTCACAACAAGCAATGACAACACTAACAACAATATATGAAACAGAAAAATTCAGTAGAAGGTATTAGACAAAGTAACATGTAATGCATTAACATAACCATTAAATTCCACCTGAAACCATGGCCATAGCTTCGACCTTGGCATGCTCAGTGCCGGCATTCCCGTGCAGTTATTTGGGTCTTTCAGTCTCGGACAAGAAACTACGGAAAGCGGATCTTCTGCCGTGGGTAGAAAGGATTGGTGACAAGTTGCCAACTTGGAAGGCCAACCTGATGAACATGGCTGGTCGAGCAACTTGGGTACGGTTTGTCCTCTCAGCTCTGCCGATACATGTACTGATCGCGCTAAATGTCCCTAAGTGGTTTATCAAGGCAATCAATAAAATTCGAAGAGCTTTCTTGTGGAAAGGAAGGAAAGAGGTACAAGGAGGATGTTGTCTTGTGGCTTGGGAAAAGGTGCAGCGGCCTCTAGAGCTTGGCGGTTTGGGAATCCCTAACTTGGAAATCATGGGCTGGGCATTACAAGTGAGATGGCTGTGGCTTCGAAAAACGGACACGAACAAACCATGGCTGTCCTTGGATATCCCCACTCATGCCAATGTGAAGGCACTTTTCCAGATTGCAATGAGGACAAATATTGGGAATGGGACTACAACTATTTTCTGGAAAGATAAATGGATTGATGGCAAGTCAATCAGTGATATTGCACCGTTAGTGGTGGCTGCAGTCCCGACACGCACCCAAAATATTCGTCTGGTGGCAGAGGCTATGGTTGATAACAGATGGGCGCAAGATATACAAGGAGGTCTATCTATGGTCGGGCTATATGAGCTGTTTCAGCTATCAGACATCCTATCTGATTTTGTTCTAACACAGGAAGATGATGCTCATATTTGGCGACTGGAAGCCTCGGGACATTACACAGCTAAATCAGCCTATCTGTCCTTCTTCAATGGTGCAATTAAATTTGAACCTTGGAGAAGAATTTGGAAAACTTGGGCACCAGCTAAGTGTAAAATTTTCCTATGGTTGGCGGTCAGGAACAGATGTTGGACAGCAGATCGTTTGGAAAGGAGGAATCTTCCACACCCTGACCGTTGTTTGCTGTGTGATCAAGAGCCAGAAAATATCCAACACCTACTCACCACATGTGTCTTTGCAAGGGAGTTTTGGCTTCGAATTCTAGGAAGATTTAATTGGCAGGCCTGCACTCCCTCAAGGCATGAATTCTCCTTCGCAGAATGGTGGAGGAAGAGTACTAAAAAGATTCAGAAAGAGAAACGGAAAACCTTTAATAGTTTGGTTGTGCTAGGTGCTTGGCTCCTATGGAAGCACCGAAACGCTTGTGTGTTTGAAGGAAGTAGCCCGAGCTTGAATAGCTTGCTGCAGGCGTCCAGGGATGAACACCACTTGTGGTGTCTGGCAGGTGCTCGGAGCCTCAGCTCCTTGAGTGCTGGTCAAGTGTCTGGACTAACCTAGTTCTAGTTGTTTTGGGAGGTCTTGGGTCAAGTTTCCTAGGTGGTTTCTAAAAGCTTCTTTAAGTTTGTATCTCAACCCCTCACAGCTCGGCTCGGAGTGAGGGGTGCTTTTTTGTAAGGGGCGGTTCTTATTCTCTCTTTAATACAAAGATACGCAGCTCTCCTGCGTATTCGAGAAAAAAAAATTCCATTCACTTCTGTAAAAATAAGTTTCTACTCCCAGTGATAATAAGAATCTAGAGTTCAATTGGAAAGTGATAACATGACTTTCACAATTTTGTGCCAAACATCTCATGTTTTTTTTAATAAAAATGATAATTCTATTTCAATGCATTGGTGCATAGGTAATAATACCCAAAGAATCGATGGCTTTGTATATTTCTTATTTAAGATATGCTAAAAGATACTTGTAAGAAAAATCAAACCTGAAAAAATGTGCCCCTATGATTCTATCTTGAGATTTTGTCTTCTCGCCAACAATGTTCAAATCAATGGTAGATGTGTTTGTTGCAAGTATGCAATGTGGCGGGCAGATCTTATCAATGTCAGAAAATATTGATTGCTTCAAAGAAATGTTCTCTATTACAGCCTACAGAAATAGGAGAACTGTCGTGAGAACCTACAAAGCAAGGCTGCTAAGAAAATGTGTCCACAAATTATGTAACCAAATAAAGAAATCTTAGATCCATCAAGCAATGGTTAGCATATATCATGACTGCAATAGCCACAGATAATTTAAAAAAAAAAAAGATATGCACAAGTAATAACATCATTTCCTCGAGAATAATAAAGCACATGAAGATTACCTCAATAACCATATCAACATCCTTGAATTCTGAATAATCCAATGCACCTTTGAGAAGTGACATGGACTTGTTTATCTTGTCCTTTGTAAGTGAACCCCTTTTGCCCAGGCCCTCAAGATTAGCTGTAAGAAAGAGGTGAACATTTATCTGTAAGATAATATATAACCTAAGTACCTAACTCATTTCCCAATTCAATGTAAAGTTCAAACATCATAAGAGAAGAACAGGTTTCAATAGTGAAAGGAAAAAAAATACATAGTAAACAATTTTCCAAATAAATTGACCTGCTATCATCTTTTGCCCCTTTTGCAGAAACTGTGGGTTTACTTCCTTGAGAACAACAGATATGTTGCTAATAAGAAGTGATGTTGCAATTCCAGAGCCCATCAGGCCGCCACCAATAATGGCAACTTTTCTAATTGGCCTAGGTTTCAGTTGCACATCAGTAACACCTGGCACCTGTTCACGATACCGGCAGGAAAAAAGTTAGAAAGCAAATGTTGTTACTCAGCAATGTAACTTAACTTGCTTTCACATATACTAGCTGTAAGCAAGTATGGCTCGGCAAAGATTAGGTTGATTGATGGGGTGCATAGCACGTACACATATGTAGGCAAGGAACCCTAGGTTGGTTTATAGAAACAAAACCAACGGAGGATCCTTGCCTAATAGACATCCATCTATCCTGATGCCGTAAGGCGGCAGCACAAGGCCAATATGGCCTGTGCAGCAGCACACCAAACTACCAAAGACCCATAGGGTCGGCCTAATACCCCACGCTAACACGCCAAGACTGTGCAACACAATATGCAAGCTGGGCTGTTTGTATGGAGAAGCTAACAACTAAGCAAACAGCTCAGTTCATATATTTTCACAAATAAAATGCCGTAAAGGTGAGTGCTAAACAATCTGATGTCAATTTGGATCATAGTAATGTAAGGAAGAAGGATAGCATCGATAAATATAAAGCTTCACATGTGTTTATAGCAGGAGAAATTAGCATAAGCCATGTTAATGGAATCCAAAAATATATGTGCTTGGGTCTTGTAAACCATGGTAAACATCTGACCTTGTTCCTATTTACAGTCTTCTCTGTTCAAATATATGTATATAAAAATATATGTTCAGTAGGGTCCTCTCCTCTACTGCTCTCCCCCTTTTTATTCTTTTTAAAGATTTATTTTATCATTGTTTTTAAAGAAACAGCTCCGTAGCTAGACAAGGTACCAGTTCTAAAAGAAATATAAAAGAGTATTTCGAAAAGGTCATGCTCCTGAGCTTTTAAAAAAAATCATATAATCACCTGAAAGCAAAATCAAAGGCATCCAACATATGAAACTAAATCATGAAAAGAAGAGGCAAAGTACACATTGGAAAATAACCTTTGTAGTTGACCGCTGGGCCAAAAAGACATGGACAAGTGCCCTTGATGTTTGTGATGGCACCAACTCCCTGAAAACCTTATATTCCTGCATTATCAAGATGTTTCAAACAACACATGTATAAGCTGCAGCAAGCAAAGAAGCAGCATGATGCCATAATGTATATGGCCACTAATGCATGAAAACTTGAACTGTGCTCTACTCATCAAGAGCATGATCCCAACATAAATGTAAAATTAGTACGCCACTCCTAAAATTCAGCTGAAGTAACCTCCACATTCTTCCGGCAGTTCTAATTCACCATATAGACATGCTTGTATTTGTCAAAGGGGCTTAATGGAAATATGAAATAGTTCTCAGCACAAAGTAACAGGAATTTAATTTTTATAGGCTCTTGGAAACCTGGTGGCCAGCTAGCCCTATAGCTAAAAACAAGTCAAAAATCAAAGATAATATTTCCTCAACTCCCAATATAAAAAGGGTGGCCTTTGGTGCAGTGGTAGAGGTTCAAGCCTCAGCCTCTGCACAAATGGCTGTGCGCTAAACAATCTGCCCCAGACCCCGCATAGTGCGGGAGCCTACGGCACTGGGTACGCCCTTTCCCAATATAAACGAGCAGCTGTAGGACAGTAGAAAGACAAATACCTTTAGAACGCCTGCATGACCTCCAAATAACACACCTTCTTCAATAACATCAAGGCAGGCTTGGTACTGTGGCATGTTTACTGCAATCTTCTTCACTTGTTGTCTTGCCATAGTTAATAAACCACGAGCTTCAGACAGTGAACCAAGCTTATCTGTTCTACCGAGAGATTTTATCCAAGGTCTATGATAACTAGCAATCTCCAGAGCCCAATGGCGTGATATCTTTATCAATTCATCAGGTGAGCAGAGGGCATCAATAAGGCCACGTTCCTTCCCTTCCTTTGCTGTAATGAACTTTGATTGCTGCAAAAACCACATAAAGTGATTGAGGAAAGCACACGATAGGAGTATATAACTAAAAATATGGAACCATATGCCTCGATGAGTCCTTACATCCACTGTTCAGTAAAATAAGTCACTTAATGCTTACCGATTGGATTTACACATCTCAAATTACAAGTGACAGTTAGGTGGAAGAAGATACATATAATAGGCGTTTCACATTTATGCAGGTTTCATTTGCTTTTGTTCTTTTAATTTGCAAACCTAGAAGGATGAGTTTACTTAGACAAGGAACATATCATACTCACCAGCATCATTTCTAATGCTTTGGGTAGACCTACAAGCCTCGGAAGACGCTGGGTTCCTACATAATGGGTAAAGTAAAAAATAAGAATCACGGCAGGAACTGATGAAAAGCAAAGGGGCTGGGCCAGTAGTTCAAGTTGTCAGAGAAACATGAAATGTGTATCCTTACCTCCAGATCCAGGAATTATGCCGAGAGTTAGCTCTGGTAGCCCAAGTTGAGCTTCAGGGGTAGAAATCCGAGCGTGACAAGCCTGAACAAATTGCATTTTACAGGTACACGGAGTTCAGAGGCTAGGCTGAGCCACAAGTTTAAGACTGATGGTACAATTGTTCTGCTCAGGAACATTAATGACAGACCATAGTTAACTCCAATCCACCGCCCAGAGCAAGGCCTTGGATGGCTGCAACAGAAGGTTTTCTGCCCTCTGCACACAAAAATGCCCAGATACTATAATACCAGTGAGAAGCAAGAGTGTACACGAAATAAGAGGAATTATGGGAAACTAACCTTCCATCATATGTGACGCAAGCTTAACAGAGTCTGGCAGCAGTGACATCTCTCCTGCGAGCCAATGTTGAATGTGTAAGAAAAAGGGAAAGAAGTTCAAGAAGCCAAGGACAGGCAATCCCCTTGTTACCAGTCCGATGAATCCGCGCGAACGTGCTGATGTCGAAACCCCCGCAGAATTTGCCTGCAGCGCCTATTTAAATTTGCAAAAAGGAAAAAAAAAAGTTCAGAGCTCAGGACACCAACAATCATCAGACACGAACGATCTTTTTTCCCCTACGTGTACGGATTCGCGCTTCTGTATATCGACATGATTCAGCGGCCGAGCGACGCCAGAAACACAAGTATAGTTTTTTTGGCTCCAACGTTTACGGCGAATTATGCAAATCGATGCTATTTCTTTATCTGAAGGCGTAGTAAAAACAGAGGTCAAAGACTCAAAGAGGAGCAGAGGCTCGACGAAATCGACAGCTGGTCTGTCATCCCCGTCGTAGAATCCAAGAGTGAGGGGAGACCTCACCGGTGAGCACGATGGCCTTGACGTCGTCGCGGGCCATGGCCTCGCCGTACTTCTCGCTGAGCCCGTCGAAGACTGCACCCTCGTCGGCATCCGGGCACACGAACCGCCGGAGGAGAACACGACGGCATCAGAACCAGGGAAACAGAGCCGAAAAGAAGTGGAGGAGAAGGGGGAACGTGGCATGGATTACTGGTGGGGTGCAGGGCGTTGACGGGAAGGTTGCAGATGGTGATGAGCGCCACGCCGTCAGAGCCCACCTCCATGGTCACCCGCATCGTCGACGGCGACGCCATGGCCGGCCGGCCGGCTCACTCGCTGGATCAGTCGGGGAGAGAGAAGCGTCGACAGGGAGATGGAATGTACAACGCGAGCGGCCGACTCGAGAAGACGATGGCTGCATATTTCTTTCTTTTATTGAACTTATTAGTAGGCGTGATTGTGACATGTAAACTATAATACACTGAGCAGATACAAGAATGCATGCCACACTGGATTGGCACTGTGTTCACAGGGACCCTGCCATAGTTACAGTCCAAGGAACCAAAAAATGTACAATAAAAACAGCTATGCAAAACCATTTATTTCGTCATCTTTCTCTCTTTCCGGGCCGCCTCTTGTGTTTACGGAGGTGGATTAACCGACAGGGCAGGTGATGCTCTCTCACCACGCAGGTATTCTTTCTACCAACTGCTGAACGAACAGCACCTCACATGCGTGACCTCGCCGAGCCTTGCTGCGATGTGCTGGGTGCGCTCTGCGGATGATACAAAGTTATTAGTATGATGAATACCCTGGCTAGTACAGTGTCACACTGATTTCCGATGAGAGCGGGCTTACCAGTGGCACTCCGCTCTTTGCTCTTTGTTCCAAATATGATGATGGTTTGAAGAAGGGACCATAAGTTTCAGCCCATTTGCTTAGCTTTGAGTATATGTAAGGTGCTCCAACTGTGTCAGCCCAGAAGACAAGACCACCCCTGCAAAATATTTTTATAGAAGAATTAGAGCTAATACTCAGAGTAGGCACTGCCCCTCCTTAAATTCAAGAATAATAATACACATACAAGCGCACAAATTGTATTGGAGGACAGTAGTGGGAAGTTTATTGTGTTCACAGCTTTTTTTGCAGGCTTATTATTTTGACACTAAGGGGCGCAGATGTGCTTGCATGACGCAAAGATAATTTGCTTCAACATCATTAGAACTCTATGCAGAACTACATACAAGTATACAGCAGTATGGGACAATTGAGACAATTAGGAACACTATCAATAACTGGGGGGTGATAATTGGTAAACTATACACATGTATAGAACCCTACCCTGCATAACTATTAAATTAGGTACAATAGTTGTACCAGTGCATTTGCAAGGTGCTCGATTTTAAGCCATGTGTCATATTATCATGTAAGTTTATTTCAAGAACCTGTCAACCTGCAAATCCCACTCAATGATGTTACTTACATGACCTACCATGTGAAATGACTCCTCTAGGAGTATCATCAGCCTCTAGCTTTAGTGAGATATGGGATTCATGGAATCAAATTGTAAATTCAATCAACAAAAATTGAATGTGAAAAGGCAATATTGCCAAAAATATCATTTCTGTACCAAAGTGACTACATATATGAATACAGTTAAAAAATTAGGTACCTGTACTTGGGAAAGCCCATTCCAAGAACAGAAGCAATATCAAGATCAGAAGCCCGAATTACAACATTTTCATCCATAACCCTGCATGCCTCATTCACAACTGGGAAGAAAATCATCTCCAAAATATCTTGATCCGTTAAAGTAACAGGCTGCAAGAAACATAATATGGTTAAATCAAAGGATTTTTCTCAACTAGCACAGGAGGTAGAGTGACAATTTTCTTAATAAATGCATTGGACATTCTGAGTGAGAAAGAAATACCTTTCCACCAGGCATTGTTTTTGCACGTTTTCTGTACTCCTCAATAACGTGCTGAACACTAGGGTCAGGCTTTGGCTTCCCACCCTTCTCATAACTGTAGTAACCTTTGCCATTCATCTTTCCTGTAAAACAGTAATTTGGAATTTCACTTCTCAACAACAATATAGACATGTACATTCATCTATCGATGTGCCATCGTATCATCTAAGATCAAATTATCACATAAGCACAAATCAGGTTAAGAAGTATACCCTGCCGCCCATCCTTTACCATCAAGTCCACAAGGTCAGAGTCCAAATTTCGTTCTCCAAAGGCATCAGCGTAGATGTCCTTTACTGCCAAGGCCACTCCATACCCAGCCAAATCTTGGAGTCTATAGGGAAGCAAGGGAAAATGTCGAATATAAGAGCTCACACAAATCATGGAAGCAAAGTTTAAAAATGGTCAATCAACGATAGCCATTTATGAACCAACAGTGCGTCATATCCGCATTATTCATTTTAACAAGCTAAATAAGGCACGGCATGCTATTTTAAGTACAGATGTCACATTATTCGTTTTCTAGGCGATGGTTGATCCCCGTCTGAAAAAGGAAGACAATTTGGATTGAAAATCTAGTAAGGAATACATTCACAATAGTTCAAATCCCAAACTAACACCATCATTTGGTATTGCCACTACTACAGCATTATGCTCATAGTGAGGCCACAAACCATTCTAATCATGGAATGAAAAGCATATTTACTAAGTTCGACCTATAATCAGAAGCCTGATTCACATGTAAGCAGAATGCCAGCTTATTTTGTGAGAATATGCATGTACAGTGCCTTTTTTTTTAGGTAATTAATGTAAGGGAGGCCCCTGCTGTGGTAAATATGTTAACATAGGGTTAAAAAATGTACACGCAGTTAGATAAAAGGTGGGGAGTCGACAGCCAAGAAAGAGAGCGACCGTGTGAGTGAGTTAGCATAAGGAGTCTATCCAAGCTAGAAATGAAGTTTGCAGTGCCATTACAAAATAAAAAAGGTGATCTCGACTTCACAAGAATAATTTAATTAACAAATAGCAATGTCGATGTATAAATTTAACAGATGAATGAGTTCTCCCTATGCAATTTATTTATTCGAATTGCACTTCCTTGTACGAGAAAATCCTTCTCAATACCAACATTTATAATAATCATCTAATGTTATATACAGATGTTAAGAAACAGAGCCAAAGCACTTACTGAAAAGGTCCCATTGGCATGCCGAAGCTGCTTATTACTCGATCAATTCTAAAAACATCAATGCCAAGACTAACAAGAAGATGAGAACCCTGTGTGTAAGGAAAAAATGTCCGGTTCACTGCAAATCCTGTGCAGTTGCCGACCACAACAGGGACTTTCTTTATGATCTTCCCAACAGTGATGAGATCAAGGATAGCTTGTGGTGATGTCTTCTCTGTCCGGACAATTTCAAGCAAGGGCATAATATGGGCAGGGCTGCAAACAACATAGAATAATACTATAAGCATGTTGTCTTCACAACAAGCAAACACAAGCTAATAATATCTAAATTAGTCAAATCAGGGCAACCTAACATTGTTTTCTATCCATAACCTACTTCTCCAATTAATTTATGTGAATGTTCAATATTTTTTCCCTATACATTTTCATAAAATAGATAAATAGGGACAACCTAACATTATTTTGTGTCCATATCCTACTTCCTTGATCATTCTATGTGAATGTTCAATCTTTTCCTTACTTTTTAATAAATAGGCTCCAAAATAGAAGTATAATTACAGCGGCTGCAAATTACACAAGGCGGTTTCTAACTACCAACTGAAATTGACATAGCACTAGACCCATGGGACATTCAAAGATCAGTTACTGATCAATAAAATGCAACAGGAAGAACAACTCATTGGTCCATACTCTATACTGTTCATGTTCTTTATTAAAAGATTATTCTTTATGGAACAGGGCGAACAATTCATTGATCCATACTGTCCATGTTCTTTATTAAAAGATTATTCTTTTTTTTAAAAAACCATCATTTTATCATCTGGTTTGTGTATTGCACAGAATCATGTAATTCAAGTTATGTTTCGGTCATAAATGTACCATGCACAACAAAAAAAGAAATCCACATGAACCTTCAGTGAAGTGTGAATAAGTTGCCATGCAGTACATCAACATAAACACTGAATTACCTTTACTTTTCAAACAAATACAATACAACCTGTGGAAATTTGATATCTGTAATTTAACTAGAAAACTATGGTCAAGAATTTGAATTAATCTATGAACAAGTTTTAATTAACTAACTATATTTTTTGGCAAATGCATTGATCTAGTTTACAAACATACTCATACACCACAGGATCTGCTACAAATTCACTAGTCAGAATTAGCAAACCTGAAAAAATGAGCCCCGATAATTCGATCTTGAGAATGTGTCTTCTCGCCAACAACATTCAAATCGATGGTAGACGTGTTTGTCGCAAGTATGCAATGTTTTGGGCAGATTTTCTCAATGTCAGCAAATATTGATTGCTTCAAAGGAACCTTCTCAATAACAGCCTACAAGAAGACAAAAACTGTCACAATAACCTAAGAAACAAAGTATGTCATATGCACATAAACCCATGAACTATGAAAGTAAACAGAGTTCTCTTAGAGATTCAAGAACATGATAATGCAGTACAATCACAACAGATTCAAACATATGATGACTAACCTCAATAACCATATCAACATCCTTGAAATCCGAATAATCCAATGCACCCTTGAGAAGTGACATGGCCTTGTTCTTCTTATCCTTTGATAATGAGCCTCTTTTGACCAGACCCTCAAGATTACCTGTTACGAAGATTGTTAAAATTTACCAGTAAGGTAACTAATAAATTTAGCTTTCAAAGACAATCCTAAAGCACAAGCACAAGATGAAACAGTGAGGTTCCAGCTATATAAAGAGATTGACCTGCTATCATTTTCTCCCCCCTTTGGAGAAACTGAGGGTTTACTTCCTTGAGCACAACAGAAATGTTGCCGATGAGAAGTGCTGTTGCAATTCCAGAGCCCATCAGACCACCACCAATAACAGCAACTTTTCTAATTTGCCTGGGTTTCAGTTGAATATCAGTTACACCTGGCACCTACACATAGTCACATAATCAGCAGTACGAGTCAGACACCATCATGGAACTACCAATAAATTAAATGCTGTCATTGCACCCATTTAGCTTCACTGTCTTCACCTAAAGTTTTTTTTAATTATGCGCTACACCCTTCTTTCTTCTTAATATATTTTACACAGCTCACCTGCGTGTTCGAGGAAAAAGAGGGTAACAAAACCAATGATCTAAGGTCAGAACCTAGTCAAAGAATGGGTAATAAGAGGTAAACTACTTTGGAAGACTACCTTTGTGGTGGAACGTTGCGCAAAGAAAACATGAACAAGAGCCCTTGATGTTGGTGCTACCACCAATTCCTTGAAGACCTTAGCTTCCTGCATTTATTGAGGTGTGTTAGGTAAACATAAGAATATGTTATATGGTAAACACAAGAAACAGGAATGCATCCACTATTGCAAGGTGTTTACTATTTTCAAGTCAAAGAGCATTAATCCTAGTGCAGATGCCATAATAAAGCTAAGGTTCAGCTCTATATCTAAAATAAATTGAAAACAGTAGATAATGTTGCCTCAGATCCCTATTTGAGGGAGGCAGGTACAGACACAAACCTTCAAAACGCCAGCATGGCCTCCATATAACACGCCTTCTTCGATTACATCAAGGCAGGCCTGGTGCTGTGGCATGTTTGGTGCAACCTTCTTCGCTTGTTGTCTTGCAGCATTTAATACAGCACGAGCTTCAGACAGTGATCCAAGTCTATCTGTTCTGCCAAGAGACCTTATCCAAGGTTTACGGCAATTAGCGATCTCCAGAGCCCAGAGACGTGATATCCTTATCAATTCATCAGGAGAGCAAAGGGCATCAATGAAACCACGTTCCTTCCCTTCCTTTGCATTAATGAACTTACTTTGCTGTAAAAATAATACCAGATGCCCGATTCAGAAGAATGAAACATTATATAATAGGTCACTACAGTAATTAACTAAAAACATGGAACTTGTTTTCTAGACTAGTCAACACCCATGGTTCACAAACAAGATACTGGACGCCTACTGATTGGCTTCTCACGTGTGTCGAATTAAATGATTGTTATGGTAGAAACAAGTACAGCATTTAATATTGAAGTTGGAATTCATATTTGTGATCATCTCTTTTTTTTTCCAAATTCGTTCTTCTCTAAATATCATATAATTAAGCAGCCAAGTTTAATTCAAGTTGCCCAAAATTGTCCACCAACTAGAAGTGGATAACTATTTGGTAATGGTACCCACAATTTGGCATTGCCCTGGGGTATGGACAATTAGCAACACTCGACCCAAGTTTATTGGATGCTGCCACGACAGAGTAACATGATTATCGGCCAGAAACAAGTTAATATCACAGGTTAAATCTGTAATATGGTGAGCTATTCTATACTCTTCTGGGAAAAGCATATGAGCATGGACAAAATCCCCATTGAAATATCCCCTTCAAACATCTAAGCATTCCTCCCACCCATCTGGTTGTCCTGTGCTCGATTAACTGGTACTGTTTCATGTCACCACATCCCTATCCTAGGTGCCACAATTCAACTCTTCAACCCACCTCCCCATTCACAAGGACACCATCAATAAATTTGGTAGCTTACAGAAAGTTACAGCCTTGTATAAGATGCTAAATTCGAGATTAGTTTCATGGAAAAATCTGTAGAGTTTGACAATGGGCTTTTACCAATCTAAATGAAGGATTCGCTTATACAAGAAACTGATGAACTCACCAGCATCATTTCAATTGCTTTTGGCAGACCTACAAGCCTTGGCAGACGCTGGGTTCCTAGAAAAGAAGTTAATACAGTTAGATCCAAGACATGGTAGGACCCAGTACAAAGCAAGGGAACTGTAATAGTAATTCTTTTTTCATGCACAGATATATCCATACCACCAAATCCAGGGATGATGCCAAGAGTTAGCTCTGGTAATCCAAGCTGAGCTTCAGGGGTAGATATCCGAGCATGGCAACCCTGAATATACCATTTACAGATACAGATGATTCGGTCTAGATTCAGCAGAAAGGTCAAGAAACAGTTGTGACAATGTCCATAAACTGAAAGAGCGTACCATAGCCAATTCTAGGCCACCACCCAGAGCAAGGCCTTGGATGGCTGCAACAGAAGGTTTTTTGCCCTCTGCAAATAAATGGATCCAGCAATTATGATACTGGCAGAAACAGGAGAGTATTCAAAAGGATAGCAGCAAACAGGGAAGTGTGGCAAAAATCTATACCTTCCATCATGTTTGACACAAGCTCAACAGATACGTCTGGCATAAGTGATACATCCCCTGCAAGCCAATGTTGCACGCGTAAGCAAAAGAAACAGTTTCCCATAAACAACCAGTGTAGAATGGGCCAAAAAACAGCACAAGTGAAAGGCATGCAGTTACCAGTCTGATGAACCTTTGTGAAAACATTGATATCGAATCCTCCGCAGAACTTGCCTCCAGCACCTAGCCAATTCAGAATCCAGGACAAGGACAAGTATCAGAAATGACATTTGATATGAATTGACTATTATGGAACCCTTTTGGTACATCAGTCGAGAGTACAAGTGTGGCACACATCCACATGAGTCATTGATTAAACAAGTCAAAAGGGGAATACAGATGTGCCTTATGTCGAATAACTTGAAAAGATATCATTATACTATCCTTTTAATAGAAGGTGACCAAAAAATCATAAACATCCTCCCATCGTAGTAGAGAAGTAGATAAATATGCAAAGCTATTATATGAAGTTAAAAAAATACAGCTCTGTATTTTTTTGTTTCCATCACTAGGGTCTACTTGAGCCAAATACTAGCTCCAGAAGCAAGCAGAACTAACCAATCAGTACCACGGTCAAGCAGGCCAAATGTGAACTTCTGAGGTGGACCGAGGTGAGCAGAAATGGTAGTAAATTAGGACAGCGACGGTGCCACGACTAACTCATAACAAACCAGGATAGCACCAAACTTAAAATGGCTGGCACTGACTAGTATTATAGTATTGTACCCCTGCTGCAGCGAGACATTAAAAATCCGAGGAACGAAAAAGGAAAGCAGAGACTGATGTCTGGTGCCCAATATACAGGGAAACATAATAATCGGCAGGCTGTGGTCAATGGTTAATTATATGTTATTTGGTGGTTTATGAAAATTAAGCAACAAGCAGGGAGGGCCGGGGGGAGAGATGGGATGAGAGATCTGACCGGTGAGCACGATGGCCTTGACGTCGTCGCGGCGCATGGCCTCCGCGTACTTGTCCTTGAGCCCGGCGATGACTGCAGGGGGCGAGGCGGATCCCAAGGCCGTGGTTAGAGCAACGAATTGGATTCACTCCCAGGAGAGGGGGTAATCGAAATGAGGGAGGATGAAAGCCGCGGTGGCATGCTTACTGATGGGGTGGAGCGCGTTGACGGGCGGGTTGGCGATGGTGATGAGCGCCACGCCGTCGGCGCCCACCTCCATGGTGACCCGGATCGGCCCCGCGGCCATGGCGGCTCGCTCGCTGGGTCGCGGCGGTGTGGCGAGACGGCGAGAGAGATTGGGAGGGAGGGGGGGGCGGGGGGCGAGGCGGGGGAGACGTGCGCGAGCGAGTGTTTTGAGCTTGGCGAGGGAGTTGAGGGGTGGGATGGGAAGGAAGGAAGACGACGACGGAGTGGGAAGGAAAAAGGAAGAGGCGAAAGCTTCCACGGCGCAACCACTCCGTTCGCGGCGTGATGATTTATCCATCCACACTCGGTGGTGGTGGCTGGTGGGAGTCGGGAGCCCGGCCGGTGCGGTGGGTCGCGTGGACCGACCGCCACGGCACGGGGACGCGACCGCCCGTCGAGCATTTTCTCACTCGTCACTACGGGTAGTGCACGATTGTTCCGTGGTGTTTACTCGTAGCTGCCCAATTACTGTATTTTTCAACGACAGCGAGGGGCTGACTGTGATAGATAAGATCACAAGTCGTTCCTTTTTTTCCAACGTGTATGGGCACGTTTTTTTATAGCACAACTTAACTAGAAGAAGCTCCTTGGAGCCAAAGTGCAACAGAAGAAATGGTAAGGGAAGCTATCATAGCAATGCACTAGTCTTTCCGTTGTAAAAATGTATGTCATTTTGAATTTTCTGAGTTCATAACTTTTATAGCAAAAATCGTGAATCTAAAAAGTCAAAACAGTCTACCTTCAACAGTTTTGTGATGTCTCCTTGCACTTGCAGCACCCACTGCTTTTGTTTTCATGGTCTTTGGGTAATCTTCAATATTTAAACTGCTTGAGATTACCCAAACAACAATTTTTTATTCGAGAATACGCAGAAGAGACGTGTATCTTTGTATTAAGAAGATGAAAGAGATACAAATTACAACGCGGGCCTACCGGGCACACGCACACGTGTTCGAGATCATTTGGTACTTATACAAATAACTAATACAACCAAAGAAACAAAGCTCACAAGTCTAACATTTCTGCTAAACTCTCTACCGGCCATCTCAATGTCAGCAGGCGCTGAATGTCCCTCCTGCCTGAAGTGCCGCCAACAGTTCCGGGTCCGATAAGGCCCGAGCTGCTCGGAAGATGTCTCGAACCGCAGCAAAGGTTTGAGTATCGAGAGGTCCTCGGAACATAGACCTGAGCGAGGCTGCCCAGGCACCGACCCCGTCCGCCTGGCAGAGTCCGAGCTTGTGCATGACAAGGACTCTATTCTTATTCTTTTTCTAGAGATGATTGAGCAACTAAAATATTGCGCTACCGCAACTCAGATATGTCCCTTGATTTGCTAAAGATAGGCTACTGGTCCAGTACGAGAGATGGAAATTAACAGGTGTAACTTGTAAGACCACAGACTAATGACAAAAGGATGTACATGTGGAAATGTAGAATGGAGTAGTCAGGGCCTATTTTGCTCTAGATCCTCTGGTGGAGTTGAATCGGTTTTGAAAAATGTTTGGCAAAACAGCTTCACCTAGATGTTATATTCGTTGTCGACCGGCACGTCGCTTAACAGTGAAATAATACACCGGTTAAATCCTGAAATAAATCCTAGAAAATGCGACCACTGGTGCCACGTCAATGACTTCAACCCTGCAGGTGGGCAGGTTCTACCACAAGAACACTTACCTGCTGAGCTACACTCAGTTCGTAATAAAGATTTTGTTGGCATATATTGTACTCCCTTCTTTCAAATTATAGGTATCTTTATTTTTTAGATTAATAGATTTTGATATGTATCTACGTAGTATATATCTATGTACATATAATTTAAAAGGAGGGAGTAAAGTATTTCTAAAGTAACCATCAATAAATTACTATGTATTTTATATACGCACTCGGAAATACATATACCCTAGCTAGGCAGGCTCCTGCAACTGCAATCATGAGGCTGCCAAATAAAATAAGATGTGCCCATATATATGACGGGAATGGCAATTTAGCTCCATTCTGCAATAATAGAGCTGCGAGCGGGAGAAGAAAGGGCTGTTACGATTACGTACGATGGGATGCACTCGCAACGAAGAGAGGATGGCACGAGCCCATTCTTTGCTGTCGATATCTGTGGGTATGCATGCCTCACCGCCGTCCAACTTCGGTTATCATCGTCGCCGCGCATGACCAAAGGTAGGCAAAAATGCCGTAACGGACGGACTCCAAATCCTCTCAATTTGATTTGGGGTGAAATGAAAGAAAAAGAGCCATAAACGTACGTCATTAGATTTATTTATTCAGAATTTTTTTATGAATGCATTCAAAGATGCTGCGACAAGTGCTCACTTTAGTTTCTCGTCGTACCGCAATCACCAAAGGTCGAGAGAGACTTTGCTACGGGATGGGACCCATAGAGAGCAACATGAGGAGAGGGATGTGCAAGCGGAATCGGGGTCACCATGTTTTTCACGCCTCACCAAACCAACATGATTTGCAGATCCTCATTTATTTTTGGGAGACACGTGATTGTCAGTGACAAAGACGTCTTGTTAGTACTAACAATGCTATTTCCTTGACTCCCAGACTCATAATCGTCTTATGATAACGAATCAGCTTATAGTACAGTGGTAGGACGGTCCAGTGGGACGTTACCTACCGGGGTTCAAATTCTGGTGCTCGCACCTTTTTCTAGATTTATTCTAAAATTTAACCGGCGTTATTCTTTTAGTGGTAGGCAACGTGCCCGTCGATAGCGAGGCGCCAGTGGTGACTTCGTCAATCTCGAGGATGAGCCGGCTCAGTCTCTAGAAGGTGCTCATAAAAAAGTTGCGTGCGTGTGTTTATAGGGTTGAGTATGCGTGCGTTTGTGAGCGTCTGCGTTTGTACTGTGTTTTGAAAAAAAAAATCGTCTTACAATAAAATGCTGCAGACAGAAGGGCCCATGAAAATCACGGGATAGAAAATGCAGCGGGGAAAGAGAAGACCAAGACGAGACCTCATGACTTTCAGGTCAAGTCCACAAAATTCATACGAGCAACGAGCCATCACGAAACTGCATCGAAATGGTAACGGAACTGCAGACCAACCGATCGGCATACTCGGGGCTGCGTGGTCCAGTCAACCGGTCATAGTTGGTTCAGGTCCGGCGTTCACAAAACATGTTTAGCGACAGGTAACTTTTTTTTTTTTTGAACTGAAACAGGGACAGGCAACTTTGCACTCTTTCGATTCAGACACTGGGGCCTGAAGACGTTGACTTCCCGGGAATTTCCACGTAAAAGAACCAGCAATGGTGCAGCATCTGCTCTTCACGCGTACAGTCTCGATTTCGACAATCACAAAACTTAACATGTCCAGCAAATGGAGAAACAAAAGCTACAATAGAAAAGAGGGGGTCCAATTCCCAGTCAACTGCTGCATTGCTATCGTCAAGCATTCCACACCAATGACGACAGGATCCATCTTTAGGCACGCTACATCTACATTACACAAACTACTTGCAGGAACTGTCAGCGTCTCCAATGCAGTCCTGTAATTTGAGTCTCGAGTCCTACATGATCTTTCTCGGAAGCCCATCAGAAAGAAGACACCAACTACCAAGACGGCCACAGCCAGAAGTCTTCAGCTTTCTTCATAGAAGTATAGAACAGAAACAAGTAGCCCTTGTGAGACCGGCGAACGGCGATCATGGCTGTAGCAGCCCGTTGCCGGCATCGTCTCCGGCTCGGTGCCTCCGAGTGAGCAGGTACTTCTCAAACTCCTTCAGGTAATCTAGGAGCAACACGCAGGAGAAGAGAAGGAATCCGCCAAAGTAGTTGCTGCCACCGCCGCCGCCACCGCCTCCACCCCCACCTTTGCCGAAGCGGAATGGAGGGAACCCACCGCTTCCATCATCCAGTTTTGGCCCTTGGACTTTCCCTGGAACAGTTGCAAATCATACATGTCAAATTAAGCAAATGTGGTGAGTTTGCCTGCATTCTTTGAGCAACATCAGCTACCTGCTTCAAAGACTAGAATGAAATCGAATTCAACTATATGCAGTATGAGAATTCTGAATTTTAACCTTTCTTATCACGTTGAACAGTTGCGCTTGAAGATTTCTTCTGGACGCTTTGGGTTTGAGTAGCTTTACACCTTACACTCTGTAGTAAACAGCGGTTACAGGAAGGCAGTTAATGTTAAACAGGATCTGACAGTAAAGTAAATCATAGACAAATAAGCAGGCTACCATTTTTGCATTCAATTTTGAATTTCACAACTGACGGCTAGCATTACAAAGCACTCCCTCTGTTCCAAAATATAGGTCATTTTAGGATTTCTAGATTCATATCTTTTATTATGCACCAATAAACACCATGTCTAGGTGCATGCCAAAAATTATGAATATAGAAATGCCAAAACGACCTACAATTTGGGACGGAGGGAGTAACTCACAAGATATAGTGCAAGTTCAGATTTACTATGCACACCTAACAAGTTACGGAGTTGATGCTTTAGTAACTATTCTTGGTATTATGGTATCTAAGAAATCATGCACATCGAAGACAAGTACTTTGTCAACAAACAGTGTAAATCCATGATCCCTTCAAAATTGAACTAAGCCATTTTGAACATGCAACATTTTCATAAGTAGCAGTGGGTCAATCTAACATAATTACCATAACTGACGATTTAGCATAATTTACTGTTACAATATGAAGACAATGACATAACGCCTTTAAGATACACAGAACTAACACTACGCTATAGTTTGTAAAATGTACAAATATTAGAATATATAGTTTGAATACAAGGCCTGATGTTATGACTAGTTCACAATTCCTTAAGCTTGAGCCTACAGTTAGTAACATCAGAATAGACACCAGCTCATGAATATCCTTACTCTCAATGTTGCTTTAGCAGACACTTCCCGTTCAAATGAGATGCGATTAACTTTGGGCTGCTCAAATTGTGAACCTGCCAAACAGCAAGACAATAATGAGCATCATTCAACAATACATAGTATAAATAATGATGTGAAAAGATGAGCAATGTCAAAACTCAGAAGGAATGTGGTGATTCATTGACCAGAAAATCCAAGATCAAATGTTACATGCACGGATGTGTCACCTAGGTCCCTAAACCAAGTAAACAATCCTCAATAGAGAGTTGGAAACTTTTCAAGCCATTTGTACAAATACACAGACCTAAATGCACAATTCTCCAGCTTCAATATGTTAGGAACCTACTCTTCAATGTACTGTTTATAAAATAAAGAAATGAAATGATTGGAAACAACCCCAGCTATTCTATTTATCTAGAAAGAACAAATTTACACATGAACTTAATGAATGTCAAATAAAAAAAGGAAAGCGCACTATCATAGATACTCTTCAAAACAATAAAAAGAGATACATGAAAACAACCAATTTGATCTGTTTACCTTTATTTAGATATTGTAAACTCTATATATCAAGAAAGAGTTTTTGTAAGTAATTTTTCTATTTATCTGGAAAGAGTATTTACACATGAAGACCATCTTATAAAAAGGGAAAGTGCACTATCATAGATTATCCATGACACATCTAGATTGCATCTGCATGATGTTCATCAGCTTTCATGACTGAGGTCGAGCAATGGTGAATCTCCCAAGCAAAAGACAAGCTGCTAATAACTATTCCACCAGCCAAATTAAAATTCTCTACTTGCACCTCTACACCAGACTACATATGGACACCACCACTACTTTCTTTGGGATTCATTTTCCAACAATGCATTTATAAGGTAACAAATTTGAGGATAACCAATAAATTAATCTGGAGAGATAAAATTACCCAAAAAAGCAATGCTACCTATATTAACAATGAGTGCAGAAGACAAAGAAATGTTCAGAGCCATAGGAGTTTTCAGTACAGCACAAAAGAAATGTTCAGAACCATAGGATAATTTCAGTACTTCCTTGGAAAACATAATGGTTGTGTGGGCATGTTTTGCACGAAGTCCATGGATCTCATGGTCCACCCTGCTTCTAAATGTATACTGACAAATCTACTTGTGTTCACCTGCCAACACTTTATCATTGTATTTGTGGTTACCTATACTAACAACGAGTCAGAAGACAAAAGAAATGTTCAGAGCATAGGATAGTTTCAGTACAGCCTTGGAAAACACAATGGTTGTGTGGCTATGTTTTGCACGAGGACCATGGATCTTATTACCCATACTGCTTCTAGATGTATACTGACAAATCCACTTGTGTTCACCTGCCAACAGTTTGTTATTGAATTTGTGGTTCAGTTGATTTTTTTTATTTCCAACAGTAACTTAAATACCACAAGATTTTTTGTGTATGATGACAAATGGAGGAAACCCTGATGAACAATGAGGAAACAAATATAAAACCACAGAGAAGCTTGAATCCAACATAGTTACCTCCAAATCTCCTAGTTGAAGTGCCATAGATTGCAGCTCCAGCCAATGAACATGTGCCTAGTTGCGACATTGTGGATGTAACTCAATGCCTACAATGCCCAATATATCACAACATCATTGGTACACATAAAAATGAAACACCTCACTGAATGATTCAAAATGGAATATGCCTCACTACCCACTGCATAAATCATAAGACATGAAACATTTTATTTGGATTGCCTATCAAAGATAGAAAATCGCAAAAGGATGGTATTATCATACAGATCAAATGTACAAGATATTAAGACTGATATACATACACCACATGGTGCACAGCTTCGACATGGAAATAAATCAAAGGACTTAACTAACGCCTACATAAGCAAGATTTGGGGCGACGGCATGCACAGTCCCGGTTCAATGAACCGGACTGCCCCTGACAACGCCGGCAATGGAGCCGCCGGCCGCGCCACCCACAAGCCGCCCTCCACCCTCGCCATTCGCTAAATGAGGAAGCGGCTTGCCCCCGCCGTCAGCCCTTCTCGCCGGTTATCGCCCGCCGCCTCACCTCGCCACCGCCGCCTTATGCCTACTGCCGCCACCAGACGCTCCTCTAAGCAGGCCATGGAACCCTCCCCCGACGACCCCGAACCGGAAACCCTAACCCAGGCACCACCATGCCACAAATCGAGAGAGGAACGAGGAGCAGGAGGAGGACCCACCTCGTCGCCGGCCACCTACCACCACAACCAGAGTTGGACGAGCGCGAATCGACGGAGGGGATAAGAGAGCGGTTGAGCACGGTCGCCGGAGAAGGCGCGGCTCTGGCGGATAAGTCGATGAAGGAGATGCGACGCGGGGAAGTAGGGCGGCAGGCGAAGGACTCCTCGAGGTGGCCGGCGGCGCGCTTCGATCTGTCCGCTGGGTTGATCGGCCGGCGGCCGTCGGACTCGGGAGGGAGGAAAAGGGAAACGGCGTGGGTTCTCTAACGGAGTCTTTTAGGACTATGCCATTAAGACAAAAAAAAGTTTCGAGATAGGAAAAAGTCTACGTCACACCCCCACATACGGAGAGTGGACTGCATAACCCCAACCTATGAAACGGTCTATATCACCCCCTGAACTTTCGAAAACCGGTCAAATTACTCCTAAAGCAATTTTAAAAAATCATAGTAAATCACAGAAAATCATAAAATGGAAAATCCAATTGTGTTGGACTCCAAATCAGTAGATCTACACAGTGAACATATAATGTGGTATGTTGTAGTACAATTTTTTACAGTTATGAAGAAAAACATAGATATAAAGCTACAGCAAAAAAATGTATTAAACCATACCATATTATATGTTCACTGTGTAGATCTACTCATTTGGAGTCCAACACAATTGGATTTTCCATTTTATGATTTTTCTATGATTTTTCAAAATTGCTTTAGGGGTAATTTGACTGGTTTTTAAGTTCAGGGGGTGATATAGACCATTTCATAGGTTGGGGAGTTATGTAGTCCACCCCCATAGGTTGGGGGGTGATATAGACTTTTTCCTTTCGAGATACCTGTATGCCATGAGCTCAAGTTTGGTTTACCCGTGTGCCATTTTGGACAGAGAGAGATAACAGAAGGTGTGAATAGACTATTTTCCCCTTCTACACTGCGGGGCCCATCTGTCATCCCTAACATCCCTCCCTCTCTTCTACACAGTGTAATTCTCCCTCCTCTCTTCTACCCGCTCTCCACCCTGTCGGCAGGCTGGCCGCGCGCGGCCAGCCGCCCGCGCCCGCTCCGGCCTGGTCCCGCACGCCCGTGCCTCCGGCCCCACGCGCGCCCGCGCCGGTCTGCCCTTGCGCTGGGCTGCTAGATGGAGCTTGACTGGCCGGAGGAGAGGGATGACAAGTGGGACCCTTTGCTATAGAGAGATAAGGTCAGGGGTAAAGAGGTCATTTTACATATGTGGGTCCCACATGTCAGAGCTAATTTCTAACGGACAGTGAACGGAATGGCACACTAACCAAACTTGAGCTCATGGCACACAGGTATCTCGAAACTTTTTTTGGCACACAGAATGGCATAGGCGTAAAAGACTCTCTCTAACGTTCTGAAGAGAAGTCACAGCTGATTTGCTCTGCCGATCCATCCATTCTCCCGTCCGGCAGGCTGTTGCTTTAACTTTTTTTCAGACCACAATCTCCAGCCCAGTTGAAAGATCAGCCCAAATAAAGGCCCAACTCGGAGGTAAATGATTGCAGCTCAAGAGGGAGATAAGAAAGTTCTCGAAAAAAAAAAGAGGGAGATAAGAAACATTACAGGAACATATATCTATTTTAGACACAGATCATACGAGCATTTCACTTCACCATTTTAAACAATTTTGTTCTCCAGATAACAGAAATATTATCCACCAAAAGCCAACATGAATTTGTACAGCTAACTATAGATTTTTCACCATCACTGAATGTCCACCAAAAGCCATTAGTTACCATAGTTTTGAACTGAACTTTCAGCAGGTGCTCAACATTTCATCCCAAAAGAATAAAATACCCTCCTATGTGGCAGCAAGTACTAAATAAGGGACCTAAAATAGATCTTGGACAGACATGTCATCAATTTCACTAGGACCCTGCAAAAGCCAGTGAAATATTTTTGAAACAACGAAACGTGGTCAGAGAAAGTTGCAATAGAGAAACATGGACTTTACTGTCAGTAAATCTGTGAAGCTAGTGAAGACGTTGTTGTGCTCATGAACCTGCGTTGGTACTTGAGTTTCTAGCACCACCACCACTTTCTTCTTGCTGCATAAAAATATCCAATCTTATTATTTTACAAGTAGTAATTAATACAAATCATGGATTGCAATATTTTCAGCAACATACACCAGTTTCATTTGTCACTTTCCATCATATCTATATAACATATATAGATGATCCCCACTAACTATTTCTCTTGACATGCAAGCTATCCACTTCATTTAAAAACCCACTACATCAGACTCTATGTCACCATCCACTAGAATCATCTATTTATGTCTTCCACCGATTTTCTGTGACTAATAACATCTATACATGTAACTTATTAGTCTTTGTGAGTATCACACTATAAAATTCACACAGTAGACATACACAAAGGATCAATCATTTAAGAGTCGTCATCTCTCAGCAAAATAAACATGTTTTCATGTATAACGTCATTTGCAAAAGAATGTAATCATGCAATAACCTTAGTATTTCTACTTTCAAAAATTAACTTAAAATTTTGTTTAAAAACTTCCGCAGCAACGCGCGGGGTACCACCTAGTTTACTTTCATCTGTGTACCTTTTTCTAACCTCAAAACCTACATGACCTCCATAGTTCACCCAAAATGACTAAGCATCATCTAGATTTCTAAATTTCATACCAATTTTTAGTAGCCAACTAGGACTAACATTCTCCCTACATGAATACAAATCGTATACTTACTGCAAGGCATCTGATGCAAAATAATGTAACGTAACTCTGAATATCAATCTACTTACTTGTTAGCTTGTCCTCTTGCCGTTGAATCTTCATCAGAAACTTGGTGCTACAGTTGTAGATCCTCACGCGGCGTCCCGGCCATGACGAGCCCCAGTCGCGGCCATGGTCGGCCCACATAGCTATCAGATGTGGGCCCTGGCCGACTGACATCTTGGTCGGTGGGGGCCCTGGGTACCTATATCCCATAGTCATGGTGATGACACTCCCCGACACAGTTCTCTAATTTTTCAGTCTTAACAACCATGTGATGACACTCTGCTCTGAGACTGGCCTAAATATAGACGAAAAATAACTCATTACATGGATGAAGTGCATTTCGCGAGACGAATTTAATGAGCCTAATTAATCCATAATTTGCAACTGTGATACTGCAGTAATCATCCGGTAATCATTGATTAATTGTCTTCTAATTATTCTCATTAGAATATAGTCAACATAACTCCTGCCTATGTTGACTGGAAGACTTTCTTAAGTCGTCTCAACATAGCCGGTCCCAAGCCCGGATAAAGGAGGAGGGGGTGTGTTAGGTTTGGCGAACCAGCACCTACAACAACCGCTCGATGGATATGAAACCCATAAGAAACTCGTTGGGGCGTAACCCTCTTAGCGACGCGCTACATCGGAACCCGGGTGTAGTGATAAGTGGGCAAGGGCCGGGTCGGCACCCCGTTGGTGACGCGTCGTGTCGTGATCTGGGCACGGTGTCAAGTGAGCAAGGATCGGGTCGTCATTTCCTTAGTGGCGCGCTACATCGGCGCCCGGGTGTAGTGAAAAATGAGCAAGGGTCTTCGCACTTCTCTCGACGGGTGCGAAGGGTAAGGAAGCTAGCCGAGCCAACTAGGATTCGTCTAGATAGCTAGAACGTAGGGTCCTTAACGGGTAAGTTACGAGAGATAGTCGATGTAGCAATTAGGAGGCGTGTAAATATTTTGTGCGTTCAAGAGACTAAATGGAAGGGCCAGAAGGCGAAGGAGGTGGAGGGTACTGGTTTCAAGCTTTGGTACACGGGGATAACATCGGGTACGAACGGTGTAGGCATCTTGATCGATAGGAGCCTTAAGGATGGAGTTGTAGAGGTTAGGAGGCAAGGCGACCGGATTATTCTAGTTCGGTTGGTAGTCGGAAATTCTACTCTGAATGTGATCAGTGCCTATGCCCCTCAGGTAGGTCTTAGTGAGAGCACCAAGAGGCAGATTTGGGAAGATCTGGATAGCATGGTTAGTACCGTGCCTATCAGCGAGAGACTCTTCATAGGAGGAGACCTCAACGGCCATGTGGGTGCAAGTAACGTAGGGTTCGAGCGAGTGCACGGGGGGTTCGGTTATGGCAGTAGGAATCAAGAGGGGGAGGAGGTTTTGAACTTTGCGTCAGCATACGACTTGTTGCTAGCGAATACCCTCTTTAGGAAGAGGGAATCTCATCTAGTGACCTTTCATAGTGGACAACACTCGAGCCAGATCGACTTTATCCTTGCAAGGAGGGAGGATAGACGTGATTTCTTAGATTGTAAGGTGATACCTGGGGAGTGTGTTGTCCCTCAACACAAGCTTGTGGTGGCGGACTTTCGATTTCGGGTACGTGTCCACCGGGACAACCGTTCCAAGACTGCAAGAACGAAGTGGTGGAAGCTTAGAGGGGAAGCGGTGCACATGTTTAAGGAGAGGATGCTAGGCGAGAGGCCTTGGGAAGAAGGAGAAGATACAAACGACATGTGGTTAAAGATGGCAACATCTGTCCGGAAGGTGGCTTCAGAAGTGTTTGGCGTGAGTAGGGGAGGCAAAAAGGAGGCGAATGACACCTGGTGGTGGAATGATGAGGTGAAAATGGCGATTAAGGAGAAAAATGAGTGTTTCAAGCGCCTACACCTTGACAAGAGTGCAGCTAACATCGAGAGCTACAAAATAGCGAAGAGAGCTGCAAAGCGAGCTGTGAGTGTAGCAAAGGGTCAGGCGTATGACAACCTTTATCAGCGGCTAGGCACGAAGGATGGGGAGAAGGATATTTATAGGATGGCTAGGATCCGTGAGAGGAAGACAAGGGACATCACCCAAATCAAATGCATCAAGGATGGGACAGAACGACTCCTGGTGAAGGACGAGGAGATCAAAGATAGATGGCGGGAGTACTTCGACAAGTTGTTTAATGGGGAGAATGAGGGTCCTACCCTTGAGTTGGAACGATTCATTTGAGGATACCAGTAGACGCTTTGTGCGGAGAATTCAGGAGGCGGAGGTCGAGGAGGCGTTGAGGAGGATGAAGGGAGGTAAAGCGATGGGCCCTAATGGTATCCCCATTGAGGTGTGGAGGTTCCTGGGTGCTAGAGCGATAGCATGGCTAACTAAGCTTTTTAACCTCATTTTTTCGGGTAAACAAGATGCCTGAAGAATGGAGAAGAAATATATTAGTACCGATCTTCAAGAACAAGGGAGATGTTCAAAGTTGTACTAATTATCATTGGATAAATCTGATGAGTTATACGATGAAGCTCTGGGAGAGGGTTATAGAGCATCGCCTACGAAGAGTGACAAGCGTGGCCCAAAACCAGTTTGGGTTTATGCCTAGTAGGTCGACCATGGAGGCAATTTTTCTAATACGACAGTTGATGGAGAGATATAGGGAGCAGAAGAAGGACTTGCACATGGTTTTCATTGACCTCGAGAAGGCGTATGACAAAGTACCAAGAAATGTCATGTGGTGGGCCTCGGAAAAGCACAAAGTCCCCACTAAGTACATTAACCTCATCAAAGGATATGTACAAGGATGCGATGACATCTGTCCGGACATGTGATGGCGACACCAGTGACTTTCCAATTAAAATAGGACTACACCAGAGGTCAGCATTGAGCCCTTATTTATTCTCTTTAGTGATGGATAAGGTCACAAGGGACATACAAGGTGATATCCCTTGGTGTATGCTCTTTGCGGATGATGTGGTGCTAGTTGATGAGAGTAGGGTGGGGGTTAATAGGAAGTTAGAGCTATGGAGGCACACGTTGGAGTCGAAAGGTTTTAGACTTAGTAGGACGAAGACAGAGTACATGATGTGCGACTTCAGCGCGATTGGACATGAGGATGGAGACATTCGCCTTGATGGGCAAGTGGTGGCCAAAAAGGATACTTTTCGATATTTAGGATCGATACTCCAGAAGGATGGAGATATTGATGAAGATGTTAGGCATAGAATTTCAGCCGGTTGGCTAAAATGGCGTCAAGCTTCTGGCGTCCTCTGTGACAAGAAGGTGCCACAAAAGCTAAAAGGTAAGTTCTATAGGACGGCGATTCGCCCGGCGATGCTATACGGTGCGGAATGTTGGCCTACAAAAAGGCGACATGTCCAACAATTGAGTGTAGCAGAGATGCGTATGTTACGCTGGTCTTGTGGGCACACAAGAAGGGATAGAGTACGGAACGAAGATATTCGGGATAGGGTCGGCGTAGCACCAATCGAGGAGAAAGTGACGCAACATCGGTTGAGATGGTTTGGACATGTCCAACGGAGGCCTCTTGAGGCGCCAGTGCGTAGTGGGGTTTTAGAAAGGGTAGATAATGTAAAGAGAGGTAGAGGTCGACCTAAACTGACTTGGGACGAGTCGGTCAAGAGGGATCTTAAAGAGTGGAATATCTCCAATGAATTAGCTATAGATAGATGCGCTTGGAGACTTGCAATTAACGTGCCTGAACCGTGATCTTTTGTTTCTTCTCTTATTTACCCCTAACCTTATCTTTGGTCTTATGCCGTTTTATGTCTTTCTTATCCTTGTTTCTTTTGGGTTTCATCTCTAGCCTACCCGAACTTGCTTGGGACAAAAGGCTATGTTGTTGTTGTAGAATATAGTCAACATAGATCTTATTTTGTAGATAAAATGAAAAGCAATATTACTGTGAAATTTAATTATTAATTCAGTGTACCGTTTAAGAAATAACATCAAGTAAACTGATAGCCAAAACATATCTTGACCTTCGTGCAGTCATCTGTCACTTCGTCCATGCATAATTACTGGCAGCCTGCCGCCAGTTCAACCGGCGGAATGCAGCCGTAGGGCCTGCCGGGAGGGCCTATCGCCGGTTCGTTCGCTATGTTTAGCTGCAACAGTGGTGAAAGAAATATCGCCTTATGAAACGGCGATTTTTAACTTATCACCGTCAGCGGCGGTATAAGCCTAGTTTTGCAAAATTTTCATACAACTATTTATTTTTATAAAATCAGAAAATAAAAGATATAAAAATATAAAAAATCCCAGGACGAGTGTGGGCTGCGGGGTGCTTTACTGCTTCCCAAAGGTTTTTTTGGGCTGGGCCAAATGTTGATGTTGGACTTAATTTGATGGGCCAGTGTTTGTATGCGGGTAGTGGGCATTACCCGCGGGCGAGAACTCTTGCCCGTGGTGTACCCGCGGGCGAGAACTCTTGCCCGTGGTGTACCCGCGGGCGAGAACTCTTGCCCATGCCCATGCCCGCGGGCGAGAACAGCTCCCCATATCTTTACCCGTCGGGTCGGATACTCGCGGATACTCCGAAGGCTGTGATGTGTGAAGCAGGCGAGCAGCGTCTCTGTCATCTTTTTTTTTTTTGAGAGCTAGACATTATTTTGGGCTGAGAACTCGTACTGGGCTGTTGGGCCCAAGCAGCCTAGACAGAGGAAAAACGGATGCCCGCGGAGGAGGAAAGTCAACCGTAACTTCTCTCAAGCACGTTAGAGAATCCCGGCCCGGACTGATCCTTTCTTCGTCCATCTTCCCGTTTCCCGGCCGGACTGATCGATCCTTTTTCCTTTTTTGGAGCGCGTGTGTTGTAGGCACTTTTGTATTTCACAAAATCTAAGCGGCCCCCTACTTCCTCCTCGAGTTTGTTACTTCTCGACGCTCCCTGGAAAGTAACAACTCTGATGGGTTGCGGGCGACGGCGGCGGCAGCCGCAGGCCGCGGGGGAGGCGGCGAGATCCATCACCACCGGCCATAGAGGAGGAGGTTGGGGGCGGCGGGCAGCGGTGCAGGAGAGACGGTAGCGGAGCGGAGGCGGAGCTTACCGGGCGGCAGGGGAAATCTAGTGGGCGGTGAAGGAGGCGATGGAGCTCGTCGAGGTTGTCGGCGTCGAGATCCGGCGGAGGAGCTCGCCGGCGTCGGGTTCGGGGTGGCGTTGAAGTTTCGCAGTGGCGGATCTAGGGTTAGGGTTGGGGGAGGGTTGCGTGCGGCGCGGCGATGGCGGATCTAGGGTTAGGGTCGGGGGAGGGTGGCGGGTGGCACGGCGGTGGCGGTAGCCACCGGCCGCGGGCCGGAGGAAGGGCGACGGGGTTCGCGTCGGCCGCTGGCGGCGCGCAGGGGAGGGCGCGACGCCGGGTTAGGGTGGGGAGGGGGAGGCGCGGCGGCAGCGGAGGCGGCGCGCGGGGGTGAGGTGGGGAGGCGCGGCGGCAGCGGAGGCGGCGCGCGGGGGTGAGGAGGGGAGGCGCGTGCGCGGGGAGAGGAGGATGGGAGGAGCATGCGCGGGGGAGGAGGGGAGGAGGAAGAAGAAGAAGTGAGACGGAGGGGGAAGGGTGATTAAAAGTGTAGGTTTCCGAAAATGAAATGCTCAGAAATGGGCACGTTTCTATTTTATGAAGGACCTCCCCCTAAGATTAAATGGAAGAGGGCCTCCCTTTGAAGTGCATGTGTCGAAGTGCCTTTTCATCTATGCTGAATGTAAAAAGAACAACTTGTGTATGTTTGCTGAACTTGCCACAATATTCTATACATATTTCTACAGCAAGCAGTTTTGATTTTTAGATTAAGGAGTCTCCGGCCTCCACACCTCAAGAGAGAGTGCTTACGGCCACAACAGTTTTGATTTACTCTTCATGCATCCGCCATACAATGTGATGCATGGGTAAATAAATTCAGTTTCAAATCAAACACACATTGTACAGCCCTGTAAGAGCATCTCCAAAAGCTTTTGTATTTTGTTTGTTAAATAAGAGAATTGTACCCCCTTTGTAAAAATAGAAATCCCCTAATTTAATGGCCTAATCCAAAAGATATGCTAAAACGTGGCCTCTATAGCAAACGGGCAGCGTTGGACAAAAATAGCAAACGAGGACGGTAGGATAGGAATCCTCGATTTATAGCGAAGCAGATAGAAGAGCTGTTAGATGTAGGTTTTTTGAATCATTTTCTTTTTTTAGCCAAAGTAAGTCCATATATAAGAGCTCTTGGAGATGCTCTAAGCATGCATGCCACTACACCGACTTGCATTGCTTGCGTCGACCAACTATTATTTTCAAAGTATAACAGTGTGAAAAATTATGCACCGCCAGTAAAAAGGAAAAGGAAAATGACTGCTTGCGATCATGTGCCCACAACAGTAATAATTGACATAGGGAGGAGCTAAGGGTAAAAATGACTTTTCTCATTAGTCTCATACTATTACATAGTGCAATATTAACATAAGGATACCTTTGATCCAAAAATAAAAATTATAGGACTAAATTGGTCTATTTGAAAGTTGAAGGACGAACTTGACCGTTAGTGCAAAGTTGATTCCTTTTACGGTGTCCACCTAGAACTCTAGGTGAAAGGTCCACCTAGAACTCTAGGTGGCTTCATGTGAAGGCCTCAAAAGAAGTCTCTAATTAGTAACAGTAAGATTGTATTTTTTTTATATTCTTTCCTCAAATAATAACTGAGGGTTTTGTAGTCTTGTGGTTTGGACAGTCCTTGAGGGTAGTACAAACAAATTAGAGCAGGACAGAATCCCAGTTGGTAATTCCAAAATAGAAAAGACAGTTGGCCCCAACATCAGACCACTATATAAACCCTTTGCTGTTTCAGACATTTCTAAACGAGGTCAACAACAATGAGTTATTCTCAAAATACACTTGGGTGAGCTCGAAGTTCTGGTAGTTAGTACTATTAGTGCCAACTTACTGTGTGTGTGCCACTTGCACTTTTGGGGCAGTTCATTTGTGTTAGAAAATTATGTACTTTCGGTGATATTTTAATTTCAAAATTAAACATAGCATTCAGCAATATACTCATGATTAAAAAGAGTGATAGCAGATATGTGCACGTGTTCAGATTTAACTCATATTTAAATAGGAACACAAATAACAAAATTAAGAGGAGGGGTATCAGATTATACCCAAAAGTGGGACCAGTGACGGAGCCACCGATTGCACTGTTATCAACTGGAGATTCACCCGTCATGGTGTTTCTCGTAGGTTGACCTTGTTCGGTGTAGCCGTACGAATGTGATGCAGGAAGCGGCTGATTCAGTTCAGATGGCCTTCGAGATGTAGTCGCGCTATTCACTTGGGGAACACAGGTACGGCCACCGAGAAGTAGTCGATCGCAGCTAGCAGAGGAGGAAGACGACGACGCGTGGAGTAGACGAACAGTGCGCCGATAAAGACGACACAGTTCTGGGCGAGCAGTCGCGTGAAGACGCTCCCCAGAAACCTGATTGTCCGGCTATCCCGAGCAGGATCTCGCTGAGGGCAACCGGAACGGAGGCACCTGCTCTCGCCGGATCTGCGCGCGCAGAAGGCCGGCGATGGAGATGGAAGGAGCGCAGCAGAGGGTGTGATTCTAAGGTAACCCCGGGATGAGAAAGGAAGGAGATTATATATCGCTGGCGGAGGAAGGGGGGATGCACCTGGACGGGTTCTATTCGAGGAAGGGAAATCAATCAGCCAATGAATTCCCTTTATTGCGAATAACTTTCCAACGGTGCAAAATGTTTCCCCCCGCCACGCAAGTTAGGCTCAGGCTCAGGCTCGGCTCGGCTCGGCACGTCACACCTCGCCTCGCCTCGCCACGCCACGCCACGCCACGCCCGCGCCCACGGCCTCGGCCCGGCCCGGCGAGGCGAGCAAGCGCGCGCGCGCGTGGCTCGCCGATCTACTCTAGCCAACTTCACAAGCGGTGTACCCATAGTCCACCATTTAAGTGGTTGGGATTCTCCTTAATTTCCCATACGGTATTAATCACATTTATTGTCAACATTAATTAGTGGGCTTTTAATTCTTTATTATTGAGGAATAAATGGGCTAGCCCATTAATTCCAACAATCTCCACCAAGAATTTAAGCCATACTAAGAAATGTTATCATACCCCTTTGATATACCAGTTTTTGATGGAGACTGTTAAGTTGAACTTCCATCTAGAACAAAGGCTACACTTATCTACAACTGTACAATGGACTATGCCTTGAATTGCCAGTTTTGTGCAAACAAGTTTCACCAGAGCTCTATACTGATACTAGGCTGCAACGCATCTCCGCTGTTTTGGAGCTTATGAGTTATACTCCATGCCTTTATTCATGAGTTTCTAGGGGTTTCCCAAACCCCATAGACTATGACTAGTAGTCGGACTCATATATCTTTGTTTCTAGTAACAATTTCTTGTTTCAAGAAACCTCCTGTAACACATTAAGGTGTAAACCAACCTACCTTACAGATTTAGAAGAGAAATGCACCTTCTTCTGGAATAAGCCTTATACAAAGGTTCTCTTCTCTCAGTTAGACCGTAGCTTGTTTCACCATCCTGCTTCACGGGATCTCCGATCACACAGGATAGGTTACCACTATGGAATAACACTCATGGGTCTCAGGCCCAATTCCAAGGATGCATTGTCTATCACATTTCGTGAAAGACCCTTTGTAAATTGATTTGCCAGGTTCTTAGCCGTTTGAATATAATCTAGGGCTATAACTCCGGAGTTTTCATCTTCCTGACAGACTTCAACCGCCTCTTTACATGCCTGGATGACTTCATGTTGTCCTTTGAACTGTTCACTTTGATAATCACAGTTTGATTGTCACAGTTCATTAGGATTGCCGGTACTGGTTTTTCAACCACCGGTAAGTCCATTAGGAGCTCATGAAGCCAGTCAGCTTCTACAGTGGTGGTGTCTAGTGCTGTGAGTTCTGCTTCCCTTGTTGACCTTGTTAAAATGGTCTGCTTGTAAGACTTTCAGGAAACAGCGCCACCTTGGAGTGTAAACACATATCCACTCGTGGCTTTAATCTCATCAGCATCCAAAATTCTATTTGAATCACTATATCCCTCTAGTACTTTGGGGTACCCGAAATAGTGAATTTTATAGTCCATTGTTCCTACTAAATAGCGCATTACTCTTTCAAGGGCTTTCCAGTGATCCTCACCAGGATTTGACACAAACCGACTTAATTTGCTTACAGCAAAAGCAATGTCAGGTCTTGTGGCGCTAGCTAGATACATCAATCAACCAATGATCCGAGAATATCTCAGTTGATCTCTCATTATCCTTTTATTCTTTTTCAAGATTACGCTGGCGTCATAAGGTGTTGAGACAGATTTAAGATCGCTGTATCCGAAGCGACTTAACATCTTCTCCATATAGTGAGTCTGTGACAGTGTCACCCCACCATTTCCATCCTTTACCAGTTTTATGTTTAGGATAACATCAGCTTCCTCTAGATCTTTCATCTCAAATCTTTGAGACAAAAATTCTTTGACTTCCTTAATAACATTAAGATTTGTCCGGAGTATTAGTATGTCATCCACATACAGACACAGAATCACTCCTTCGCCCCCACTGAAACGATAGTACACACACTTATCGGCTTCATTTGCAATGAAACCTGCAGAGGTTAAAGTTCTATCGAACTTTTCATGCCACTGCTTTGTGGCTTGCTTGAGGCCATACAGAGACTTCAACAACTTACATACCATTCCCTCTTGACCTTTTGCTACAAACCCGTGATCCATATAGATCTCTTCCTCTAACTCTCCGTTGAGGAAAGCTGTCTTTACGTCCATTTGATGGACAAGAAGACCGTAGGAGGCTGCCAGGGAAATTAACACTCGAATTGTGGTCAATCGAGCAACAGGTGAGTAAGTATCGAAAAAGTCTTCTCCTTTCTTTTGGGTATAACCCTTTGCCACAAGACTAGCCTTGTACTTTTCAATAGTACCATCAGGTCTCAGCTTTTTCTTGAACACCCACTTGCACCCTACGGGTTTGCACCCATAGGGGCGATTAACGACTTCCCACGTACCATTTGTCATGATCGAGTCCATTTCACTCCTAACTGCTTCCTTCCAATAGTCAGCATCAGGAGATGAATATGCCTCTTCTATGGTTTTGGGTGTGTCATCGATGAGGTATACAATGAAATCATCACCAAAGGACTTGGCAGTCCTCTGTCTCTTGCTCTTTCTAGGAGCTTCATTGTTATCCTCCTCAGGATGTTCCACATGTGTGTGTTTATTGTGCTCTATCTGCTCAGTGGAGACAACATCCTCGATAATCTCATGCCTAGATGAACTTGTTCCATCTTTTATAGGAAATATATTTTCAAAGAATGTAGCATCTCTAGACTCCATTATTGTACCGACCTGCACGTCAGGTACTCCAGAGTTTACTATCAAAAACCTATATCCCATGCTATGGAAAGCGTAACCAAGAAAGATACAATCTACTGTTTTTGGTCCGAGCTTGCGTTTCTTGTTGATTGGCACGTTTACTTTGGCCAAACAACCCCAAGTTCGCAGGTACGAAAGTGTTGGCCTTTTCTTCTCCCATTCCTCGAATGGTGTTATCTCTTTGTTCTTTGTAGGAACATGGTTTAGGACATGACATGCAGTCAGTATAGCCTCACCCCACCATTCCTTAGAAAGTCCCGATGTATCTAACATGGCATTAACCAAGTCTGTTAGAGTACGGTTCTTTCTTTCGGCCACCCCGTTTGACTGGGGCGAGTAGGGTGGCGTCCTCTCATGAATAATACCATGTTCCTCGCAGAATGTGTCGGTGTTCTACCGTCGATCCTACCGAGGGGTATCCCGAGGTAGTAGATTTCAGGTGGGGTTTCGCCGAGATCAGGAATGCAATGGCTACACAACACAAGGTTTAAATAGGTTCGGGCCGCGGAGATAGCGTAATACCCTACGTCCTGTTTGGTGGTTTGTACTGCGTATGGGTGTAATGTGTATGTCTCTCTGTTGAGAGACTTGGTTCTATGGTCTATTTCTCTTCTCTACTGATCTAGGCACCCTGCCCTCCTTTATATATCCTAGGGAGCGGGAAACTAGTCGGTTACAATGTTGGAGTACTAGTAGGATTACAGAGTAGAGTCCTAGTAGGAGTCCGACTTCTTATTTACTTCTTTCGAGTGGTTTCTCTACGGGTACTGGGGTTCCATACCCAACAAGCCCCCGAGCGCTTCATTGCCAAGTTCTTGCTATCAACCGAGTACTTGCCAAGTATATCGAGTACTTTCTTGAGTGCTTCGAGTACTTTCTTGAGCTTCTACTAGTTCTTCGAGTACTTGTCTTGTCGATCTTGAAAAATCCTTGGTTGACACGAGGCTGTGAGGTGCTCAAGCCCTGTTGATCTTGATCAACTTGTAGTCTTCAATATTCAATATGGGGTGCGGTAAAAGTCGCACTCCATATGGAGTAGCCCCCGAGCCTTAGGTTGAGTCGAAGAATCAGGCTGAGGGTCCACAGAAGTCTTGAATCTTTGTCTTGTCTTGAAATGTGTCAATTTGAAAAAATTGCACTGATATCAAGTAGCCCCCGAGCCTTGGTTTGAATCTTAGAATTGAGCCGAGGGTCTTGATTTGAATCTTATTCTTCAGTGTTGAAAAAACCAGCAGTTTTTGTGTTAGCATATCAGCCCCCGAGCCTTGAAATGATTTAGAATAATCAATTCAAGGGTCCAGCGAGCTTAGTGTTTATCGAATCATCTTGGAGATCATCATCCGAGTAGTAATTTGCGCCTAGCCCCCGAGCTTGGGAGCCAGCGGAGATGCGTCGAGTAGTATGTAGTCGAAATAGCCACCATCAGTAGAGAAGCAAAACAGAGGAGGTCGTGGTTGACTCGTCACGCCGTGATTGCCCCAGGAACATGAGTCAGGTGCCAATGTGGTAGTAGCCCCACCATTGGTACTTGACGACCCGAAGATGTTGGATAAAGCCAACTAGGTAAGCCTGATGGCGAACCGAGTTGTAATTTTAGTGTCAGCCCCCAAGCATGTAAGCTGGCGAAGATGTGATGGCACGCTGCACGGCCTAGAGAGTTGTCACCTGAAAAAAGACAATTAACACATTATGTAGTACATATTGTGAAATATTCAATATATCAAAATTGTATTCAATAAGAGAATAAAACGCCAATTCTTGGGCATGCTGAGCTCTTATTAGGCCATGTATTCTCCCGAGTAGTCCACCTGTTACGTTTAATCACCATGGTCTCGTACTGCCTTACCTCATATGTATGAGTCGCATCATGTTTTGTATGAGTCGGTTAGGTACTGACTGAAAACTCAAGGTTTCACGGATTAAGGCATTTGCTACTCGAGAAGAATAACGACCATTAAGAGCAATCAGCGAAATAAGGAGTCGACTGCGCGACAAAGAGGATGCAGACTTATAAAGCAGTCGGCAAGAGCGCGTATTCTGCGCGAAGAAGTCGGCGTAGCCTCTGAGAGTAACTGCATAAATCTCGTTGAGAGGCATACCCGAACAAAGTAGTCGGCGCTTGGCCAATCTTGTTAGAACAAGATAGAGAGATTAATTAAAATAATCAAAACAAGTAACTTAGCTTGATTCGTCGCCGTTTGTCGATGAAGTAGACTAGTCAGAGTTGATTTCGACTAGTTTGAGTGCGTGAGAGCCGTCGCCGAGTAGTTTCGGGTTGAACCGAGTAGTTGACGTCGGTGACGGCGCAAGCTTGAAGTAGTCGAATTTGTCACCGGTGTGTTGGCGACGCAAGCCGAAACCACATCGAGTAGTCAAGCTCATCGTCGGTGCGTTGCGGCACGGGCTAGAGCCATGACGAGTACTTGTGGAGAGCGCCATGTTGGGAGTACGAGCTGAGTTGGGTCGAGTAGTCCACGGCGTAGCACTGTATGCTAAATAATTTTGCTGAGGTAACTTCTTTTGTGTAGCTGAGCACTTCCCGTAGTCTTTTTCTTTTTCGCGACCGTGCCACTGCACGTATTTCATTAAGAGGGAGAGAAAACAAACGTTACAGTACAGAGCAGCCTCCGGTCATGAGGAGATGACCATAGCAGAGCTGCCGGGAAAGTCTGACTGAAATTACATGTTAGTGGTTTGGCGACCCGAATACACCCCAAAGGCAGCACCTATATACGCCAAATTTACAAACCCAGCGGTCAACCAATTACTAAGTTCCTGAATAATATCACAGACCAGATGCTGAGGTTGACGTTGATGCCTGTTGAAGGTACGGGCATTGCGCTCCAGCCACAGGTACCAAGAGATCAGGATGACCAAAGTATCAAATCCCTTTCGCGGTGATTTCTCCAGGTGCTTTCTTTACCGCGTCCACCAAGCAACGAAATCGTGGTCATCTGGAGAAGGAGCTCTTTGTTGCCAACCACATTTAGCAAGGATGGAGAACCAAACCTCTCTGCCATAGGAACATCCCACTAGAAGGTGCTCAATTGTCTCCGATTCCTGATCGCAGCAAACACAAGTATCATCGTTCTGGAGGCAGGTGTCGCTTCCGTCGTGCAGCCGTCCAGCACCGGTCGTGTAGAGCCAGCCATAAGAAAAACTTGCACTTCCCCGGGGCTCTCATTTTGTGCAGGATACGAGTCCCCGGAATAGCATGTTGGCTCATGAAGAAAGTGCGGTAGGCCGACGCTGTGGTAAAGGATCCGTCTCCTGTCCATATCCACCTGAAGGTGTCTTGGGTATTGGGTTGCAGAGTGACCGAGCGAAGTAATTCCCAAACGTCCAAGTATTCAAGAATAACCTGGACAGTGAGTGCACCAGTAATGTCCTTCACCCATCTTCTGTCTTGTAGCGCCTCATGCACTGTTCTGCGTTTCTGTATTCTAGGCCCAACAGCTTTTATGAGGCAGGGGGCAACATCCTCAATGGATTTTCCATTCAACCATTTATCAGTCCAGAACAATGTTTTGCCACCATCTCCTATAGTGATGTGAACTGATTGGCGAAAAAGAGCATTCAGTGTAGGTTCGTTGTCGTCCGGCAGCAAAGTCCAAGGTCGGTTATCTTCTGTCCTTCGTAACCACAACCACCTCATACGGAGTGCATAGCCAAATAATTTGAAATCAATGAAACCAAGTCCTCCCAAATCAGAAGGCCGGCAGACCCTTGGTCACGCTAGCAAGCAGTGTCCACCTGACACAGTTTCAGTCCCTCTCCAAAGGAAAGCCCGCCTGTGTTTGTCCATGCACTCAATGGCCCATGGTGAAATTTGAACTGCTATTGTCGTATGGATTGGAATAGCAGACATTTTGACTTTCACCAGAACTGCTCGGCCGGCTCTGGTCATGAGCTTTGCTTGCCATATAGGTAAACTTTTTGCCACCCTGTCTACCAGAGGTTGGAGGTCCTTTTTTGTTAGCTTACCGGTGGACAAGGGTATGCCAAGATACTTGCACGGTAAAGGCTCCAGGCTGCCTGGGAAGAAACGGAGAAGTGTAACTGTCTCGTCGAGCCCGCATTGTATAGGCAAGATTTTGCACTTGGAGCTGTTTGTGAACAGACCGGCCGCCCTTCCAAACATCTCAGTAATGAGATTGACTAGGACCAAGTCTGTTCTCTCGGAGACAAAAAGATGACCACGTCGTCAGCATAGAAGTATATCCTTTCTCTGATCTGATGTTGTTGGAAAGGTTGAAGGAGCCCATTGTGATCAGCCATTTTCACCATTGCATTGAGAGCCTCCATGACGAGCACAAATAACATTGGCGATAATGGATCTCCTTGGCGCAATCCTCTCGCATGGCATATCCGGCGACCGGGTGTACCATTGACAATGATCTTAGTACTGGCTGTGGTAAGGAGGCAGCTTATCCAATTGGTCCAACGACGTGAAAAGCCCATATGGCGTAGCAAGGCCAGCAGAAACACCCAATTAACAGTGTCGAAAGCTTTGGCAAAGTCAATTTTGATCAGAGCGCTGGGAGTCTTCGTTCGATGCAGGAGCTTGGCTGTTAGATGGACCGCTTTGAAATTTTCATGGATTACCCGGTGTTTTATAAAGGCGCTTTGATTGTATCTGACAAGCTCATGCAGATGAGGTGCCAACGTTTCAGCTAACACTTCTGTGAAAAGCTTGGAGAAACTATGGATTAGACTTATCGGGCGGTAGTCGGATATCTGCAGAGCCTCTGGTTTCTTCCGAAGTAAAACCATGTAAGCTTGATTTAGAAGGTAGAGGCTCCTGCTGTCTAACGTCCAAAGAGCATGAAAGGCTCTCATGATATCGTTCTTGATGATGTGCCAAGCAGTGCGGTAGAACAGACCAGTGAAGCCGTCGGGTCCTGGGGCCTTATCAACGGGCATTTCCAAGATAGTTCGCCATACCTCCTCTTCAGTGAAGCACATGTCTAGTGATGAGAGATCGCGTGTAGGCATACCAAGAGATCTCAGATTGATAGAGACTGTGTGCGCCTGAGCGGTGCCCAGAAGATTGTCAAAGTGATTGAAAATTGCTTCAGCCTTACTGACGTCATCGACCACAGCAATGTCATTTACAATCAGCGAGTTGATGTGATTTTTCCTGCTGTGATGACATGCTTGCAGATGGAAAAAGCGTGTGTTCGCATCCCCTTCAGCCAGATAGGTTATTCTGGACCTCTGTCTGGTGATCGTTCGCAGTAGTGATGCCAAGTCGAGACAACTGAGTTTCATTTTGTTCCTGAGGTTGCGTTCATGAATAGCCAGCGGTCTACTGTCTTGCGCTTGATCCAGTCGAAGCACCAATTCTTTGGCAATCTCCAATTGCAGTCTGATGCTTCCTACTTGCTTGGCGCTCCACCGTTTAAGTGCGATCGCTGTGTTTCGGAGTTTGTAATCTAGGACCCGAAAAGCATCTGCATTTTCATAAGGGCAGTTCCAAGCTGTAGCGACCGTCTCCAGATATCCATCATACCGTGGCCAAATATTTTCAAATTTGAACCGATGGAAAGATTTGAACACGCAGCTCGTGCGCAGTAGAAGAGGAGAATGGTCCGAACCTTGTGACGAAAGTGCCTGGAGGTCGTGATCTGGGAAGATATCAGCCCAGTCATCAGTGACAAAGACTCTGTCGATGCGCTCCAGCGTCGGACTGGCACGTTCATTGCTCCAGCTGAAGAGTCGACCATGTAGGTGGAGTTCCATCAATTCATGTTGATCGAGGAAGCTCTTGAAGCGATTCATCATTCTTCTATTTAGTCGAGTGTTATTCTTGTCCTCGGCCTGGTAAATCAGGTTGAAGTCTCCACACACAGTCCATTTGCCTTGGCAGCCGGCCCTCACTTCTCTTAATTCTTCCAGAAACTGAACTTTGTCCTCGTCCATCTGAGGACCATATACACAGGTCAACCACCAGTCTTGATTACTGTCTAAGAGGCATACTTTAGCGGTCAAGGAATTCTCACGCAACAGTGGTAGGCTGACTGACCAGACGGTACGTCGCCAAGCAAGAAGAATGCCTCCACAAGTGTTTGTGGCTGGGAGATCAAAGAAATCGTAGTCTGGACCTAGCATACTTAGTATTAGTGTCTGGTCACAAGCATTTAGCTTCGTCTCTTGTAAGGTAAGAAGAGAGACACGTTCCTGAGCGACCACATCGCGGACCATATCACGTTTGACGCGCACATTTAGCCCCCTTACATTCGAAACGAGAATATTTTCACAATTCATGGGATCACAGTTTGCGACAGGGAGCGACCAACAAAAGCACACGATTGGGCGCTCATGGCTCAATCTCCGACCATGCCGTCGAAAAGGTCGGTCCACCAGGAAGCAAGGTGTCAAGAGCTTCACATTGAGACTCCGTCAGGGTGGAAGTGAAAACTTTGAGGAAGCGAGCGAAGGCGGCAGCATCCAAGGGACCTTTGCTTGAGGAGATCCCCAGCCGCTTCATGAGGACATGTTGTGCTTGCAAGGCCGGTTTCGTTGCCCGACTCCACGACTTGGTAGCGAGCCGTTCGCTGCGGCGGATGCTTGGCGTGGATGGCAGTTGGGGAGGACAGGCTGTGCGCCGGGGAGGTGTCGTGACGAGGACACCAGGAGAGGCCGGCCTGCAAATTTCCGAAGCGAAGCGGACCGCATTAGCAGTGGCGGACCTACTGCCCGGGCTTGCCTGTGCTGCAGCCCGGGTCTAAGGCCAAAAAACTAATAGAGATGTAGAGAGGATTAGATAAATAGTAGTGAAGATAAACATACAATATTATATTTAGTTAGCATCAGCCCCGGTCCAGTCCCGTTCCTGGGTCCGCCCCTGCGCATTAGCCTTGACAGGCGTGCCTATATCTTCAGGTATATGTAGTGGCAAGGCCAGCGATGTTCCCCGTGTGGTCGTGACAAAATTATTATGTGTAGGGGAAGCTGTGAGCTCGACCGGCGGTGCATCAGGGAAGCGTATTGCCTCAAATTCAGAAGGTGCGTGTAACCGAGGATATCGCTAGTGTATCACCGTTGTTGACTTGTATAGTTGTAGTGTCGCATGCTTCTGGTAGTTCTTAGTCAACTTTGATTTTTTTTTTCGGAGATACATAAACAGAGCCTGGCAATTGATACTCTGTCTGCTCTTCCTTTCTGTCTCGGACTAGTAGAGACACTTGTATCGCTTTGCTTTTGATTGAGAAAACAACTTGGAGCTCTTGGACCGCACGAGAACTGATATGGACTCGGAGGCGCAAAGTATCCTATCGTGGTTCCGCTCTTCCGCTTAGCAATAAATCAACCTTATCTGGTATTCTGTTCCGTAGGTGTCCGATCCGAACTCGAATTGGGTGACTTGGATTTCGACTGATGCGTAGCTTGCCCAGACTGACTAGGACAAGAGCACACAGCCGAATTCACCTCAGATTCACAACAGGAAGTTGTCGACTTGCTTGTGATTCCAAAAAAAATAAATCGTCGTCAGCTTCATATGTCTTGGGAGTTGATGCGCGAACTCGACGAGTTACGAATGAGCAGTCAGATGCCATAACCATGTTGCGACATCAAATTGATATTGAAGAAGATAAATCCATCGAACTACTCGATGGATTGGAATCCGACTTGAGCAAACTAATAGGAACTTGGGGTGGGTGGGTGGTTGAATCCAAACTACTCGATAGACAACTCGAGTAGTTCAATCCGAGCTTGAAAGATGCCATTGGGTTCACCACGGGATCTCGATGAAGACCCCTACCTGGCGCCAGATGTCGGTGTTCTACCGTCGATCCTACCGAGGTGTATCCCGAGGTAGTAGATTTCAGGTGGGGTCTCGCCGAGATCAGGAACGCAATGGCTACGCAACACTAGGTTTAGACAGGTTTGGGCCGCCGAGATAGCGTAATACCCTACGTCATGTTTGGTGGTTTGTATTGCGTATGGGTGTAATGTGTATGTCTCTCTGTTGAGAGACTTGGTTCTATGGTCTATGTTCTCTTCTCTACCGATCTAGGCACCCTGCCCTCCTTTATATATCCAAGGAGCGGGAAACTAGTCAGTTACAATGTTGGAGTCCTAGTAGGACTACAGAGTAGAGTCCTAGTAGGAGTCCGACTTCTTATTTCCTTCCTTCGAGTGGTTTCTCTACGGGTAGTGGGGTTCCATACCCAACAGAATGAATTAAAGATATTTGAGAAGTACTCTCCACCACGATCCGATCTAACTCTTTTGATCTTTCTTTCCAACTGGTTTTCTACTTCAGCTTTATAGATTTTGAAGTGATGGAATGCTTCATCCTTTGTTCTTAACAAGTAGATGTAACAAAATCTAGTACTATCATCGATTAGTGTCATGAAATATTTTTTGCCACCTTTTGTCAACACACCATTCATTTCACATAGGTCAGAGTGAATTAAATCTAGAGGTGCCAAGTCTCTCGCCTCGGCAGCCATATGAGGCTTGCGAGTTTGTTTTGAACCAACACACACAAGGCACTTAGAATTTTTGACAAAGTGAATTTTTGAATTAAGCTCAAATTTGCTAGTCGTGTCATGCAACCGAAATTAACGTGACAAATCCTCGAATGCCAAACATTTGATTCATCAACGTTAACAACATTGTTTACTACTTTATTACAACCATCATCTAAGGAAAAGCGGAACAGACCTCCGCTATCATAACCTTTACCAACAAATGTTCCAAACTTGGATACGATACATTTATTGGACTCAAAGACTAATTTAAAACCATCTCTACACAGTAGAGAGCCGCTGACGAGGTTCTTCTTTGTTGTAGGGACATGCTGCACGTTCTTCAGCTCCACGATCTTTCCCGAAGTAAACTTCAGATTGACCGTACCAATGCCAAGAGCATGCGCATGGGTGCCGTTCCCCATCAGCAAGGAGGTAACCCCTCCGACCTGGTAAGAAGAAAACAAGGAAATGCCAACACACATAAGTATTAGCGCCAGTGTCAACCCACCACTCGGGTGAAGACATAATTGAAAGAACTGTAGGTAAATGATTACCGTATCCCGATGTCCCTCCATGTTCGCTTACAACCATATTGGCGGACTTTGCCCCTTCACGGTCCGAACACTTCCAGCAAAGTGGTCCTCACTGCCGCACACGTAACAGTTTCCCTTTTTCTTCTTGAACGCAGTGGTTTGTTTAGTCTTTCCAACATTCTGAGGCTTAGGTGGTTTCTTTTTGCCCTTGTTGGAGTTATTTGCACGAGCGTTCATGTTCTTCTGAACGAAGTTAGCGCTCGCACCAACAACTCCCTTACCATGTGGGTCTTTTGCTCTCGCCTTTTCTTCCACATTAAGAGTCCCAATAAGTCCATCAATGGTGAACTCCTGTCTCTTGTGTTTCAGTGAGGTAGCAAAATCCCTCCAAGAAGGTGACAACTTAGAGATGATAGCTCCAGCCACAAACTTGTCAGGAAGCACACATGGATTGTCCTTGCTGCAGCACGTGAGATCCTTTGCTAGCAGATGTATCTCATTTGCTTGTTCTACCACCAAACGGTATTCCACATTCGGTAGTCAATGAACTGTTCCATGAGATACAACTCACTACCAACATCGGAAGCTCCATACTGAGCCTCAAGAGCATCCCACATCTCGTTCCCAGTCTTATATATGCTTAGAAAGGGATCCATGAGGTGTGGTGCTATGACACCAAGAACGCAACCACGAAAGAAATTGTCCCGAGCCTCAAATACAGTTCCCCGCTCGGAACTGCACTCGGTGGGTGTCCCGTTGATCACGTCTAAGATACCCATAGCATTCAGCCACAAAACCATCCGTTCACGCCAACGAATATAGTTATTGCCATAAAAAACGTTGGGCTTAATGGTTGAAGAAAATTGAGCGACCGAAAGCCTATCAACATAATTATCATTACGATCAGGTTTCTGGATTGTTAGAAAATTATGTACTTTTGGTGATATTTTAATTTCAAAATTAAACATAGCATTCAGCAATATACTCAGGATTAAAACGAGTGATAGCAGATATGTGCACGAATTCAGATTTAACTCATATTTAAATAGGAACACAAATAACAAAATTAAGAGGAGGTGTATCAGATTATAGCCAAAAGTGAGACCAGTGACGGAGCCACCGGTTGCACTGTTATCAACTGGAGATTCACCTGTCATGGTGTTTCTCGTAGGTTGACCTTGTTCGGTGTAGCCGTACGAATGCGATGCAGGAAGCGGCTGATGCAGTGCAGATGACCTTCGAGATGTAGTCGCGCTGTTCACTTGGGGAACACAGGTACGGCCACCGGGAAGTAGTCGATCGCAGCTAGCAGAGGAGGAAGACGACGACGCGTGGAGTAGACGAATAGTGCGCCGGTGAAGACGCGTGAAGACGCTCCCCAGAAACCTGATTGCCCGGCTATCCCGAGCAGGATCTCGCTGAAGGCAGCCGGTCTCGCAGGATCTGTGCGCGCAGAAGAGGGGTGTGATTCTAAGGTAACCCCGGGATGAGAAAGGAAGGAGATTATATATCGCTGGCGGAGGAAGGGGGATGCACCCGGACGGGTTCTATTCAATCAGCCAATGCATTCCCTTTATTGCGAATAACTTTCTAACGGTGCAAAACCTTTCCCCCCGCCACGCACATCAGGCTCAGGCCCGGCGAGGCGAGCGCGCGCCTCGCCGATCTCCTCTAGCCAACTTCACAAGCGGTCTACCCATAGTCCACTATTTAAGTTGGTTGGGATTCTCCTTAATTTCCCATACGATATTAATCACATTTTATGTCAACATTAATCAGTGGGTTTTTAATTTTTTATTATTGACGAATAAATGGGCTAGGCCCATTAATTCCAACAATTTGCACTGCGTTGCAAACTTCAGTTTTCCAAGATTAAAGTTGTGGACTTCAGTGAGCGATCTACTCATCTACTAGCGAAGGCAAATCTCTATTGCCGGAGCTTATTTTCTAATTTTTGACCCTAGCCAGCTGATCTCTGTTTCGTTAGTTGTTAAAGAATCTAAGGTGCTTCTTCGTGTAGATAAAAATGGAGCATCGACAGCGCCGGCGCCGCCACCATGCCACTGGGTGATGCAGCGGCTCTCTTGTCGGTTGTCGCTGTCTAGCACTGCTGAGTGCCGCGCCTTGCTCTTCGCCGACCATCGAGGCCAGATGCTATGTGACGCTCATCCCCAATCACCTTGGCCATCGCGAAGTGGTTCTGATCGGTCGCCACCTCCGGCGAGGGACCAGGCCGCGCTTGGGACTGGCAAGGGGGTTCGTGCGCCAGAGGCAGCACTGCTATGGAAGGGCCACCGAATTGACAGTATGATTATTGTAAATGTGTTAATCTATTGCTATCAATTCAGGATGGCAAATTGAGAATATGATGATTTTTCTGTAAATGTATTTTAACACGGCTATAAAGAAAGAATGCACACCAAACGTTACAGGTCCGAAACCTATTTTGATGGGGTACATCACTTTAGTGCTGTCAATTTGAGGCAGCATTCCAATTTAGTTCATGCTTTGAGGACTCACATGGCAAAATGCTCCAGAAATGACATTACAAAATGGCAAAAATGGCAACGTACATAGACCAAGGATTGTTCAAAAACAAAAGTACTTCACCATCATCTACCAAAAAATATCATCTCTAATTGGTCCCTGTAATAAATTAAATAAAGAAGTTGAAGAGCAGAGCAGCTCTTCCCTCGTCTAGCTCTTCCCTCGTCTGTCCAGGAATCGGCTCCTTCGCGCATCTCCCCCTTGCTCGTGCCCTTTGTCGTTGGCCTCGCACTATTTTCTCCATTCTCGTGCCCTTTTATGTTAGCCTCCGCCTATTTCCATTGGCCTCGTGCCATTTTTTTCCCGTTCAATTGGGCCGCATGGGCCGCATCGAGCTATTGGGCCAAGGGGTCCACGCTGTTTATGTGGCGTTGGTTCTTGCTATCTAATGCCCTACCAACGTCCTATAAGTAGCCGGACGTCCCTCTGTCGCTGAGAATTCAACGACAGGGGATCTCGTTCCTAGGTTGTTTCATAAACAACTTTTTTTCATGTTGCATTTGCTTTTTCACCCTTTATTTTGTAGAAATGTGCAATCTTGCAACAACTTATTCAATTTTGTTTGTTAGATCATTTGGAAGTGTTGCAATCATTCGACTCATTTGTACTCGTTTCATGACTAATTTTTTTTCGAACACGCAAGAGATCTGCACATCAATATATTAAGAAGAGAATGGGGTAAAGAAGCCTCGAGTACACAGGTTTTTCTTTTCCAGGGGAGAAAAACCAGAAAATCACCCCACCGACACCTGACCAAGAAATAAACACAGAGAAACTAAAGCAAAAGGCTACAGATTGCCTTGACCATTAGGCAGCAAGGCGAGGAGATAGGCCACTACTCGAGTCTCAGCTATATCCCAACTATGCACCTCATCTCTTATAACAGACAGCAGGCCCATCAGATTTGGCACCATCAAACACACACCTGTTCCTGTATTTCCAAAGCTCCCTGTCGGAGGTACGACCATGGGCCCACAAGGACGCATGGATAATCTCTAAAGGAGTCGTACCAAGCGTGAAGACTACGAGTAGAGTACTGTAAGGATTCTCCTCGTTATGGAAACAGTCGTATGACTTGTAAACTACTCGGATTGACTTGTAAAGCACTCTACAAGTTGTATTAGGTTAATTAGGATTCTACTCGGAACCGACCTTGTAACCCTGCCCTCCGTGTATATAAGGCTGGACAGGGACTCCCTCAAAAGATTACGTCTCATTGAATACAAACCACCATACAGGACGTAGGGTATTACGCTATCTCGGCGGCCCGAACCTGTCTAAAATCCTGAGTCTCTTAGCCTTTGCGTTCCTGATCTCGGCGAAACCCCACCTGAACTCTACTATCTCGGGGTATCGCTCGGTAGGATCGACGGTAGAACACCGACACTCCCAAGACACTAGAATTACTACTGAGTTGGGCCCTTTTTGAACCTGTCCAGTAACTCTGTTGGCTGCTCTGTCCCACCAATCATCAAAGGAGGCATCATCTGGTCCAGGAACAAGCGCCTGAAGGCCAAAACTTTTCAACAGCACATACCATATCTGTCGAGCAAAGACACAAGTTACCAATAGACTGTCAATGGTCTCCTGCTCCTGATCACAAAGAAGGCACTTCACTGGATGTTGTAGTCCTTTCCTAGCAAGCCGATCAGCAGTCCAACATCTATCATGGGGTTTCAATGACTAATTTCTAGTGTATTCGTCTCATAATGTAGCTATGTTAGAATGTAGCTACGTTTAGCCTTTTTCAGACAGATTAAAAAAAGTAGTAAAATTCTAATTTTTCGTTTATTAAATTTGTCCATATATGCACAAATGATTAGTATATGGCAGCTATACCTATCTAATATGTCTCCATGCCAAATAAAAGGAATTGTGCATGCTGAGGACGACAAGGATTGATTCCCATAAGATTATTTTTGTCTCTTTATCCATTCAGTCAAGTTTGTCAACTCAAATGAAGCTATATTTTGAATCTTAAACTTTGCTATATTTCGGGACAGATGGAGCATATGTTTTAATAATTATTTTCTGATGTTTCGTTAAATACTCCTATATGTTGCAGTTCAGTTTTCTTGTTTGTTGTATAGGTTGCAGATTGCAACATAGATTTGAACCGGGCACAAATATGGAGAATTTTCGTAAGAGAGAGTCTGAACCTTTTATTTCTGATGTTCCAATAACTGACTATCACCTGATGATTTTTTTTTTGCAAAAGCATTTATTTATTTTCATTTGATTTGTCATTTTTTTGTTGGATGATGATGATTTTTGCACTGCTGACTAGTGTAGCCTCTTTGATCCATTTTAGCTCACCAACGCTATCCTCCACCATGCACTATTCTCCATACTATGGATCCAAACTGATTGTGTGTCACTCCGGTGTGGATGGGTGGGTTGGTGGGGTATCAATCTGTTGCGTGCTTCTTTTTCTTGTATGACATAGCAGTACTTCTGCTTTTATTTTAAAAAAATCAGTCTTTTGCGTGTAACGTCACGAAATGTTGTGTTGGGATTTTTCCAATTTCTATCCTATATTCGATGCTGCACTAATCGTATGGCTGCTGCTTGACAAACCAAATACCCTCGATACTATTGGGCCGGAATTCGGTGTGCTGGGCCAAAATGCCCAGCAGCCACGGCAGCGGCTGTAAAAAAAGCCCAAAGTGCCAAAACCCCCGTCGCCGCCGCCGTCTCTCCCATCCCATCTTCTTCCACACAGCCATAATCTACAATGGCGGCCACCGCCGTCGCCGCCCGATCTAGGGCCTTAGCCCGCGCCGTCTCCTCCTCCTTCCTCCTCCGCGGCTGCCACCCCGCCTCCCGCCGCGCCTCCTGCGTCAACAGGTACTCTCCCTCCACCCTCGCCCCCGACGCCATCGCTTCCTCTTTCCACATCTCCTCCCGCGCCCACACTAGCTGTACTTACCGCTGCTTCTATGCTTTGGTGGGGTGTTGCAGGTTACCTCTGGTGTCCAGCGGGTTGCTCTCCGCGCTGCCGCTCCACAGCGCCATCGCGTCGGCGCGGCTGCGGTCGGCCATCGCGTCCGAGTCGCGGAGCTGGTGTCTCGTCCCCCAAGGTGCGGTTCTTGCTTACATGAGGACTGGATATGTTCCATGCGGTGTTTAGGTTGGTCGGGCTGGGAACAGGGAATGCTCGTATGGTGCTCTGACCTCTGCACGTTTACTGCAGATTGAAATTTGATATCTTTATATATATGTCTGCAATGTAGTTTCTTTGTATCTTAGCTAGTTTCAATGGACAAATTAGTTGTTTCATTCGATTGGATATGATCATACTGTGTTGAATTGAAGGAAGGTAAGTTGACACTGGACACTTTGACTCAAAACACAAATTTTGGCTGCTACGGAGTACTAGATTGCAGTGATAGAATCTTTTCCCCAGATTTTTTTTTCAGTAGAATCTTTTCCCCAGTTTTGCTATCCTGTATGTAACTGGAAATTTTGGGTGGATATCCATATTGGTCTTTTACATATTAGCTTTTCCTGACAAAATTTTACTCAATAAGCTTGGTTTTTGCTTTATCTCTATTTAGTATTTACAAATGGCAGAGTGTCTTTATGATTTTCATCTATGGCGAAGCTTAACCAATTGATCATATGGAAATTATGTCCATTTTCATCCCTTTGAGAACATTGTGGTACTACTTTAGTAATTGGTATCTGTGGACCGTGGTGTCAGCAGACATCTTTGAGGTTCCTAGTGATTCAATTGACAGATAGACAAAATGTAGCAAATAATTTAACTGCATAGCATCTCACAAAAACCTTGTCTTCACTTATGGCTTCAGTTGCTTTATTTAGTTCCAACATTAACTTCACTGATTTTACATTTTGCTTCATCATTTCCTTGGTATCCAGGGCCCTCGTGTAAAGATTTTATGTTAATAAATAATACAGCTAAATATGACAGCAAATTACAGTCATATGGACCTAATGCAATGGCAGAATTGTTATTGGGAACTGATTGGTACATGGTCTAAAAGGATGGCCATCTGAATTAAAGTGCATAGCAGGTCACTTCATTAAAATGCTATGATTACTGTATCTAATGCCTCACAATACTATGCTAACTATAATATCTTAAACCTGTTAGAGCATCTCCAACAGTTCCCCTATCCCCTTTCCCCTTTCCACTTTTTAGCTATATAGGTGGAATTGGAGGCAAAAAACCATCTCCAACAGTTTCCCTTTCCCCTTTCTCCCTTTCTTTCCCTCTCTCTCCCCTTTCTTTTCTCAATCCAGCCTCCCCTCCCTTTCCTCTCCCTTTCCTCCTGTTCACTCTGGCCACACGATCCGCACCCATCCGATAGACTGTGGCCGCCCGATGCGCTCGACCTTTCGTGCTCGCCGCCCGCCGCCCATGCACAGCTCGCCGGCCGCGCACCGCGCCCAGCCTGCTGGCCTCCTGCTGCTCCGCCGCCCCGTCCTCCCGTTGGCAGCGGTCGCCCAGGCCTCGCGCCGCCGTTGGCCGTCCGGCCGCACCACCGCGGGACGCCTGGCCTCGCGCCGCCGCGAGGCGGCCGGCCTCGTTCCGCCGCGCGCTGTCCGGCCGCGCCGGCTCGGGACGCCCGACCTCGCGCTGCCGCTGGCCGTCCGGCCTTGCTCCGCCGCGCGTCGCCGGCGGCGCACAACCTTGGTCGCGCCGCCGGCCGACCCTGTCTCGCCCGTCCCGCCGGCCAACTGCCCTGCGTTGTGATGTTGAGAAGAGAAAGAATAGAGGAAGAGAGGAGAGGTAGAAGAAAGGTCCGTTGACCCATTGGCAGGTGGGTCCCGCGTGTCAGGAAGAAGAAAGGGGAAAAAGGAAAGGGAGAACTGATTTTAACCTATCTCCCTAAAACCCTGAAAACGTGAAAGGGGATTCCCCTATAGAGTGATAAAGGGAAAGAGGAAAGGGAAAATGTTGGAGATGCTCCATGGAAAACATGTTTTAAACATATGAAATTTGCTTAAGAAATTACTAATTAGCTTTTTGACTTCTAAGTAGAGCTACATGTCTTGCAGGACTAGTGAATTGAATGACGTGCGTGTTTTGTGATACCTTTCAGCTCTGATTTTCATCTAACACCTTTGTGTAATACAATCCACTAAACTTGCTCCTTTTTCTTTGCAGGGAACTCCATGCCTTTGTGACAGCACTGCCTCCCTTTTTGCAATGTATCTGTCCTGATTATTTTGGGGCACTTTTGAATTTTCTCAATGCTTGTTTTTGTAATGTAAGCTATGAATGATAATATAAAGTGTCTTCCTGTGGTAAGATCATAAGAACAGTTCAATGTGACATGAGTATTGCTGGCAGCACGCTTATTGGTACATATTTGTTTTCAAAGAACCCGATTGATAATCGGTTGCTTTGACTACTTAATATCTTTCTCATATGACTGCAGTTTATGGTCGAATTTATGCATTTAGTTGGGCTCCGATCTGTTTATTTCAGGAGCAAGAACCGTTTCAAAAGATATCACTTCGATCTCGTATTTATTAATTATTTGGTTGTGCAATGGCATGTATCTGACCATGGGACCGTGACTTATGATTTTTTGAATGTCGCGTCAGATTGCTCCGTTCTTTTCAGGTTGAGTCGTTGAACATAACCTGTGATTAGGCTGCATGCCACGTAATTAAGTAGCCCACCGAAAAAAAACATAATTGGATCCTCACTTGCACCCTTTGTTTACTGTGTATATGGGCCTGTTTGGTATAGCTCTAACTCTGTGTGGAGCAAGTCTACTCCAAAACTCCATGTGGAGCAAACTCTGGGTGGAGAGAGTTGTTCAGATAGGGTGTTCGGCTAGAATGCTGCTCCACATTCTAAAAAAGATGGTATTCAGTTTAGATTGCCAATATTGTCCTAATTCATGGCCCCACATGTCATTCTCTTGCCTGTCTTGTTCCTCACGATAGTGCACGGGGGCTGACAACGGCCGGAGTTGCGTCGATTCCCGGCGAGGCGATGGCCGGGCTGGGCAAGGAAGTAAAAGGGAGGTCCAGCGGGAGATGGAGGAGTTGTGGGCGGCTGCTCATGGGTGGAGATGGCCGGAGTCCAACGAATCGACTTGGCGAAGCACGGACGGACGACAGCAATGGCGGCCACGAGATCCGTGATTCCCACCTTGAGGAGGCTCGGCTACGCACGTGGCTTGCTCGTGGAGGGAGCTGGGGAGGCAGTGGAGCCATCGGTGCGAGGGATTTGGAATTGGGAGAGCGGATGTCGAGGATTTTGGGCGACGAGTGCTGCACAGCGGGTTCGTTCATCTCTGTATTGGAGGCACGAGGGCCAGCGGCGGCGCGGCTAGGCGGAGGCGCCAGGGATAGTGGCGGCACGAGCTCCGCGGAGGCGCCAGGGCCGGCGACGGTGTGGGCTTGGCACAGGCGCCAGGGCTGGCGGCGGCGACGCCGAGGCCGGCGCGGCTCGAAGGCGCGTGGGCTGGCGGCGGAGCTGCTCGATGGCAGCGCCAGGGCTGGCGGCGGCGCGGCTCGGAGGCGCCAGGGCTGGCGGCGGAGGCCGGCAGCGGCGTGGCTCGGCGGCGGAGGCGGCTGGAGGGCTGCGTGCGAGTCCATGCGGCTATGGGGTGTGAAGCGATAGAGTTGGTTGGGTGGGAATAGAATCGAACCGTTTTTTTTTAACCAGGGGCACGACTAGATTCATATGGAGTTCCAAAGAGGTAACCCACCAAAATGAACCAGAGCTCCTCAAACTCCATAGAGTTGGGCTGCTCTAGAAGTTGATGGAGTTGAGGCCTTTAGCTACAAAATTAGTTAGAGTTGATGGAGTTTAGCTCTAAAGCTATGCCAAACATGGCCATATTATCGTTGCTTTTATGATCTCGTGTACCAAGCCAAATTTTGGCCGCGCTTAGAAGTTTTGGCTTCCATTTGATTTACTTGAAACCAAAATTTGGCATTGGCAGGGGAAACTGTGTTTGTAGCAAACCTGAACTAAACTCGAGAAAGCCTAATTTTGTCTTAATTTTAAGCTTACTAGCGGAAGGGCACGTGGCACATACACGTGTTTTAAAAAATTACTAAATTAATGATGTAGTCAACACAGACTCTTTAGATCAATCTAGAACGTTCGATCATCATAAAATCCGACGGTGTAGGAATAATGTAGTCAACTTAAACCCTTTAGATTAATCTAAAACGTTCGATCGTCATCGTAAAATCTGACGGCGTTGAAAGGGTAAGAGTAACACGTAGACTAGCAGAAGGGCACGTGCCGCATGCACGTGTTTTAGGAAAAAAAATACTAATTTAGCTGTGTAATCTACATGAGCTCTTTAGATTAATCTAGAGCGTTCGATCGCCATAAAATCCGGCGGTGTAGGCTTAAATGTAAGATGTAGTCAATATGGACTCTTTAGATTAATTTAGAGCGTTGGATCATCATAAAATCCAACAGTGTGAAATATAGATGACGACGGACGAAACCAAAGACGACGGACGAAACGAAAATTTCGTCGTCCTCCGTAAAGGAGTCCTTTATAGTATAGGATTGGACAGAAAACAAACGCTCCCCAATCCAAATTAGTCATTGCGTGTGTGTCGATGTCGATATGATCCGATATTGGGCCGCAATTAGTTCTACAAGATGGGCCGAATGGTAGAATGCTGTGCGTGTTTCGAATTTTTTTATTTTTTATTTTTTATTTTTGATTTTTTAAAAATAAATACCTGGCTCAAAATTAGCAGATTTGGTCTTATATCGCCGGATGAAACGGCTATAGCCGTCTGAAACGGCGAAAGGTTGCTGCACAGGCCACGTGGCGGCGTTGCAGGGCTTTTCGCCGTTTCAAACGGCTATAGCCGTCTGAACCGGCGAAAGGTTGCCACGTGGCGGCGTTGCAGGGCTTTTCGCCGTTTCAAACGGCGAAAAGCTCCTGGCCCCGCTTTTCGCCAGCGCTGGCCGGGTGGGTGGAAGCTATAGCCGTTTGAAACGGCTATATTTCTTAAACTTATTTTTTAATTTACGTTGAGGATTTATTCTACAACTATTTTCTAATTTATGTTGAGAAATTATTATGCTACATTTGGTTTGATATTATGAAATGATTTAGATTTTTACGGTTTATTTTTCAATTCGCCTATAATTGTCTTTTATTATATGTTTATAATTTTATACGGTTTGTGGGTGACCCTTTAGGCCGGAATGCAATTGTGGGTTTTTTGTTTTACGGAATGTAGTTGTGGAGTTTATGGGTGTAATGGTATACCTGCACAACCGCAGTACAACTGCATTCCGTAAAACAAAAAACCCACAATTGCATTCCGGCCTAAAGGGTCACCAACAACCGTATAAAATTATAAACATATAATATTAAAACAATTATAGGCGAACCAAAAAATAAACCATAAAAATCTAAATCATTTCATAATATAAAACCAAATATAGCAGAATAGTTTCTCAACATAAATTAGAAAACAGTTGCAGAATAATTCCTCAACGTAAATTAAAAAAAATTAAGAAATATAGCCATTTGAAACGGCTACAGCTTCAGGCGAAAAGCGGGGCCAGGAGCTTTTCGCCGTTTGAAACGGCTATAGCCGTTTGAAACGGCGAAAAGCCCTGCAACGCCGCCACGTGGCAACCTTTCGCCGGTTCAGACGGCTATAGCCGTTTGAAACGGCGAAAAGCCCTGCAACGCCGCCACGTGGCCTGTGCAGCAACCTTTCGCCGTTTCAGACGGCTATAGCCGTTTCATCCGGCGACATAAGACCAAATCTGCTAATTTTTGGGCCAGCTATTTATTTTGAAAAATCGAAAAATAAAAAATATAAAAATAAAAAAAATTCGCGTGTTTCGATGTTGCGGTAAAACCCCAGGGCCCAAACCCCTCGCTGTCAGCCTATCACTCACATTCTATCTTCCTCCTCTCCTCCCTCCGGAGTCCCCGAAACAATGGCGGCCACGGCCGTCGCCGCCCGATCTAGAGCCATAGCCCAGGCCGTCTCCTCCTCCCTCCTCCGCCGCAGCAGCTGCCTCCCCGCCTCCCGCCGCGCCTCCTGCATCAACAGGTACGAGGGCTGCTCCACCTTCGCCCACGACCCGCAGTCTCGGCTTTCCAGTTTCCACATCTCCTCCTCTCGCTCTCACGCTAGCTGTACGTGCCGCTGCCGCCACGTGCATTGGTGGGGCGTTGCAGGTTACCTCTGGTGTCTGGTGGGTTGCTCTCCGCGCTGCCGCTCCACAGCGCCGTCGCGTCGGCGCGGCTGCGGTCGGCCATCGCGGCTGAGTCGCGGAGCTGGTGTCTCGTCCCCCAAGGTACGGTCCCTGCTTACCGTGTATTCGTGGAAGGGCTTGTAGTTGTCCATGGGGAATTTAGGCTGTGTGACTTGAGGGTCTTGGAAAACAGGGATTGTGCTTGTCAGATGCTCTGACTTTTCCACACTAACTGAAGCTTGAAATTGGGCATGTATGTTTGTTTGCAGTATAGTTTCTTCGAATCTTTGCATGTTTTAAGCGTGGTAGATTGGCTATTTGGGCCAAATCAGTTGTTTGATTTGATTGGACACGATCCTGTAGTTTTGAAGAAAGATAGGTTAGTATTGGCCACTATTGTCTTCAGAAATTCAGGGTTTAGGGATTTTTTGTCAATGAACTGGTAATTTTCTGTAGGGTAGGGATTTTTTGTTCAATTTTTCTGTTCTGTAGGAAACTGGTAATTTCAGATGGATATTGATGTGCATCTCTTGCACATTAGGTCTCATCGTGGAGAGTGTTCACTTCCATGCTTTTCCTTACTATTTTCTTAATAAGGTTTGTGTTGTTTTGTTCTGTTTCTGTTTAGGAGTGGCCGTCTTGAACGAATTCCATTTCTAACCTAAAGGAATATACATGAGCTATTCACAAATAATGACCATTTGTTATGTTATACCTTGTGAATGCATTGTGATACTTCTTCAGTGATTGCTGTGCTTGTGCATGGTGTTATAGATATCTTTGAGATTCCTGTCTCTAATCTGGCATGCCTTGACAAGCTTGTGGATGTAGTGATTCAAATTATTGACAAAAGTAAATGTTGCAAACGATTTAGTAGCATAGCATCACTTCAGTGAACTTCAAAAATCTTGTGTCACTCTTTTGTTCTGTTGCTTCCTGTAGTTCAATACATCAGCTTGACACTTATTTTATCTTTTTGATTCAGCATGGATCTCCATGATCGAACATGCTAAAACTAGATTTTTACTAAAAAAATTGTTTTATACGCGGGCTTTCCCTGGTACCCAGGGCCTGAACTCATTCCATCTACACGTCATGAGCAATTTGCTTATGAAGTTAACTTTAACTTCTGAGTAGAGCTACATGTGTTTTTGTTCTCTCCCAGGACTATTTTTTTCTTTAAACATGCACGAGAACTGTGTGTTCAGGAACAAAAAATGTTCTCTTCCAGGACTGTTTAAATGATTGTTGTGCATGTTTTTGGGATTTCTTTGAACTTTGATTTGTGCTTAACACCTTACTATAACAAAACTCACTTTAACTTGTTTCTTTCTCTTGGCAGGAAACTCCATGCCTTTATGATAGGCTGATATCAGTACCACCCATTTTGTAATGTGTCGGTCCAAATAATTTGGGGGCAATTATGATTTTTCACAATGTTTATTCTTATAGTGTAAACTATGAATGAGAATATAAGGCCTCGTCCGGTGATAAGAACAATTCATTGACAAAAGCAATGGATTTTTTTGTTGCTCTATCCTGCTACCTAATTCATTCTCATGTGACACGAGTATCGCTGCCAGCTACTTAATACAATCCTTACAATTTCATTCTCATGCCCCATTCTGTTGAGTGTATTGCGATGTTGAACCACAACAAATCATTATGTTTGGCTGCAGCGCGGCTTTCTGGTATGCTTTGCATTTGATGAAAAGAAATTCATGATTATTATATTTTTTATTTCTTTCTGCTATTTGATTTCTAAAGAAATAGCTCTCCAATCCTCTAGGATCTGTCAAATTCTCATTAAGACTGTTCGTATCGTGTTATACATATATCACATCATGCAAAAAAGTAGTTCTAATGTTAATTCCTGCCGTTCTCTCTTTATTTCACCATTTGTATTATAATAATTATTACTGGCTCTTTGCTCATTGCTGTGTAAAATCAAGGACCCTTCTGTCTGGATCTCATAGGCTTTCAATATGGGAACAAAGCCTCCTTTATCTGAAAAAGGTTCACCATGTTAAGCCCCGTTCTTTGTAAAACGGGCAATGTTGCTGTATATACCACGTGAGTTACGACTAATTCGTGCGTGTATGTAGGGATGGCAATGGGTAATTTCCCGTCGGGAATTGGCTCCCCATCCCCGTTCGATTATTTTTTCTCCACGGGATCCCCGTTTATGCTTGCGGGGAGGATTTTCTCACCATCCCCATTCCCCGCAGGATAAATCCCCATCGGGGATCCTCGTCCTCGTTTAATATTGTTAATCTATATTTAATTTATACTATGTACGTGATATAATATCACATTATATGATTTTAATTTATCACCATAAATATATAATATGATATTATGTTCATATATTTACTATATTCCTATATCATGTTGCATAATCCTTTACATGTATGTATATAAATATATCGAATTAAATAGCATATATACTAGTTTAACGGGTCCCCGCGGGGAACGGGGACGGGGAATGCTCCCCCATCCCCATCCCCGTGTACCCATCGGGGATAGATTGTCCCCTGTTTTCATCCCCACGGGGACGAAATCCTCCCCATCCCTGTTTCCTAGTAGGGGAATTCCCCGCGGGGAATCGGGGATCGGGTCCCCATTGCCATCCCTACGTGTATGACTGTGCGGTTGAGGACGGGATCAGACGAGAGATGGGCACAAATATATTTTATAAGAGGTTGTACCCATGAAAAAAAATTCTCCTAATTCATCTGTTAAGTCATCAAGCTGGATTTTTATAGAAAAATTTTCATATTATTTTATCCTTTGAAATTCCTAACCTTTTTCTTGAAAAAAAAGGGGGAGCCCTAATCCTTTCCGGCACAGTGCTGCAAAATGTCGTGGCAGCTCTGTATTGCTTAGGCCTGTTTAAATGTCGTGGCAGCTCTGTATTGCTTAGGCCTGTTTAAATGAAGTAAAAGAGGTAAAAAAAACTTTGTATTAGGTCGCGTGCGGAGAGATAATAAATAAACTGACACGACGATTCTTCATGTAAAAGTTTTTACCTCTTTTACCATGAATAAACAGGGACTTAATGCCTTTTTCATTTGGGCCGAAATGATTCGGCGAAACCTTATCCCCTTCCTCTGCCAGCTTCCTTTTAAACCTCAGCTTGCTCCACCCGCCTCCCTCCCGCACTCATGGCAGCTCTGCCACCGCCATGGCTTCCCTCTTCTCTACGCGCTCTGTCCCCACTCACCACCGCCACCTCCTCTTCCCTGCATCTTCCTCGCCTCCCATCGGCTCCAACAGGTGCATTGTCCCTCCACTGTCATGCCGCGCCCGCGAGGCGCTCGACGTAATGCCCCAGAGGGACGACGGCAGGCGCGCAAGAACCGAGGAAGGCAGAGCAGGCTCAGCCGGAGTACGACATGCTGCAAGCAGAGGAACTGTGCGAGGAGACACCACGGCATGGGAGGCAGGCACGCTGGTGCAGCGGGAAGGGAGCCGTGGGGTGCCAAGGCCGTGGAAGAAAGGGGACAGGATTGTGGTCGAAGAACGTACGGACTGGGAGCCCCAAGAGAAGAATTGTAGGAGAGGCCCGATTCGGACTGGTGATCAAGAATGGCGAAGGGATCCGAAACAGGGGACAAGAGGTGGAAATGGAATCTGGGCAAAAGAATTAGGAAATGGTGGAAATTCAAGAGATGTGGATAGAGAAAGAAGCAGCATGACCAAGAAAAAGAAGAGAGTGAAGGGTGGTGAGCAGGGAGGCAAGCTTAGAGTTTTGTTGGACATGTGCTCAAAGAGAGGAGATGTGATGGGGGCAATCTCGCTGTATGACTCTGCGGTTGAGGACGGGATCAGATTGGGGCAGCACCACTACAATGTGCTTCTTTACCTGTGCTCTTCTGCTTCCCTTGGTTTTGTCCAACCAGCAAAGAGTGGCAATACTGGAAGCGGCATCACTAGTATTGGTCCTGCACAGAAACTTGATTCGTCACCCAATGGAAGCTTGCGGTGCTCAGAGGGACATGATGCATCTGAAGGTCACGTTCAAGATCAGGAGAAAGAAAAGGCGGATATGTTGCCTTCAGGTGATTTGAATGTGCAAACAGTTACCATACCAGTAGGAGACGAGCTCAGAGAGTATGCACGTGTACGAGGGTTTGAGATATTTGAGAAGATGTGTGCAGAGAAAGAGAGAGTTCAAATGAGTGAGGCTGCTCTGACTGCAAAGGCGCGTATGGCTTTGTCAATGGGCGATGGCGACATGGCTTTTGAGATTGTCAAACAAATGAAAGATCTCGGTATCACTCCAAAGTTGCGGTCATATGGTCCTGCTTTGACAGCATTTTGCAACAGCGGTAATGTTGAAAAAGCATTTGAAGTGGAAGCCCATATGTTGGAATGTGGAATCACACCGGAAGAAGCTGAGTTGGAGATGCTTCTCAGGGTTAGTGTGGTTGGCCGATATGGAGACAAGGTGTATTATTTGCTGCATAAGTTTAGGGCTGCTTTCAGACAGGTATCTCCTTCCGCAGCTCAACTATTTGAGGCTTGGTTTAGGAGCCCAACAGCATCTAAAGTCGGGAAGAGAAAGTGGGATGCAGGTACTATAGCAAAGGCTATTGAGAATAATGGAGGTGGTTGGCATGGGTTTGGTTGGCTAGGGAGAGGGAAATGGACTATAACACGTTCGAACATCAACAAGAATGGTGTCTGCCTTGCTTGTGGAGAGAAGCTGACTATTATAGATCTCGACCCAAAAGAAACAGAAGATTTTGCCACATTTGTGGCAAAATTAGCTATCAAGAGAGAGAGGAATTCGAACTTTGAGAAATTCCAGGTGATCTACTTTGAACTTTTGTTAATTTTGGTTTAGCCCACATGAGTCAAACATATGAGGTTTGCATGATACAGTACTGTTGAGGATACACTAAATCTATCCACAACCAATGATTGGGGCAACAGGAATGTGAATGCCCAGATAAAAAATGAAACGAATGTATTAATTTTGAGAGCATGCTCAGAACATTATTCTATAACAATATGATAAAAAATAATAGCAGTATCTAACAAAACTCTAAGCTTACATTGTAGCAAACCTATCAGCAAACTTGCTACTACTATATTAATAAAAAAATAGTATCTTCATATCAGAAGTAGTTTGACCTTTCACTTATAACATTATGATTTTGTTAGGACTTGAGTTCTGAACCTTATGCATCAGAAATATATATCCTGGATTGTTTATTCATAGCTCTTAGCTCCTGTATGCTAGGTTATATTGTGTTTTATAATGTGTAAAATGGAGATCAACATTGAAGCTATTTTGCATGGTTCTTCAGAATCCCTTTAACCTTCAACTCTCATTAAGCATCTATTTACCTTTTGGACCCCCTTTTCAATGTTCAGAAATGGCTCGAAAGGAACGGGCCTTTTGAAGCAGTTGTGGATGCTGCCAATGTTGGCCTTTTTAGCCACAAACATCTTTCCTTGAGTAAGGTATAGCATATTGCACTAAATCTTTCTTGTACATTCTTAATTTTTCTTTCTTCTAGTATTTAGAATCTCTGTTATTTTTCACTTATCCTTGATTAGCTGCACAGGTTAATGCTGTTGCTGATGATATAAGGCAAAGGTTTGCGTCAAGAAAGTGGCCTTTGATAGTTGTACATAACAGGCATCTCACTGGAGAACGCATTAAAAACCTAGTAATCACAAGTTGGTAGAGAAATGGAGACAAGCAAATTCTATCTATGCGACCCCTAATGGCTCAAATGATGATTGGTAAGATTTTGGGATATCTCTAGGAAGCTTTGCACTAACTATCCATGTGCATATTGAAGTTAACTTGAGGAAATTGTGTTGAGGTTTAGTGGGTCACTGAGTTAACTCTTTAAACTGCTGCTATGTTATATCTATACAATTTATCCCCACCTGTTGGAGGTACGACCATGGGCCCACAGGGACACATGGATTATCTCCAGACAGAGTCGTACCAGGCGTGAAGAACACGAGTAGAGTACTGCAAGGACTCTTCTCGTTATGGAAACTAGTCGTATGACTTGTAAAACTACTCGGATTGGCTTGTAAAGCACTCTACGAGTTGTAATTGGTTAGGATCCTACTAGGAACCGACCTTGTAACCCTGCCCGCCGTGTATATAAGGCTGGGCAGAGACCCCCTCCAAACAGACGATCTCATCAATACAAACCACCACACAGGACGTAGGGTATTACGCCATCTAAGCGGCCCGAACCTGTCTAAAATCCTGAGTCTCTTAGCCTTTGCGTTCCTGATCTCGGCGAAACCCACCTGAAACTCTACTACCTCGGGATACCCCTCGGTAGGATCGACGGTAGAACACTGACACCACCATCCCAGTTAGTATCTTTCAGTCTCTAATCCAGCTTCATCATATGAGGTGACACACTTTTATGTCTTCAACAATGTTGGTGATTTACAAAGCTCAAACAAGTGAACGAGGGACCCTATAGTAGTAGAGTTGCTATAGAGAACTCAACAGGACTTCTGGGGACTGAATGTCTTGAGTGAGTGTAGTATTCTAGCCTGTCCTCGTTTGAGAGAGACGCCCCCTATTTTTAGTCAGGGACAGAGGGTGTTTTGTGGCACAATGACCAAGCTACCCCTGGTATGGCCAGTACGGAGGATACCAAGTGCTCGATTCACACTCGGTATGGCCAGGAGGGCCTGGTCTAACCAGAAGGGCTTCCTACTCATTCTACCTCATGGAGTGGTGGAGACATCATCTCCCCCTACCCTTAGGGCACACATGGCAGGAAAGGTGAAGTTTGTTTGTAGCTAGGAGTGAAAAGGCGCCCTGCTAGGTGGTGGTTTCGACCATCTTCTGGGAGGCCGGTACATTCCTGGTGTGCTGGTGGCGGTAAGCATTAGCAGAGGGGAAGAGGTCTCAGAGTAGGAATGGAAATGGGGTGTGGGGGATTCGGTGAACCTCTGGTTCTCTGGGAGGCCATAGTTCCTCCATGGACCATCCCTTCCCCTTGCCCCCTTGGTCCCTCCCCATCCTGGGGCCTCATACCCCTCCCAAAGAAGGAACGGAGATGATTCCTCCAACTAACAATTTCGAATTAGGAGTTCAATTACATATTTGAACCATCACAACAAGTTTAGTGGCCCGGTGGAATTTACTCAATTAAATCCATTATTTTACTTAAAACAACTTCCTGCCATCCTTGGTTTTTCTTTCTATGTTACTACATATTTCTATCCATGAATTATTCTTAATTTTATATGCTGCCCTGCTGCAGTAAATAACATTTCTGGCATATAGTTCAGGTACTGGCTATACGCTGCTATCAGATGCAAATGCTTGATCATTACCAATGATGAAATGAGAGATCACACATTTCAGATATTGGAAAAAAATTTCTTTCCCAAATGGAAGGAAAGGCATCAGGTGAGAATCGTGTATTTGACAAAAGAGAAGGTTCTCATCTACAGAAGTTGAAGCTAATTCTACTGTTGCTATATTCTACCACACTGTCGCCTTACACTGTTGGGTGCTGATCTTGTGCATATAACAAGCTTATATTTAGGCAATTAAACCATCATCTGAAAATTTAAGCATACTTAAGACTAAGCTGAACACAAAAGATTTTACATGTCCTGCATTAATACATCGCTAAGAAAGAAAGCAGATCACTGTTAATGCTTGTTCCTTAGGTTTTTGGCCTTTTGACGCCATGTACAGTTTCCCTATTTCTTTCACATATTCATAATATATTTACCAAAGTAGGGAGTTCCCCTACTGTTTTCACTCAAAAGAAAAAAGGTTGAAAGCCATCAAATAGTGTCTTAGTTCTGTATGTTGTGAAGAACATTTTAGATACAATTGGCATGAGATTCAGGACAAAACTAAACAGAATACTAGCACCTGATCTTTGTTATAGGCATCATCTTGTTCCTGAACCGTTGCTTGACTAACATAAACGCAGACCATATTCACAGTGTCACTTTGATAACAGGTACGCTTCACTTATGATGAGAGCTCCGTCACATTTCAAATGCCACCTCCCTACTCAGTTGTAATTCAGGTTTGAGTTTAGTGCGAAATAATATATCAGTAGTGCAATATACCCATTTCAAGAGTCTTTCATCCACTTGACAGGAAAACTAAGAAAATTTACTGATTGCTGAATATGTTCCATTGATTACGTAGCTTATTTCTAGGTAGATTATGTGAACTGAGACACTTAATGACAACTACGAATTGTAAATTGCCTTGTTAAATGGAGCTTTGAGGCAGTACAACTATAATATCTGCAGTTGGACAGAATCAAATCAAGATGCTGGGTTATAGAATCAACTCTACTATACAACAACAGTTTGTTTCATAGATAGAAAAAATCTTGTAACTTTATAAGTTTTTTCTTCTTTGTCCTGGCTCCTGATCAGCTGATTTTTCACTTAGTAGTTGGTACACATTTTTTTCCTTTGGTTCCATAAGAAGCATAGGCGGGGATTTCCCCTGCTTTTTCTGTAAAACAAAAAATATCTGCAGTTGTACACCACATTAGTCCTTGCCTTAGAGGAAAAGAGAGGAAAAATCTTTTTTTCTCATTAATTGAGAGAAAGGGAAATATCACATCGCTTATATTTTAGTGTGTGTTACAAGACATCAATTATAGGTTTAATTACTGTTGTCTAAGAAATATAATGTACCTTCAATTGTATGTATCTGAGTTGTAGAGAAAATAAATTGTATTTGCAAATAAAACAGTGCAGTTGTGCGGATTAAATATTTAGCTCATCTAAAACTTTTCGATCAGGTTCAGTTTCTTGTACTTTGTGGAAAGATTTTTATGACTGATCCATTTGTTCTCGCTGAAATTTAGGAATCTGAGAAAGGCCACTTGCATATCCCTGTCTCAGAAGAAGGATTGCTAGAGAAGGACCGAACCTGGCTATGTGTTATGCGGCGCAACTCACAGGAACAACAATCATGAAGATGGAGTTGATTAAGAACTTTGATGTGATTAAAATTGAACACAGATTGACATCCTTGTAAAGCTAAACGTTGGCCATCTTTTTATTACCACACAGGTCAGTAGCTCATTTATCATCTCTTCATCAGTCTAAGAAACGTTTTGAATGGCTAACCTGACAGTTATGTTGGTCAAATACAAACAGGAAAAAATTGTCATTAAGCTCCATAATCAAAAGTCTCAATCATGATTTCCAGATGCTCTCATGTTACAAAATTTCAGATATTATATCTATCATGTTAAGCGGTTTGTGTTGGTTTATACTTCTATGTTCTCTTATAAAACGATATAGCTGATAAGTGATAACATGATTTCCCTGCTACTTGAAACAGGATCTCTGCTAACAAGGCAGTTCATTTCTCGCTCTGTAATTTTCTTCTCGCCCAGCTGCTGAGCGGCTTCCCCACAAGATTAGGAAATTATCACAAGCTGTTGAGATTTTGTTGTGTACTGACATTGCTTCCATTGGTGAAGTTTTACGTGCTTATGAAAACCATGGAAAAAAGAACGGGTCTTCGGAACATTTAGTTATTATGCTACATTATCCTCTTGTTGCCCCATCCTCTTCGTCCGATTATGTGCAGTGAAATCTGATGAAGAGGAGTTGCCTTATTTAAAAGCTGGGTATAAAAATGAGCGCATCAAAGAAGAGATTGATTGGTTATTAATAAAAAGCTTTTAATAACCAAACAATTTCTTCTTTGTTGCGATCATTTTTTAGGATTAAAACGTTTAGAAGGTTGTTTATGTGGCCTAAAACTAAGTTTCATAGGCAATCTGTGTTCAACCAAATTTCTACTGAAACCAGCCATCTCGATATAATTCCAAGCAAAGCAGTTTAACACTTTCTCCAAGTGAGGCAAATAACTTGCTTCTCATCATTACTTTGCAGCATCGTTGAACGAACTTGATGAGGTAAATTATTCTCAAAATTCCTATTAAACTGCTCCATAAACTTGTCAAGTGAAGTAAGGAACATCATAAAAATAGGAGAGATATCATTAGCCTGTGAATTCGCACTTAGTGACTGTTAGCGTATAGAGATATATGGCAACTCTAGACATGGTTAGTTTAGGATTGATTGTAATCTCGGGATAACCTTCCTTATCTCTAGGAGAGGCTACTTGCCCTCCAGGCCATGTACTCTCATATATACCGCCCAAGGGGCTCAATGCAATCCATCGACCACATTATACGCATCCTACAATCTCACCCGACCCCTCCTCCATGGCTATCTCTCCATTGCTCCAGTCTGTCCATTCGTGTTGCTAACGCTACGACTGCGGAGGGATGTTAGCGTATAGAGATATGGCAACTCCGGATATGGTTAGATTAGGATTCATGTAATCCCGAGATAACCTTCCTTATCTCTAGGACATGCTACTTGCCCTCCAAGCCATGTACTCTCATATATACCGCCCTAGGGGCTCGATGCAATACAATCAATCCACGCAGTATACACAATCTTACATGGTTTCAGAGGGTCACGATCTGACCTAGGCTTCCGCTGCCACAACCCCCGCGCCGCCCCTGGGGAGATCGATCCCGATCTCCGCTGGGGCCGCGCCCTCGTAGGATGCGCAGTGGATCCCTCTGATCCGCCACGCCGTCGTTGTCAAGCACACCAGAAGGTCTCACCTCCCATCGTCGCCTGGATCTCGTCGGGCCGGTTCCACCGTCCCTGCCGCCCTCCATCTTCGTCCTCCCGCGCATCGGTCCTGTCCGCCCCTGTCCTCCCGTGCCACCGCTGCCCTGGGCGCGCGCACGCGGCTGTGGAGGACACCCGTGGGGCGTCGGGCCACCGCGCCAGAAGAGACGTCGGGGCCAGACCGGGGCGTCGCGCCGGCTGCTGACATCGTCGCCCGGCTGCAACGCTCACCGAGATCCATCGCCGAGACGGGCCCCTCCACGCGCTGCTTCACTGCCTTCACTGGCGGGCTGCTGCGCCATGGGCCCCCCGACCCTCCGCCTCCTCCCTTGCCGGCCCTCCGCTCCGCGCCCGTCGCGGGGCTGCAGGCGCCGCTCGGGACGCACGCCGCCCCCTAGGTGGGCATGCGACTCTCTCCCCCTCTTTCCTGTGCTCGTGGTTGACCATGATGGGAGGAGATAAGGTGGGGAGTTGATCTGCTACGTGCACTCGAGGTTGTACCTGCAACCATCTGCTGCTGCTATTTTTTTTCTGATCTAAGATCGGTTTGCGTCACCCTGCCGTTCGTCGCCACATCATCGTCGACACTCCCGAGGACGAGGTTGTGGCTGCGCCTTCCCAGGCTGCAGCGATGACGCTCGTGATCGAGCCTCTACCGCCAGTGTCACCGTCTTCGGCGGCGGCGGCGCCGCGCCACCTCGCCGCCTCGCCCCCGGACGACCACGCGACGCCCCCGCTGACCACTTGGTGCCTTCGACCGGCCCCTAGGCGCTCCCTCCGCTGCCGCTCGACGACTCAGCACCTCCTCCAGGCGCCTCCGATCGGCCACTCGGCGCCCCCAGCGTCGCCGGTCGGCGACTCAGCACCGTCTCCAGGCGCCTCCGATCAGCCACTCGGCGCTCCCTAGCGCCGCCGGTCGGCGACTCAGCGCCTCTACTTCGAGTGCTTCACGCCGCAAACTCGCGGACACCGCCGCCGATGTGCTGAAGGGACTGTAAGTCGCGCTCTTCAGCTGCGCCGTCACCATCGCCATCCTGCCGCACTGTCCTGCTAACCTGCCGCCAGAAGCTTCTGCCTACCCGCGGCAACTCGGCTCTCCGGTCAACCACTCGGCGTCTCCGGTCGTCCACTCGGCGCCACCCGGGCGGCCACGCTGGGGTCAGGATCACCCGACCCCTCCTCCACGGCTTCGACCACGACCACCTCGACTTCGGCTACTTCGGCATTAAGGGGCTGTCATCTGCATGAGCTACTCCAGTCGAAGGGCTTGCACCAGCGTTTCGACTACGGGGGGATATCTCTCCATTGCTCTAGTCTGTCCATTCGTGTTGCTAACGCTACGAACGCTACGACTGCGGGAGGATGTTAGCGTATAGAGATATATGGCAACTGTAGATATGGTTAGTTTAGGATTGATTGTAATCCCGGGATAACCTTCCTTATCTGTAGGAGAGGCTACTTGCCCTCCAGGCCATGTACTCTCATATATACCGTCCAAGGGGCTCAATGCAATCCATCGACCACATTATACGCATCCTACAATCTTACGGTGACTACCCTGAATCAGGCAGTGCTGCAAAAAGAAATCCGAAGAAACAGGTGTACATGGCTAGGGAGTAGGGACACCAGGAATCCTCTGTTTCTGCATGGTATTTGTGCAGACGGAAATTATGACTGAACTCAAGAATTTGCATATAAATACTCTTTCTGTGCGGCATTGCCATAAGCATCCCAAATATCGCAATCTCTAGTTTCCATTATGAATTCCTACTCAGACGAGATGACATCAATAAGCCATCTGACATTGCACAAAAAGTGGCAACAGAATTATGTACTATCAGCAAATGCTTCTGCAGCTTTCAAATAAGGTGAGCCTATGTATCCAATCGCCCTTATCAGCCGCCAACCTTACCAGCTGCAGGCTTGCTCTGCTTCATTTTGGCGATGCTCAAAAGATCACCAAAAAGTGAATCTTCAGGTCTGCTCTGCTTATTTGTTGTCGTTCCATTTGAACCACCATTCTGAACTGCAAGGTCGTTCATCCTCTGGGAAAGTTCATTGGCACTAGCATACGCATATGCAGCATTTGGAATATAGTAGCCCCCAGATGGTTGTCCATATCCGTAACCAGACATCTGAACACCATAGAGCTGCGGTTGGTTCATCCCATAAAAGCCTCCTCCAAACACCGGCTGGGAATACATGCCCATTCCTTGGTTCATTTGCATTGAGGGGTACATTGCACTGTACTGCATGCTCATCTGCATAGGCTGTGGCTGTGGAGAAACCAGCTGTGTGCGAGCAACAGGCTGCAACTGCATTCCTCCTGGCTGTCCCCTTGATTGTGCTGGCATGAATCCATTACCTTGCTGACTGACATGCACTGGCTGGGGTTGGACACTTACTGGTTGTCTTGGTTGCAATGCCGTCCCAATTGGTCTGTCATCGTCGAATGGATTAGTAGATCGCTTAATTTCTGATGGCATTGGTGGAGTATCTCCATTTCGATTATCTGTACCTGTTAACAAATATTGTCAATGCTGAAATTGCAGACTTTTTGGACAATGTTGATGAGCTAACTATAGCATTAGTCCCACACAGGAAAGGATATCTAATATTTACAGCAAGGTTTATAAGTAACGTTGTTGTAGTCATAGCACATATGAATACACTCCTAGATCTGAAGAAAGAAACAATAGCGTGTTCCTATTTATTGTGAAAAGGCTTGTACCTAGCTTGGACTTTATTGGGAAGCAGTGTTTTAATAAATATATTTCTACTGATTACAATTATAGTGATCAATCTATTCGAAACTTATGAGAAATAGACACAGGGAAACTATTATAGAACTAGCAAACATCAGGAAAGAAATCTAGTACCATAATATAGGGCTTGCTTTTGGTGACCTGTTCCATAACTTGGCTGCGTATTCCATGAACCTGTAGAGTTCAATTGGGGCTGTTGATCATAAGGTACAATGGCGCTGGACGTGGCCTCATTTGGATAAGCAGCTGGATGTTGAGACACAGCAGGTCTCACTGGAGGAGGATATGTTTGTGATGAAGTAGAATTCGAAGTTGAGGAATTAAAAGAGTTAGGAAGATTATGGTTGCTCTTGTTCGCAGTATTTTGTTCAAACATATCTGCAAAGGCTAAGACGTTCTGGTCTGAAGCTGAATATTCAGTGACAGGAACGAGTGCCAGGGACTTTGCAGGCTCGGGTTTAAAATAATCATCTCCACTAAGGAGGTCAATCTTGGGAGCTGGTGCTATGGGAGCTTTTGAGCTTCTGGTTGATGGAGGTGCAGGAAGCGCTAAAATCTCAAAGGGAGACTGGTTGGCGGCGCTTGTACTTGCCGAAGACCTGAAATATGTAGACAGCAAAAGTTATATGTTAGGGAAAACTGAACCTAGTTAGTTTACTGTTGTAGTAGGATTAATGGAGAGAAAAACTATCAAACAAATTTGCATCCACTTCAAAGCGGAGCAACTGAACAGTCTCCACCAATTCTCATAAATCTTTGTTCCCATCAATACTTTGTTATATAGATGATTTATGCCCAAATTAGTTTAGGTTCCGAAGGAATGTTTATCCCGAGCATCCAGAAAGAAGTCTGCCCTAATTTGGCTTTGCCTGGTGAAAAGTTTGATGAAGCCTGGTTCTAAGCGTTTCTGAGAATCCACAATTCCACATGCACGTGAGTGTCACCTAATCTTATCCAATGATTTAAACAAAATGCTTAATATGATGTTTCAACCTTTGAACTGGCTGTTTCACAGTATCTGGCTTTCTTGTTGCAGAGCTCTCAATTTGCGACTGCAGAGATTTTGGCTTCTCCACCTGAATAGCTATACCTGCAGCAATAGCGTCGTGTTTTGCAAGGACACGCTGCATATCATCATTGAAAGAAAGACCCTGGCTGAGCAACTCCTCATTCCTGTTCAAACATAGCATCAATGCACATGTCATAACAAAACGTAAAATTTGACATTGGGAATAGTTGCAATTAATGGATTATGGCAAATAGTGCACCATAATATTAAGTGTAGCACTACACAATATGTTGGCACCAACATGTAGAGCTGCCAACATGTTCTCCCTATATTTTATAAGTTATCATAAAACTGGCACCAGTCATCAAGGAAACTTACGAGGTACTGTTGACAAGCTGTACTACTCTTTGCTTGTAAGAACGGCATTGTTCCACAAGGTCAACAATGACATCCTGCTTAAGTCCCTGCATATTCAGTATAATTTAGAAATCTTGAACTGCAAGTGGATTGATTTGAAATAAAATGTCAAGAACTGATGAAGGTGGTCACCGGCAATTCCTTCCATTATATAAATCTCAATTATTAATTTTCTAAGGAGAAAATAGCTACAGGTGCATCAAGAAAATACCTCTCTGTTACCCGGATCCAAAGCATCCAACATCTCCGAAAGAATATCCATGATGTCACGTGCATTCTGAATTTCTGTAAGACTGGTTAAAGAACCACGATCATCCAAGTTTGTACAGCACAGGACAAATAATCTAGCATGTATAGCAATTAAACGCTCACAAACTTTCAAACCATGAAAGAATAGAAAGCAATCACTACAGTGATGAACCACAAGAAAAGTTAAACTGAGAAACCCAAATATGAAAATAATATGCCAACAAATCAGACCACCAGAAAGTAAGGACTTCATAAACTTCTGAATACATTTACCAGACATAGTACATGAGACTACGCACTTTGGGGTTTTAACCCTTCACTTAATTTATTTTCCTTCCAAGTTGTCAAAAATAAATTCATAAAAAAGGAACCATAAAACATGCTTACAGTGTCAATTGTAACTTATAATAATATTCATTAATTAGATGAATGGCATCATGATAAGGATGTCATGGGAACATCATATCTGCATAAGCTAAATTAGGGGGGGGGGGGGGGGGGGGGGAGACACCATAGCACCATATTCCAATTAAGTTTTACTTCAATAGTTGAATATGTAAATTGTATATGCTGAAATTTTAAAAAAAGAATACCTTAATGCTGGGAAATCTGGAATGGACAATTCAGGTTCCTCCTGCTGAGAAATGCGTAAAGGAGGGGGATAGTTTTGTAGAGGCTGAGTCTGCGGAGGAGTAATGATTGGCACAGAACCATTTGATCTTTGAGGAAATACAGCTCCGGTGCGCTAGCATAAGTATGGATATTGGAGAAACATTACTGAATCAGTTATACAAAAGATTCACATTCAACACAGAATATTTACTTGGAGACATTACTCATTTCTGCAACTGACTTATTGAAACATTGTAGACAATGGCCATTGGAAAATGAGATATGAATAAAATACTACAATACATTTGATATGTATAGAATAATACCAAGAGCTCCTGGTATGCTGCAAAGTATTGTGGATATCTTGCACGTGCACCACCAAAAACTTCTTGCCAACTGTCTATCAGCGTCAGTATCTTCTCTTTTACATGATAATCATGCTAAAAATTCCAAAAGCGAAAATATTAAGGATTCTTATTGGCAATAAGTAAAGTAAGGTTTAAACTGTACACGCATACCCTTTTCTTAACTATCTTGACCATTTCATGAAGTATGTCTCTCTCAGCAACATGCATATGGACAATGTCCCCACAATTTTTTATCATCGTCTCCAGCAACTGAAATAAGTTGAACAATTATGTAACTCAGTAAAGGATTATTAAATGTCATCACAAGCTTGACCTGGACAAGACCATTTCAAATGCATAAAATCTTCATAATTGAAAATCCGCTAACAAGAACATTTCTTGTTAGCCTGTTACAACCCTTGCTCATCATTTTACTTTCAAGTACTCCTATATTATGCCTTAACTAAACTTGCTAAGTTCATATCATTCACCGCTAAATCCTGATAGTACAAGTATCAATCCAATCCTGTTAATGATGGTCTCCTTAAGCTTCCTTTTTGCGTCAGATTGGACACGTACATCACTACATGGAAACAATGTGTATGTTGTAGTGTTCTTACACCCATTCATCTTCTTAATATAATCATGCGCAGCTCTCTTGTGTTTTCGAAGAAAACAAAAGACCATCAAGAATTACTCGGTATTATTACGTAACTCTTCACAGCTATGTGGTCACAAACAACTCAATGATATGCATTGGAAACTAGTCCTTCAAGAAAATGTGTAAGTACAGATAATATGAAAGGTACAGTACATCAAAGAGGACCAACAAATAAAATCGTTCAGAAAGTTTCTACCAACAAATGAAATAAATGATGAACCGAATTCTAGTATCAGGAAGGGTTTTCGAATCATATTTACCGTGAGAGCAAGAAGCTGGACCTTTGGGTTCTTGTGTATAATGCGTTTCTTGAGGGACTTCACCACATCTTTTGCTTGTCTATGTTATGAAAATATTTAATACAAAATTATCACAACATGTAAAAAGTACTTTGTAGGAATAAGCTGTATGAAGTACAATAGTTCAGCTCTAGTTTCATGGAAGCTCTGTTTTGTCACATATGTAGTTGGCCATTACTTAGTAAAACAGATATTTTTTCTTTAGTTCATAACACAGTCACTACCCTAGTGATAACAACTGACAATCCTAGCAACCAAAATACACATATAAATTATGGGCCCAAGTCCCTTGAGACAAGCAGAAGCCAAATCAGATATGCATAAACAAGTCAACATTTGCAATTTTTACCATTTTTAAATATTTGCAGATGGCATACTTAACTAGTAACACCGACAATGGCAAAGACCCGATATCTAAACAAAAATACCAAAATAACTAATCCCAATACAACAATTATGATCAAGTTCACCATATGAGCGCCACGAGTTCAAACACTATCCTAGAGTTAAACAGTTCAATTGATTTAGAAACGAAACATTTACAAATATTTGAAACAAATTAACCGGCAGAAAATAAAATTAAGACACACAATAACAAATTATACATTGCTTCACAAAAACTGCCCATGAAAACCAACATACTGAACGATTCCAACATTTGGACACCTGAAGTTTTGCATTTCAGCCTGTAGACATGACACTACACTACATGAAAGTGTAACTCAATTCCACAGGAGGCTTATCCTGTTTAAGAAACAACTCGATAAGAAAGCAACCCCAGAAGAACCAAAGGAACGGATCGAACGAAGAACACACCTCGGCTGGAAAATTTTCACTGTACAAGGATGGAGCAATTCAGAACCCAACTAAACAAGAATGGATCGAAGTCTGAAGAAGATGAACTGATGACACATACTCAGTGATCCTCTGAACCACAAATCGTCAGCCCAAAATTTCAAGATCATCCCAACTAAACAATTCGATAGTCTGACTTGTTCCCCCAAAACACTTGATAGAAATGGAATCAGCAATGAAACAGTAGAATAAACACTGAACTGAACACTCAGGTGAAAAAAATCGTAGAAGAGAAATCCTTTAATCGTCCTCACCCAGGCTCGCGATTGAGGATGTCGCAGATCTCCAGTTCATCGCCCAGTCCGGACCGATGAGCATGTCGCTCGTCGCCCGCTCCACCATCGCCGACGACATCTCTGCTCCGTGGGAACACAACCACACAACGCCTCACTGAAAGCCGGAGCCCGGGAGCCGCCGTCCAACGCCCAACGCAAAGGCGAGGGAGGAGGAAAAATACCAAAACCGCCGCCTTTCACCCACAAAAATCCCTCCTTTCTCGCTTGTTCTTCTTGTCCGGCCGGCGCCGGCCTCCGGTGAATAGGGAAAAAAAACCCCAAGAAATGGTGTTTTTTGTGGTGGATTCGCTGGCGGAGGAAGCGAAGGTCGTCGTATCGTGCCGTTCGAGGCGGCTTGTCTTTCGGCGAGCGCAATAAAACCTGACGAATTCTGACGAAGCTGCTGCTTGTACTTTTCTGATCGACTCCGTTCGTGTTGGTTTTCTTCCTCCGCCCTGTTTCGTCCCCTCCTTGGGTTGTTGTCTTTTCTTTCGACCTTTATTTTGAGAGTCGTTCTAACTGCTACGGACGTCCATTTGGAGTTTGGACTTTGGACCAATCATGCACTACCTATTTTAATTCTGCTTATGTAATGTTCAGACGATTTGCCCGTTGCATGCCTCGAGCCGGCGGTTTTTTTCCATCTGACTGTCATAAGTAATACGTCTAGTCATCAGAGTCGGACAATAAACAATGGATTTTTTTTGGACGTACTGGTATAACCAAGCAACAATAAAAGTCTGATGAAGTCTTTTTAGCACAACATATCGATCCACCCGTGCGAGTCGTAAAAGACGAATGGAACATGCAAGTTCGTTCAATTCTATGGGGGTGTTCAGAAGTAAAACATAACAGATAATACAAACACATGTATTTTTGAAGCTTTGAAAAAAATGGATGGGTACAAAATCTTATAATTTAGATCATTAAACGAGCCCTCATATACATGTAACCACACAATTTGTACTCCCTACATATTGAAATGGAAGTGTTGACGCAAAAATCGGGACTTGACAGATGCGCAAACACACGAGCGAAGGCGTGGCCTTGAAATCCGAGGCGTGTCAGTCAATCTGACCTGTTGATTGACAAGGATAAAATCAGACGTTAAAAAACAGCTTGTCGGGGAAAAGCACGCGGGGCCCTGCCCGCCAGGTGGGTGAACAGCGAGGGGAGGGCCCGGGCCCGCGGGCCTGGTCGGGCCCCCGGCGGAGCCCCGGGGGAGGCAGGGTCCCCCGGGAATCAAGCGCCGCCGGAAGAGCCGGCGGGGGAGGACCGGCCTCCGGAGAAGTCCCGATAGGGGAGGAACTTCCCCGGAGGATCGGTTCCCGCCAACGGCACTGAAGACTATTAAAGGAGGGAGGACTGAGAGGAAGCCCAGACGAAGGACGCCGGACAAACCGGAAGAGCCCCGACCGCTCGGGGCTCTCCTGGGCGGGTGAGGCTCTTACGGAGGAGGACGGCGAGAAAGCAGAGGACGTCACCCGACACCATCTGTTAGGGAGGTGACCTCACGGCGGAAGAACGGCAAGGGCCCCCACCCCTGCTCGGGGGCACAGATGAAGACCATTACCCAACGGCCCCTCCCGTACTGGCGGGCCCAGGGGGAATCCTGACGCCGTACCGGGGGTACCCTGGTCATATCACGTCTAGAGCTAGGTTCTAGACCACTATAAATTGCAGCCCCAAGGCCTTGGAGGCAGGGCTAGAATCACTCTTATAAGATCATCTAGTCACTCAGTCCCCTAGAAGCTCTCTAAGGCATCGATCTTGCCTCAGAGCCCCGAACGTACTGTTTGGGCAATTGTAACCACCAACAGTTGGCGCCGTCCGTGGGAACGGTAGTGACTGAGAGCCACAATGGCCCCCGGAAAGGGCCGCAAGGGAAGCAAGGAGCCATCCGGCGATGGCCCCCCGGCAGCGGCGAAGATCGTCGCCGCCACACTTCCGACCCATTCTGGTGGACCGAGGAGCAGCAGCGGGCCTTCCGCGACCTTAAGAAGTACCTCGAGCACCCCGAGACCCTGGCCAGCCCCACGCATGGAGCACCGCTGCTGCTATACATAGCCGCGGCAGACCGCGCCGTGAGCGCAGTGCTCGTCGAGGAGCGCCGGGTCCAGGAGAACGAGACCCAAGTCCCGGTATACTACGTGTCGGAAGCCCTGAGCGGAGCCAGAAGCCGCTACTCCGAGATCGAGAAGATGGCATACGCGGTCGTCATGGCATCCCGGAAGCTGAAACACTACTTCACCGCCCATCCCATCACCATCCCGACGT